>OX465297.1:88279737-88879737 GCA_949987735.1 Leucophora obtusa | reverse complement strand
AACGAAACCAATCGAATAATTTGTCTCAGGGAAATAATGCGGCTCGTGATAACATTCCGTCGACTTCTGCTCAATCTAGAATACAGTCCATTTCGAATACAAATCCGTCTAATGTTGTTCAAAGTCATTATCACTCTGTGGCCAAAAAAGTTATGCTTGGTACCGCATGGGTTAATATTGTATATAATGGTGCTAGTTGTAAAGTCAGAGCGTTAATTGATCCATGCTCTGAAGAGAGTTTTATTTCAAGAAAAATTCAAAAATTGTTAAAACTGCCAACCGTACCTGTGTCAGCTGACGTTACAGGTCTGGGCTGTGAAGTTGTCAGTAAAATTGAAAAAATGACAACTTTTTCTATGTTTTCAATAGTAAATCCAAACCTTTCTATTGAAATTGATGCGTTAGTGGTACCTCAAGTAACTATAGATACCCCAACGCAAAGTTTTAATCCTACTGCAATGATGAATCTACCAAATTTGAAATTTGCTGATCCGAAGTTTTACGAAAGCGGTCCCATTGATATGCTTTTAGGCGGCGAATCATATCCAGCGATTTTGTGTAAGGGAGTTCAGCATGGTATTTTTAATTCATTAGTAGCTCAGGAAACAATATTTGGCTGGATTGTGACTGGCCCTACGAAACCGCTGCGTCCAGTTAGTAGATCTTTTGTCACTAAAGTTGCGATTGATGATCAATTGTCAAAATTTTGGGAGCTTGAAGAAGTCTCGCGTAAGCCTGTAATCTCGGAAGGAGATAAGTTATGTGAGGAGATTTTTCGGTCCACTACTTTGAGAAATACAGAAGGGAGATACGTAGTTGATTACCTTTCAAAGCTGATTTTTCATCTCTTGGCCCGAATAGACACATAGCTCTAAGTCAGTTTCTTAGAAACGAAAAATCTTTGCTGAAAAAGCCTGAAAATAAGGCTCTGTATGATGAGGTTGTAAAAGAATATTTAACTTTGGCACATATGGAAAAAATTGAAAATCCTGTAGTTGGCCCGAGTTATTATTTGCCACATCATGGCGTTTTTAAGCCTGAAAGTACCACAACAAAATTGAGAGTGGTCTTTAATGCTTCAAGCATTACATCCAGTGGGACAAGTCTGAATGACATTTTGCACGTTGGCCCCGTGCTTCAAAAAGATTTAGTTTTTTTGATTTTAAAATGGCGATTTTATAAATTCGTTTTTAATGCGGACATTTCGAAAATGTACCGGCAAATTTTAATTAACCCGGAACACGCTCGTTTTCAACGAATTATTTTCCGTGGATCTCCTGATGAAGAAGTGCAGGATTATCAGTTGAAAACTGTTACCTTTGGCGTTAATTGCGCTCCTTATTTGGCTCTCAGAACGTTGTTGCAGCTGGCTGATGATGAGGAACGTAATTTTCCATGTGGTGCTAAAATTCTACGAGAGTGCATGTATGTAGATGACGCTTTAGTAGGTGCGCACAGTTTAGAAGTCATTTTAAGGGCCCGTAATCAGCTAATTGAAATATTAAAATCAGCTGGATTTGATTTACGAAAATGGACTTCAAATTCAAAAGAAATTTTAGATGGGTTGCCCGCAGATCATTTGTTAAATGAAAATTTCTTATGTTTTGATGAGAAAAGCAACGCAAAAACTCTGGGAGTTCGATGGAATGCGTCGGCTGATTACTTTTATTTTACAACGGAAAAAATTCCACTTAAATCTTTTTATACTAAGAGGGAAGTTCTTTCTACAATTGCAAGACTTTTTGATCCCGCTGGTTGGTTAGCTCCAGTAATTATCACCGCAAAAATTTTGATGCAGCAAATGTGGCTCGATAAAATTGACTGGGATGAGAAAATTAAACCAGCGGCTTTACAAAATTGGCAGTCTTTTGTTTCTCAATACAACGATATTGATACAATTACAATTCCACGTTGGATTCAATATTCTCCAAATGCTCATATTGAATTTCATGGCTTTTGTGACGCATCGGAATTGGCGTATGCTGCTGCTTTATACGCAAGGGTTCAAATTGGTGAAAAAATTTTTTCAAACCTGTTGACTTCAAAATCAAAAGTCGCCCCAATTAAAAAACCATCGATCCCTCGCTTAGAATTATGTGGTGCTGTACTTTTAGCAAAATTGGTTGATAGTATTATGCCCCAATTCAATTTGAAAGAATCTTCGCTCTATTTTTGGTCTGATTCAACGATTGTTTTAGCCTGGCTGAAAAAACCTCCATGTAGTTGGAAAACTTTTGTGGCTAACAGAGTTGCCACAATTTTGGAAAAAGTTGGTAATAAAAAATGGGCCCATGTAATTTCTCAGGATAATCCCGCCGATCTAGCAACCCGGGGGCTGATCCCATCGGAATTAAAATCTTGCAAGCTATGGTGGCATGGTCCTGGGTGGCTCAAATTACAAAAATCTGCGTGGCCGGAGTTGCCCTCTGATTATGAAACGACAGAGGAAATGAAAAGTATCCAGGTTCATGTTGCTAGATCGTCTGAGAATGAAGATATTTTGGATCGCTTTTCCAGTTTGCCCAAAGCTATTCACGTAATTGCGTACATTTTTCGCTTTTTTAATAATGCTCGTTTAAAAACTCGCAAAACTATTCATTCTGTAAGGCTCTCTGCTGAGGAGTTAAGATTTGTAAGGAATCGTCTTTTTTCGTTGTCCCAGCAGATATATTTTCCTAAAGATGAATTGCTTGGCTGAAAATAGGAAAATTGAATCTAGTAGCCCTTTGTTGACGCTTACGCCGTTTTTAGATGAAAATAAAATTATTCGTGCCAATGGTCGTCTTACTTCAGCATCCAGTCTCTCGTACTCAGAAAAATATCCCATCATTTTGGCCTATCGCAGCAGATTAGCTCGCCTGTACGTCGATTTTGCCCACAAAATGACTCATCATGGCGGCTTACGGTTAGTCCATAGTGTTATTCGACACGAGTGCTGGATTATTAAAGTCAAAAATCTGATTAAAACCTGCGTAAATAACTGCAAGGAATGCATTCTACACAAAAAAACGCGTCAAGGACAAATCATGGCTGCTTTGCCCGACGAAAGAACAAATTTGAGTCGCCCATTTGCAAACACAGGCGTCGATTTCGCTGGCCCCTTTGAAATAAAAAGTTTCACCGGTCGTTACTCAAGAATAAGTAAAGGTTACGTGTGTCTCTTTGTTTGTTTCGCTACAAAGGCAATCCACCTCGAAGCAGTCAGCGATTTATCAACTCCAGCATTTTTAGCAGCTTTCGCTCGTTTTGTAGCCCGTCGCGGTTGCCCAAATTGTGTTTACTCGGACAACGGCCGAAATTTTGTTGGCGCAGCAAAGGAGATTGATTTAAACTTCGAAAAATGCGTAAAAGAACTTCGCGATCACGCCGTTTTAAAATACGAACCTCAGCGTTTATTGTGGCACTTTATTCCCGCTGCAGCTCCGCACATGGGCGGACTCTGGGAAGCAGGAGTCAAAAGTTTTAAGACCCATTTCAAAAAAATGGCCGGTCAATTGAAATACACCTTTGAGGAGTTTTCTACCTTGTTAGCTACGATAGAATCATGCCTTAACTCTCGTCCACTTGGCCCCTTGTCTGAAAACGTCGAAGATTTGTCTGCGCTTACTCCAGGTCATTTTTTAATTGGTTCTGCGATGCTCACTCCGGCTGAACCGGAGGAACTCACACCCGCAGTTAATCTTTTTAATCGTTGGCGAAAAATAAAGGCAATGCAACATGAAATATGTCGGCGCTGGAAGGACGAGTATCTGAAAGAATTGCATAAGCGCAGCAAATGGAAAACACCCCAAATGGATCTGCAAGAAAACGACCTTGTGGTGCTTCGAAATGAACCACTTTGCCCCACTGATTGGCGTTTAGGTCGTATAGTTAAAGTTTATCCCGGCTCAGATGACCGAGTGCGAGTTGTCGACATTAAAACTCAGAATGGAGTTGTCAAACGGACAATTCCTAAATTGGTTTTATTGCCACGTTGTCCTGAAAACTAAGTTCCTTTACTCCACGTTTTTCCTTGCACCTTTTGTTCGTTATAATTTAACGTTTATATTTACTTGCAGCACAATATGAGCGATTTGAGATGGTTCAACACGAATTATGGTTGCCCCATATGCACTCGATTGCACGCCATGCACCGATGTATGCGTTTTTTTTTAAGCTGAAAAGGGCCTTTCTGTTAGTTACTCGGCCCAGTCGCATTTGCTTCGAGATTGCCGAAGCCTTGATTGCTGCAAACGTTGTCGTCAGAAGCATAACACGTTGCCTCAACCAGTTGCCCAAGGAGCTTTAACGGGCCGCTGAGGGCAAACCCTTATAAATTTGTATACAATAGACGAATTTTGGCGATGCTGATTTTGGCGAAGGTGTGGATGAAACCGATCCGGCCTACCTTGATTATTAGTGCGAGGAAGAAGGTGCGTGGCGCAAATTAAAATCCCAAAATGTATATATTTAATTTTTTGTACAGTATCAGTTTCTTAATACTCAATTTCAATTGTATATTTTCACCTTTTGTCTTTGCTCAAAGAGCACGTCTTTAATGAATCGTAAAATCACTTTTTTTATATATTTTATATTCAGCGTTGCCATAACGGTGATTTTCTCGTTCAGATCTAGTGAATTTATTTCACCCCTAGTGGGAAAAATTATCCTACAGCTTTTAACTTCGCGATTTTTTATCAACCGCAGCATAATCTTTCAAAATCAATTCATTCATTATTTGAAGTTTAATCGTAAAACTTTTCATTATTTAAAAGTTTATAACACTCCTTATGAACATACCAAGGAGGTTTTGAGTAAAAGGTTCCTTTAAATACCATTTTAACAACCTAGTGAATTTCTAACGATTTGGATCTGATGTAGCTATTTAATTTGAAAAGTTGTTGGCAACACTGATTATAATTAATTTTTTTTGTAATATACATATTTTTTGTAATATATTCTATTTTTTGTAATATTTTTTATTTTTTTTTTCTCTTCCTTTTTTTCCCTGGTTTTGCTGCTGCTGTGGGTGGACATACTGCCTCGTTGCACTATTAGTGCAAGGGGGGCGGTATGTTTGCGCCGGCAAGAAAACGCCGCCACGGCAGTTGTGATCGTGCACTGATGGTGTGGGTACTGGGTATTCGCATGAAAAACCCGGTACTCCACATCTTCAGGGCACTATCCCTTTTATTATTATTGTTTTTTCGTGATCGCCGGCAAACGCAGCAGCAGCAAAAGAATAAAATTAAAATATAAAAATTAAAATTGGAAAACTAAAAATAAAACAATAAAACTTATAGAGTAAAGTGAAGAAGACCGAAGTAGAGAAAAGAAGGGAAAGGAATAGAAAAACAAACAAACCTTATAACTAATAAAAGAAATTGTAAAATCATATAAAATTTTGAAAGAAAATTAAAAGAACAAAAACTAAAAACTGAATAAACCAACCATAAACCAAAAAAAAATAAAAGAAGTGTTTTAAATAAAAGAGTTAAAACAAAAAAGGGTAAGCAGCCACACCGTAGCCCCAAAGTGACGGCCACCCCACGTAATGACCCCAACATTTGGTCCTTCGAACCGGATAAATAAAACAATAAAACTTATAGAGTAAAGTGAAGAAGACCGAAATAGAGAAAAGAAGGGAAAGGAATAGAAAAACAAACAAACCTTATAACTAATAAAAGAAATTGTAAAATCATATAAAATTTTGAAAGAAAATTAAAAGAACAAAAACTAAAAACTGAATAAACCAACCATAAACCAAAAAATGTTGGGGTCAGTACGTGGGGTGGCCGTCACTTTGGGGCTACGATGTGGCTGCTTACCCTTTTTCTTTGTCTTCTTTTATTATTTAAAACAAACACCTTTTCTTTTCTTTGCTTTTAATTTAATAAGTGGTTTTATTTAATATATATGTATGTTTTTCTTTTTCTTTCATATATTTTATTTTGCCTTTCTTTACAATTTTTCACTTAGTTTCTATTTAGTTTCAAACCCTTTTTTTTTCTTTTTATAAAAATTACAATTTTGTTTTCTTTAGTTTCACAATCTCTTATCTCTTTAATTTTTCTTAAACTTGGTTCTTTTTCCTTCACTTTTATTATATTTCAATTTTTGTCTGTTTTCTTCACTTAGCAAATTTCCTCTTTTTTCGTTTGCCACTTGTTGCTGCCGGTTTTTGCTGATCACTTTTTACGAATAACAATAAACAAAAAAAAGGGATAGTGCCCTGAAGATGCGGAGTACCGAGTTTTTCTCATGCGAATACCCGGTACCCACACACTCAGGGCACGATCACAACAGAGTTTAGGGCCAAATCACATACGCAGTGGCGGCGGCATTTTACCGCCACGCGACCTTCGTGCGTTATGTGGTTTGGGCCTTAACATAATTGAAAGGGCCGACGGCACGGCGTAAACAGTACTTTTTTCTAAAAAAATGTTCCTTTTCCCAAAAAACATAAATTTTTTCAAAAAAATACCTTTTTCAAAAAAAGTACCTTTTCCAAAAAAAGTACCTTTTCCCAAAAAAAAGACCTTTTTCTAAAAAAAATTTTTTGTATAAAGGTTCCTCCACTGTAGTAGACATCGACTAAGTTTGTATTTTTGGAATTCCCTACAGATACAGGTAAAAGTCTCCTCCTTACGGCTTGCCCAATCCCTTTTGGCCAACCTAAAATTTTAAATATGTATTCCTTGGAGTAGGACTAACTCACCGGCAACGTAATTTTTCTATTTTGGAACAGGAACAAAGTAAAAATGGTGGTTGAAAGGGAAAAATGTCCCCACTAACGGCCTGCCCAAACCGCTTAGGCAATGCAGTTGAAATTTGGTATGAATGTTCCTCATCCATCGCAGATAGCCGCGAAGATGGAATTTTTGTATATTCCTAAAGGGAGGGGCAAAAAGAAGAAAAGCCTCACCTTGGGGGCCGGTAAAAACCCCTTCGGCTAGAAACCTGAAGATTAAAATGTGGGTCCCTGGAGTGAGGGCTAACTTATTAGAAAGATACTTTTTTGAATTTTGGACAGGGTCGTTATAAAATGGGGGCTCAAAAAGGGAAAGTTGCCCCTTAACGACCTGTCCAAACTGCTGGAACTAGGAAGCTGAAATTCGGTACTTAGGTTCCTCTCAGCCTGCTCAAACTGCTGGAACTAGGAAGCTGGAATTCCCTGTCGATGGATTTTCGGAAATTCCTACCGAGAGGGGCACAAATAGTAAAAGTTGGCTAGAAACCTGAAATGTAAAACATATGTTACATGGAGTATGGGCTCACTTACCGGGAAGGTGCTTTTTGGACAGGGACATTGCAAAAATGGGGATTAATGAAGCGAAAAGTGCCTCTTAAAGGCCTGCCCAAACCGCTGGAGGTAGGAAGTTGAAATTTGGTATTAAAGTTCCTCCTCTATTGTAGACATCCGCTAAGATGAGATTTTTGGAAATTTCTAAAGGTAGGGTCAAAAACAGGAAAAGTCTCCCCCTTAACGGCCTGGCCAAACTGCTGGAACAAGGGATCTTAAATTGGGTTCCTTCTCCAACGTTGACGTCCCCTAAGATGGTATTTTTGGAAATTCATACCGGGAGGGGTAAAAAGGGAAAAAACTTCCCCCTTGACGGCCTGGCCAAACTGCTGGATATAGAGACCTAAAATTATGTATGTAGTAGGTTCCTCCTCCAACGCAGACGTCCTCTAAGACGAAATTTTTGGAAATTCCTACCGGGAGGGGTAAAAACGGAATAATTCTCCCCCTCGATGGCCTAACCGAACCCTTCGGCTAGAAACCTGTAATATATAATATGTTTTCCTTGGAGTATGGGCTAACTTATCGACAAGGCATTTCTAGGACTTTGGACAGGAACGTGGTAAAAATGGTGGTTCAAAAGGGGAAAATTACCCCCCCCCCCCCCCCTTAACGTCTGCGTCTTTAGCTAGAAACCTAAAACTTAAAGAACAAGTGTATATGAAATACTAAAATTAAGAAACTAAATAGGAAACGAGTGGAATTGAAACACTACACAAGTGGAATGAAATGGATATAAACGTTGAACGAGTGGAATTGAAATTATAGACAATGCAAATGGATTGGAAGAGGGAATTACCTCTTCAAACACTATCAACGGAATATTAAACTTATGTAACATTGAAACATACTCTCCAAAAAGTTAAACAAATTTTCTGAAAGAGAAAAAACCTTAGAAAAGGAATGGAACTTATATATTCCGATATTTAAACTTCATGTAACGAAGCACCGGTGGAAGAAACCGACTCAGTAAATTTTCCAACTGAATTTGTGAATTTACTTGAATTGCCAGGTCTACCTACCTTTACATAAACTGGAATTAAAAAAAAAACTTTAAGACACGCTAACAACGTAGCTTTGCCCGATATTTTTAATATTATAAAATGCTTTCTAACCCTGCTTTACGTTATTTATTTTCATTCAAAACACAAATGAACAAAACTACTTACGGGTCTATCTACCTAAGTTCGCACTTTACCAAATTATCTTAACATACACACGTATATTGCAAATTATTATGGATTCATTACTAACAATCCACTTTCATGAGTAAAAGTGATCAAATATTTATTTATTTTAAACCCATTGTTGTGCAGAATTATTTATTTGTGGTGGCTGGGTGAAGGCTTTAAATAAAAAAACTTTAAATAAAAAAACGAATTTAATAAAAATTGTGGGAGTTCGCAGCCCCCCCCCCCGCTTAACCTTTAAGGCACGCTAACAACGTAGCGGGCTGCGCCCGCTAGTTAGTGCATATGATGTCAATAAAATATCTTAAAAGGATAATATAAATCAGTTTTTTCGCTCTCCTGAAAACCTGTTAAAACCAAAAACATACACTCAGGGAATTATGTAGGTAAAATCAACTGCAAATGACAGTTAAAATAACTGCATTTGCACTTAAAAAGGTGTAGACTACATTTGCAGTTAAATTAACTGCAATATGAAGTAATTTTTAACTGTTAAAAATCAACTGACAAATGTAGTAAAAACAACTACAAATGCAATTGAAACAACATACATGCAAATTATTGTAAAACTGTACAAACAACTTGCAAATGTAGTTAAAAAAACATAAATAAAAAAATTTTTTTTTTAATTATTAATTTAATAAAAAAACAAATTTATGTAAACACTATTAACTTAATTTTATTCTATAATAAATTTAAAATTGAGATATCAAAATTTGCACTTAATGTCACTTTTTTTCACTATTAAGATATTGTTGTACATGTCCGTCTGTGAGGGATGAAATATGCTGTTGTTTGGCTTCCTTTTTTTTCTCCAGGTAGAAAGGGATGAGAATATAAAAGAACTGAAAGAAAATAAATAAAATATTTTTTTAACATTCCCCGTAAATAAATTTATATTAAAAAACTTACCTTATTATTTTAGTAATTTAATAAAAATATATAACCTTTTCCGTATTACGCGTGCTCACTGTTTGGCGTTGTTTTATGACTAAGACAAGAGAAAACATGTTATACTCATATTCTTTCACTAGAAATTTCTAAACAAGTGATTCATACACATACTTCTGTTTGCTTCGTGTGTGTGCATACACACTTGAAAATTTAAGTATTTGTAAATAAAATTCAAAATAACTGCATAAAATAAATGTTACTACAATGTAGTAATTTTTGTAGTTTGTTTAAAAAAATAACTGTCAAAAACGTTGAAAAATTTTGTTCTAAGTAAATTAACTACAATTGTAGTTAAAATAACTACAACCGCATTACTACATAAATAACTGTCATGTAGTAACTGCAGAACTTTTCTGAGTGTAGCACTTCTTGCAGGCAAGCCGACGATATATTAGTTAGTATCAGACCCAAGTTCGAGATTAACTAATATATTCGAGATTAATGTAATATTTGATCAAAAACAATTTTTTATATGTTTTACTCAATTTTTTCATTAAATTAATATTTTCTGAGCTTTTTTTTAATTTAAAAAATCCAATTTAAAAAAATTAACATTTAAAATCATGGCCCGGCTCGGAATGGGTTAATAAGTCTAGGCATGTTGCATATTATTGGAAAGGTATTTCAAGTACCTTTCCAACGATATATATATTTTGTTCTGGTCCGATTAGTTTTGAGTGGAGAAGTAAGCCATTGAATATTGTTGTAGATCATCTTCAGCTCCATAAATCGGGAACTATGAGCCTTCAACAAAAAAGAAGTGCATTGCCGGGCTAACCATTAAAATTTTATTTAAAATAAAAAAAGCTTAACATATTTAAAAAAAATTTCTAAGTCCAAAGAAAATTCCCATATTTGATAAAAAATTATCTAGTTTTTAAAGAATAACAGATTTATACATTAACGTCTTTAATAGTTAATCATTATCAACAATAGCCCTCGGCTGACAGTCAGGCATGTGATGATGGATCTGTACAATACCAATTATTTTTTATTTCCTAATTTAGATGTCCGGCGTCAAATAAAACGATAAATAATAATTTGAAGCCAATTTGATTTTCGCGAAACAAATTATTCTAGATTGAAAAACTGTTCGTTTTCGATTTTCATCACACCCCTGAGTGTGTAGGACCCGAAATCTTGCTGCCCTAAAATTCAGAGCTTTTTATCATTTAAATTTAATCATATCGTATTGTATTAACTTATATCCAATTTGATCGGGAAAAAATTCGGATATAAGTTTATCATTTGATATAACTTTGTATCCTTGTAAATACAATTATATCCAATATGATACAATTTAATATGACCGTTTTTCGGATAAAATTATATCCAGTTACATATTGCAAATATATCTTTCACATATAATTGTATATACACTTTTTTACTCGGGAGGTCAAAAATCGGATACAATTTCATCTGATTAACACATAATTTAATCAGGTCAGATCTAAACTGATACAATTAGATAGAAATTGATAAACAATTGATAAAAATATATCGGGCCATTTTTCGGATGAAACTGTATATTTATACAGATATAACTTAATCACATATGTAACTATTTTTACTCGGGTTGTTTAAATGATACGATATATCAAAGTATATGGTACTATATATAGTAGCACATATTATCATATCTGGAAGTGTATTAAAAATGTTGTTCCCGATATCTAATTAGATGAAATTATATATGGCATAATATAAGGAAACATTTTGAAAAAAGACGTCATATATAATTATATACGGATATACATAACGACATGTCTAATTATATATTGTAATATATGCCACATATGATTATATATAATTTTTTTTACTCGGGTATGCAAACTCTTCAATACTTGCCGTTCTTGAAATTTAATAATTTTATTGTAGTACTAAAAACGAAAGTATCCGAATGGGTTCTGTCTGATTTTAATAAAATTTACGATAGAGGAAAAAAATTAAGAGACACGCGGTTAAGAACTGAAAAGTAGGATCAAAAACTAAACTAAACTTGGTAATGGGTTGGACCTTTTTCAAGTATTGCCTGGCAATGGATACCCCTTTACCCTTTGTTTTACTTTGTATACTTAAAGTAATGCCTTACTAATCAGTACTTCTGTGGGCGGTATGAAGTAATGACTTACCGATATAGGGATATATTACTATTTATTTGGAGGCTTAAAATAATGCATTACTGATATTTTATTATATTTTTCGTAATGAGTTCAAAATCATTACTAATAACGTCTTATTTTATTTTCTACGTGCAACCAATCAATTATGTAATGACTTATTTTACTCCCTGCAAGTACGTATTTATTTTAGCCGCTATTGCGAAGTTATTACATTACATATTACAAGGAAAAACTTATTTCAGTACTTTCTTCAAAATGACTTATTTGAATCTATACTGGTAAGCTTTAGGCAACCACTTACCTCCAATGACACCCCCATGTTAAAATAATGTGTTATTTGACCAAAGTGTAAGTACTTACAGTTTTTAGTTTCCTATTCAATTACCCTTTACATCCCAGGAAAATTTTCTGTTCCAAAGAATCGTTTGTGAATAGCAACTTTTCCTTTACAATCCATTCTAATGCCAATTCTAACACCGATGATTTTTGTTTGAAATTGTTCCAAAAGCAACTACTTATATAGCTCCAAAATGGAACCGGTTGCCCTAGAACCAGTTCTATAACTGAGTATACGTTACTCATACCTTCCATATAAGATCCCTGGTACTGGTTCCGGAACCGGTTCGATGGAATCGGTTAAAGTGGAACCAGTTGCAGAATTTGTGTGGTTGGCTACCGATTGTAAAAAAAATTTCCTTTGCTGGGATGTGTGAAATTTAAAAAATTAAAGTTTATTTTACATAGCGGTAAAGAACTCAAAAAAATTAATACCTATATTTTCCATGTTTTGGATGTAGTACTGCCACTTATTTGAAGTATTTTAGATATTGCTAAAAAAGGCAATATGGGAAAATTTGTCCTAAACATTAGATTGAGCTACTAAAGAAATACGTGTCTCTTATTTTTCTCTCCTCTATCACATATTGGCATCCTTGTAAGACATTTTTCTATTGTCGTCATCTTCGAACAAAGCTGAAACTAAAATAAACCATTTTCATTTCTAAACTGAAAAAGCTCATAAAATTTGAAATTAAAAGTTAAATCTACATCAATTTCCTGTACTCGTTTATTGTAAAAGATTTGAAAAACCATTAACATTAAACTATAAAACTGTTAAACACACATACATATATATCGATGGTTTTATGTAGAAGGACCTTAACCCATTTTTTTTTTTTTTTTTTGTTTACAGAAGAACAAAAAAACTGAATAAAATTTGAAAAGCTTTGGAAAAGGATTTTTGTTATTCAAGTAAGAGTCTTCTTTTTCTTCTAAGGAAATTAAAAACCATTTTAGGGCCTTTCTGCATTAAGAAATCGATATGTAAAGACCAATCTGCATCACAAACAAAACAATAGATTTAATTAAAAAAAGAAATGCAGAATAAAATGATTACAACACAGGACACATATAACAACACACACATACACAATTATCTATGCATAAACACTTTAAATTCTACTTCATTATGGTAAACCTTTCATTTTTACAAACACATCATAATTGGTAGATAAAAGTGTTTTTTAAAGAAAATTATTTTTTAGTTTATAATGACATTTGAATCTTAAAGCATCAAGCGAATGTTTCACTTCAAATCTGTATTAACTTAAGAAGATATTAATGGACACTCTTTAGAGGCGGTCAAAATCTAAACTTTTAAAAATTAATTAGATTTTGGCCATCAAATCTCTATATCTTGGACGCGCTAACATCAATAGCATATTTTATTTTTTGATGTACCATACAGTTTATCGGCAAAACGACTTTGCGAATTTGCATACAGCTTTTTATAAACAAAATTTTTCAAACGCAATTAATCTGATTTTTTTCCTGTTAAAATGTAAGGGCAATAGTGCTGATCGAAATATGAGTAGTAGGTATCGAGTATTTGTCTCTTTTGGGTTCTCGTTAATTAAAACTAATACTCGATATTTACAGAGTTGCAGTTTTAACAGAATAAATATATAAAAATGTAACTCCACTAAAACATTTTCCACAAAACTGTGACTTCGCTTAAATATTTATCACAAAACTACAATTCTGCTAAAAGAATTTAAAGAAATAATCAAGAATAGAATATTTACAACGATTTGTTAAAAAACATAACATAAACATATGAAAACCCTAATGAATAGTTGGCAAAAAATTTAAAAATATGTTAATAAATTTGAATATTAAATCAACATAAAAAATTTCAAAGAATTTTGCTAGAAATTTTAAAAAATTTCAAATTTAAATCGAATATCTAAATTAAAAATATCGAGTAGTATCGAGTATATAAAGTAACCGAATTTACTAGCACTAATCAACAATACCTCTGGTAAAGATGAGCGATCCGGTGATTTTTGAATAACGCTGCTACCAGTGATCGTGATTTTCAAATCACCGTTCTTTTAAACAGTGACCGTGATCACGGGTTTGTAATACAGATAGGCGATCTGGCGCTTTTTCAGTAACATTGTTCTCAGTGAATGTGATTTGCAAATCGTTGTTCTTTTAAACTGTGATCGTGATCACGGTTTTTCTATGGAAAAGACTACGATTTTCTGATAAATAAACGAAATAATATTTATGGCGAGTTTTTAAGATGTCAGTTAAACTTGGTTTAGTTAAACCGAAATCGAATTTTGTCAGCCATTTCAAAGTTTATTAACAAAAATTTGCCGGAAAATCTTTTTCTCGAGTATAATTTATTTCTTTATTGTGAACTTTCGGCTAGGTTATTGTAATAAATAAAGAAATTGAAATTGAAAAAAAAAACAATAAAAACCACATTTTAAAAGCAGTATTCCAGTTACAAACTGCGTTAAACTAAGTTTAAAGATAATCGAACTTCCTAAAATTGGGCCTTAAAAGAAGAATATTTGCGACCGGTAACAAAGACATGATAGAAGGAGACATTTTATTCAGAAGAATGTGAAAGCAAATCACTGTTATTAAAAAAAACATGTATTACTGTGCACAATGAAGTTTGCAAGAAAGAATAGTACAAAAATATTAAAAGAACGATATTCCGAGTAACTGCGACATAAAATATTTGATCACTGCCGTTGCCTGTCATTTATCAATAACTGTGATTAAATCACCGGTATGAAAATTTCGCTCATCTCTAACCTCTGGTATTATACTTGATTCACGAAACTTAAAAATAAGCCCACTCTTTAGCGGTTTCTTCCATTTCTTATGGTTTTAGCAAATTTTATAGCTAAACTAACAGTTGGAATAGATAAAATCAATTTAAATGAGTATAAGAATACTGTAGGACGAGGGTAACTATATGTTGAAAATATCTTTATTGTTTTGCAAAATATTTGCTTTATGATCTATACACTATTGGATGCGTTCGAACACTTGTCATAGCATTTTTTCTATTCCGCGTAAGACACTTCCAAAACTTGGGTTTTTAATACATCTAGGGCTTCTTGTGCTGACAAAAGTCGTTGTCCACGTAGTTTATCTTTGATGTACGGAAACAATAAAAAGTTATTGGGTTGCAAGTCAGGGCTGTACGGCAGATGACACACTAATTCGATCTTTTAAGTGTTCAGAAAGTCACTTGTTTTAGCCGATGTGTAAGAGGTGGCGTTGCCATTGTGAAGAAAGGGCATCGTTTTGGGGTTTGGTTTTTTTTTAATTCTCCGAACACTTCTAGCAAAAAATAGTGGCGACCAGTTTTTCTAACAAAAAACAGGCGACCATTTGTTTTGAAGTGCTTTGAGCGCGAACAACTTTTTTGGATTTCGTTCACCATGAAGCACCTACACTGTTGACTGGTTACTGGCTCATATGCATAGATTTGTCACCTCCTAACAGGGAATGAGGAGTCAATTGGCCTCCAAGGACCTATCCCGTGACCGGTCAATCAAAGACATATTAATAACCCAGCAAAAAAAGAGATGCCGAAGCAGTATAAAAAGCACTACAATTGATGATCTAGATGTAATTCTTTTTTAACATAAACACTAATGATTTTAACATTGAGTTGTTATAGGAGAGGAGTATCCCACTTCAATATTTTTTCAGTACTTTTTGAACGAGTGCAAAGGAAGCTCTTTTTCACCAATTAAAAGTTAAAAAAAATTCTTTACAAAAAAAATTATATTTTTTTGTTTTACAAAAGTTTTTTATTGCCGCCACCGGGTATCGAACTTGCGACCTCACGATTGTTAGTCTAGCGCTCTACCGCAGAGCTATTCTTTGATATGAAAGTTGACTGGCATAAAAATACCACTTTGTTAATGCGAGATATTGTTCCTTATTCTCTTCAATAAAAGTACTTATTAAACAAGTGTAAAAGGTGTACTCCAATTCAATATTGTTTTCAGTACTATTTTTACAGGTGCATAAAAAGCAATTTTTCACCATTTTTTTTTATCTATGCATATTTTTAAAAATTTAAAAATTAAAAAAATATTGAATTTAATCAAATTAATTATAAATATTAAAAAAAAAATTAATAGAATAAAAAAAAATTAAAAAAAAAATAAAAAAAAATATTGATCCCGCCGGGAATCGAACCCGGGACCCTCTATTTAGAAATGCCAAATGCTACCAAAACCACTTTTTACGATAAATTTTAGAGCAATTACTCTTTAGAAGCAATACCTAATACTTTTTGGATGTGGTTCAGAAGTAATTCTAAAAAAGCTTTAAAAATGTAATAACGGATACTTTGGAAGCAATGAAAGAAGTGATTTTTAGAAGTTGTTTAGAATAACTTCTAAAAAAGTAGTAAAAATACACTAGCGGATACTTGTGAAGAAAGAAGTAGTTTGTAAAACATTACTTGCATTTTTTTTTTGCTGGGAAATTAGTACAAATATGAACAAAAGAGAATGAATTGATTTTCTAAGTATTTTTTTATCCGTTATTTTCACTGTTGCTTTTAAAAAACTTGACGGATACCGAAATAAAACACAAAACTGGAGGCATATTTTTAAAAATATTTTTTTATATATTTTACTCTTTTATTTATTTTTAACTTTATTTTTTTACGATTTGCTTATTTGAGCTCTTATTTTAAATTTCTATAATTTTTTGCTAAGGAATTTTAAGTTTTGTATTTTCAACGTTTTTTTAATGTTCAAGCTGTTTTAGTTTTAACAGTTGATATTTCATTTAACTTTTCTTTCTAACTTAAGGACAATTTTTTAAACTTTTATTATCATAGTTTTTGAGGTAATTTTCTAATTTTTAATTGATTTTTTAATTTAATTATGGCCAACGCAAAAAAACGAGTCAACTGCCAATAAAGTACCCATGAAGGCACTTCCACTATATTTGTGTATGTGTTAATGTTGTTTTCTTTCTATTTTTTTCCTGAGTGTTTGTTTTTTCTTTTTATTTGAACAGAAAGTCAAATTATATAACTTCACCATAAGCCTGCCATTATGCACAAGTAGGGTTGCCATTTCCATTTTGAGAAAAAGAGGACGCCAACCTCAAAAAAAGAGGACATTTGTGTTAAACAAGAGGACAATTTTTTTTTTAATAAATTAATTTTAATATACAAATATAAAATATACAAATATATACAAATAATATATTTTATTCCCACTAAAAAAATTTACAAAAAAAAAATCGTTCTGAACTTTAAATTAGTGGCACAATAATTAACAAAAAAAAAAAAAAAACAAGGTTTAACCAATTCATTGCATATATTTTCAGGAATGTACATTTTTATAATTTCTTGATACGAATTGTAAAGGGTTTTATGAATGTTTTTTAATTCTTCCAGTTTTAATCAATACATTTCTGTCGCATTTCTTCAAATATTTATAAATAAAATTTTGATATGAATTGTCATATCAAAATTTTATTTGACTCTAATAACACAGTAGCACATTTTTAAACTTCAAAATCTTGAAACAATTGAGACCCCCAAAATCTGAAAGCTTATGATAGTAGAAGAAAAACCCTAGCTGGGTTTTGAATTATTAGCTAAGGTTTTTTTAAATTAATTTTTGAAGTTTTCGACTGGGAGGAGGGTTTAACTACATTTTTCAAAGAACATGTACTGATTCTTAAGTCTATATCTCGTGAACTATTCGAAATATCGCTTTTCTCTCTTCAGCAAATATTTACCTCTTAATTATATCTAAAAATTTTACCTTGAGATAATAATAATTCAAAACCCAGCTACCATCATAAGCTTTCAGATTTTGGGGGTCTCAATTGGTTCAGGCTTTTAGTGCTGCATTGTGTAATATCAGAAATATAACTAGAAATAGTTTCTGGATTCAGTTTTGTGTTTTCTGGGGTCCACTGCGCCTTGATTACAAAAAACTTCACAAAAAAGATACAAAATTATTCTGAACTTAAAATTTGTAGTACCTGAATAAACAAAAAAAAAAAAATAACGATTAACAAATTTATTTCATACATTTTCGGGAATGTACATTCCTATAATATCTTGATACGAATTATCAAGAGTTTCATGAATATTTTTCAACGCTTCAAATTTGAATGTCGCATTTCTTCAAATATTCATAAAACTCTTGACAATTCATATCAAAATTATATTTGACTAATAATATCAGAAATTGTCTCTGGATTAAATTTTTTTTATTAAGGAAAATATACGTTCTGTGTTGGCATTATATGCTGGAAAGAAAAAATAGAACTCAACAAATTTTCTCATTTCATAGCAAACATCATTTTTAATAAAACAAAAATTTCCATCAAAATTTGTTATCAGTCGTGTTAATTGAATTTAAGGAATTCATACATTTTCTTCATTAAAAGCAATTTAAATTTTTTTTAATTCAACAGTTGGTTCACTGCTGACAAGCTTCAAATTTGGCAATCAAAGTAAGTAATGCCAAGTCAATTGAAATAACAGCGATGCCAACAATTCAAAAGTTTAGAAGCAATAAAAAAAGTTATGGAGAAAAGTGCAAAAAGTAGGACAACCCCGGACAGTTACTGAAAAAGAAAGAGGACTGCCCCGGACGCCCTAAAAAAGAGGACGGTGTCCGGGGAAAAGAGGACGGATGGCAACCCTATGCACAAGCAACATTAGCTCAGACGGTAGACCTTTTGCCTTGCAAGCAGAACGTTGTGTTACCGAGCCCTACTTGACACCAAGTAAATTTTTTTAATTCTTAATTTTTTATTAGTTTCTTTGAAAAGCTATTTTTAGCTATTTTAAACTGTGGCAATTGGTCCATTCCAATGACAACGCCATGTTAAAGTGACGTGTCTCTTTCCAACAAAAAGACCGATCAAGGACCGGTCCCTGCTCCCTTGGGACCTATCCAGCATGTCACCGCTATTGTATGTCTATAGCATTTGCTTGCACCAATCGACCCGAGCACCTTTTTGAGCTCTGCTTAAGTTATGAGCAGAGAAAACAAAAATGCTTTTTTTGTTTTTATTTGCTTTTGTTTTACAAGTTTTTGCTTTTTTTTACTTTTTTTGCAATATTTGTGCTTTTATTCTTTAGAATTATTTTTTTAAACTTTTTTTTCACAATTTTGTAGAATTTTTAATTTTTTTGTTCGGTTTTTCCCTCAAGTAATAAAGGCACACTTTTCACTACCTTTTATTACAACGTTGTATACAATATCGATAACCATCACTGGTTGTCAAATTATTTTATTTAAAAAAGTGGACCCTCGGAAATTTTTAATAAAAATTATCAGCTTCATAAAATGGACCATACCTTGAAATCTAAGTAAAATAGAGCAAAACGTACTAAATGTTTGCTGTCCTTACATGGCCTTAGCTGATATGGATGGGGAGGGTCCCGGAACCCTAAATTTGAATAAATTTTACGACTCAGTAAAACTGTAGTTTTACTAATTTTTTACTTTAATTTAGATTTTTTAAACTTAACGAAAAATGTTTTACATTCAACAAATTTCATTTTACGCCAAAAAACAGGAATAAATTCTGTTAAAGTAATAAATTTTTCTGTTCGGCCAACAGACTTATTATTTCGAGTGTATTAAAAAAGAATATGAATACTAGACCCTTGAGACCGAAAAATGTGTATCGCTTCATCGCCCAACTATTCCTAAATATTCACAGTGGCCAAAAATCCTCGAAAGGAGTTCATCACATTTGGCAATTTCTCTCTGTCTTATTTTTTGGAAATCTTGTTGCATGTTTTTTTCTAACTTAAACTGACTTAAACAGAAAATTCAATTAATTTCATTAAAGGAAATTTTAACAATATTTGTCACACATATTTTGTTTATTTAGATTATTTAAAATTCTTACGAATTACATACATACTTATTTCTATGTTCAACAAAATAGTTTTCTTTTTCTTTTTTAATTGTAATTTTAAATAAGATAGCAGAAGTTACTAACAAGGAATGTAACCCAAGTCGTAGACGCCGATTTGAGTGAAACTATGATATCTGATGGAGAATAAAAATCTAAGAACAACCTTATTTTTATTTGCAACCGCGAAGGTATAGGGGCTTAAAAGTGGGGTCAAAATTATCCCATTTTTCGGTTTTTGGATCTTATTCGAAATACTTCCAAAGGAACTATATGAAAATGTGGTATTCGGAATAGGAATATCAGACGTGCATCCGTTGACATATGTTGGAAAATTTCTCTTTTGGTTTCTTGTTGTTGTAAAAAATTTAGTAATTTTCGATACTTACACTCACAAAATAAATTCAGTCACTTTTTATTAGTTGTTTCTGAAGTTTTTCCGTTGAGTTGTTTTTAAAAATAATAACAGTTGTTCGTAGAATAAAAATAATTTTTAATTTTTTCACAAGTTATTTAAAAATTTAACTAAATAAAAATACGGATGTTTGTAACAGTCAAATTTTCTAGTCAATTTTTTATTGTTTTAAAATAAAACTAAAAAAATGAACCAAAAAAAGGTATTTTGTAGTAACAGTTGTTTGAAATAAAAAAACAACAATACAGTTATCCAATTTGTTTTTTTTTAGTTTTTTAGTAAAATCAAATATAAATTTAGTTCTTCGCAACCATGTTGCTTGTTATTTTTATAGTAAAAATAACTTAATTATAAATTGATTTTACAGTTTCTGATAGTCAATTATTGATGGTCAAAAACAAATAAAAAAATTGTGAAATTAAATGAAAATGTTAGTAGACCGGTTTTTAACTGAATTTTATTCGTTTTATATTGTATTTTTAGTTAATTTTACCTTCAAAATATTTGTGTGTAGTTTTTGTCATTATGAAATTACCCAAGTGGAAATTGCCCACGGTAGAAAAAAATAGTACTGGGAGAGCACTGTTTTTTTTATTATGCCAGTACCACTTAAAATGTGCTTTGCCACTGTTTTATGCTATTTTAACAAGATTTTTTCTATCTGACTAATTTTTAATAGAATTTCAATATAACTTTTTTCATAGTATTTTTTATATAAAACAGCGAGAAGCCAGAATATTTAAGAAAAACTTTTTATTTTCTAGTTTTGCAATTATTTAATATTTTATAACACAATAAAAAACAACAAAATTAATTTGAAACAAAAATATATATTTTTTATTATTTTATTAAAATTTAAGGTGATTTAATTGTTTTTATAGTACTGATTTTTACACAGTACACTGATTTTTTGTATTTAAAGTGATGGCAAGTTACTGAATATTTTTAATTTATAGTACTGGGAAAACACCAGGAAGTAACAAAATCCAACACTGGGCCAACGTGGGCAAATACCTACGGCCAAGCGTATATTGGTGTTATCATTTCGACACCGTACCAGTACTGGAAACGTAAAAAATCCGACACATCGCCAGTACATGCACTACCGTCTCCAACGCTGAGCCAGTACTGTGCCGTTCGTATTTTTCTATCTGGGTAGTTTTTGCTTGTCATTATGTCAATTCTAATTTAAGATGATTAGATAAACACATTTTTCTGATTTAATTCAATCGGCACTACGAAATAATCCCCAATGAAATAATCCCCAAACCAAAAAAAAAAATTAATAATTACACAGCTCTACAAAATATGACAATATGTATAAGTTGCACAACTTTGAAGTGGTTTTGGAATAATAAGAGGGTGCTGATTTCGAATCTGCAACCAGTTTGGTCAAATTGCCTCCAGGTTTCGCGCAATACGAGATTGAAATTTTTCAGCCGAATTTTCGAATCTGCAACCAGTTTGATCAAATTGCCTCCAGGTTTCGCGCAATTTGGCGCCCTATGCTCCAGTGGGAGTAAGAGGAATATATATATATTTCGCGCAATTCGAGATTTAAATTTTTCAGCCGATTTTTTCAATAAAAAATTTATAATTTAGTAACTATAGCTTCGGAAAGAAAACGCTTTACACAATTTAAGCTTAATTCCGTACCCTATTTTTCAAACTTAAGTGTGTATCAATATCTCAATAACTTTTCTAAATATAGTCGCTGATATTTAAAACAAATTTTTAAATATACGAAGAAGTCCTATTTTAAATATCAAAGGCAATTTGGGAAGAAAGAGGTCCAACATTTACACATATGTCATATTGCATTAACAAATTATGTGCAGGTTTTTGCACAATCGATATTCCCTTTTTTATGTTTATAAGATTGTCTTTATTTAATAACTAAATTCAAATACAACATATTTCACAAATTGCAACACCTCGTTAATCCACTCGGGCTTATCCGGTTTGGAAAATTATCTATCGGCAATACCCTCGTCGGGCTTAGGCGGTCGTCTTCCGATTCGATTATATTCAGCAGGTAGTCGTCGTCCGACTCGGTGATGTGTTCGGCAGGTAGTCGTCTTCAGACTCGGATATCGGTTCGGGAGGTAGTCGCTTCCGACCTGGTTATTGGATCCGCAGGTGATCTTTGTCGGACTTGGTTCGGGTTAGCGGACTCCTAGGCGGCGCACAGTGGGGTGAATGGTTTGAAAAGTGGCGATTAATTCAGGGAAGTCGTAATTTTAAAATATTGTTATTTTTTATTGATGGATATTCATAAATATATAAACAGCCAGCATTTAAAAAACAAAAAAGGTGGAACAAATTTTTTTTAACCTTTTATAGGCTTTTTTATATTTTGTAAAAAATGGTTTATTTTACAAATTTCGCTGTAACTTTGGATTAAAAATCGAAAAACGATGGATTAAATTGCAAATTAGTGCATACTTAATGTGCTTTTAGAAAAAGAATGTTTTAAAAAAATAAAAAGGAATAAATATTTAATATGTATTTATATTTAAATTAGAATCCAATTGTTTCTCCAAATTCAATAATTCCACGAATTTGACTCAAAAAAGACACATTAGAAAATACTATTATTTTTTATTGATCAATATTCATAAGCACAAAACAAACAACAATTTCAGAAAAAAATATCAAAAACAATAGAATTGTTAGGCTTTTTTATTTACTTCATTTCATTAACTTCGAAAGTATTATTTACGTCATAATCACCATTTATTTCATCATCATCATTAAATTCATTAAAATAATCTTCATCTTCATCATCATCGTCACCATTATCATTTTCATTTTGCTCCATTTTCTTTTTACAACTATTCCTCGTGCTTGCAATTAATGGATCAAAACTTAAAAGAAATATATTAAACACTGGGCCGAACTTTGCCGAATTGCGAATTTCAAACACGGGGGGTGTGGAAAATTTGCGTATGCTCCCAGTAAACAGTAAAAAATAAAAATTTTCAAAATCGGTTCACGTTCAAGGTCCCCGCTAAGCGGTTGAAATTTCGAAATTTCGGAAAGTTTAAAAAATATCCTTAAATTTTGTTAAAAAATATTTATTGTTGTGATATATTATTTCTAATATATTATAGTTCGCTAAATCCAAAAAAAAAAATAAAAAGTTTTTAATCGGCCGAAGGCGTTCTGAAATATTGCTAATTGAATTTTGCTGAAAAACACGTTTTTTCATTTTCTAGTCGACCCTTCAAAAAGTTAGTCCAAAAATGATATTAATTTTTTTCATTTTCAAACCTACTATCTATATAAAATTGTCTTTAATTTGAGTGTAAAAAAGTTTAAAAATGTTGAAGGGTATTCCCAGGACGCTGCGACAAAAGTTGTAAAAATTTTCACAGTTAAAAGTTGTCGTTTTTTGTGATCACCGTTTTTTTTGTAAGTGATCAGAGATTTTACCCATTTATGGTTTTGGATTAATATAAAATAACATTTTTATGACTGGTTCATCTTTCTTAATAATTTTGAGTATTTTGATAATAAATATAAAATAGCGGATCGGATCTCGAGATTTGGGACCCAATGCTCGAAAAGTATCCCCTTTTTTGTCCACACAAGGTTCGGAAAGTATCCTACTTTATATTTTTTGTTGTATTAAAAGAATATTTTAGAATAAAATTAAATACCTAATAGTTTTTTTGTAAAAGTTTTGAAAAATATTTTATTCACTGTGCCACAAAAGTATACATAAAAATATGTAATTGAATAAAATTTAATACATTAGAGTCAAATGAAAAGTCAGTAGACCGGTTTTCAAGTGATTTTTCATTTATTTTAAATTACATTTTCAGTTAATTTAAACTACAAACTATTTTGAGTGTGGTCATCGATCTCTTTAGGAACGATAAATATGGATTTGTAAATGTTACTTCTCAATCTGCCTTTAAATTACATGCTAATAACTCCTATTCGGATGATGCTCTTATTAAACAAAGTCTCAATCTCTTTCTGGTTGTGCTGCAATTACTAGCCAGCAAAATCGTTTATTACCAAATAAGTGGTTATATAATATAAATTCATAGCTCCGCACAACTTATTTTTTGGAGTCAAACTCATTATCTTTGTTTGGCGTGGTCGTTTTTATAAGTAGTCACGCTTACGAAAAAAGGAGAAATAAGTGGTTATGAGATTATGAATAATAAGTTGTTACACACATGCTTACAAAAAGTTTAGTTATAAGTTAGGAAATACTATTAGCCTAAGGAAATACATTCAGAAAAATTTAAGTTTTATCTAGTGTGTAATTTTAGGACTCGTCATAAAAATTTAAACATAAAACATATTTACATATGTGACAGCGCATAGAGAAAGGGACCTAAGGGTAAAAAAATCAATTTTCTTTTTTTGATGTGGACAACATCTGAGCATCGAATGAGACCGATCCCATGCCCTCCTGAACAAAACCGGTTTTTACCCTTAGGTCCCTTTCTATTTTGCGCGTCACATATAATAAAAAAAATTTAACTGTGTAAAAAGTATTTATTTAAACTAATACGAGTAAGTCATTATTTTTTATTTAGAAACAATGAATACAATAGGCCGTTATTAGGAAGTCATTATTTTATATTATAAAATAATGCAAAAGGTAATGATATATCATTTTTGGTAATGCAGATAGTAATGAGGTGTCATTACCAATAACACACAAGAAAATCGAAAGTCTCTTGCTTTGTTACGAATATGATGTCGTTGCCTAATGCTACAGGGTCCGCCATCTAACATTTTTTTTTCAACTAGTGCTTATTTCGTGAATGGTAACACTTAGCTCATGTCTGATTTGACAGATAATTAGTTTTATCCTTCCGCTGAACGAATATGGTTGTGTATACGCTTGAACAACGCTGGGAAATATTGCGACATTACTTTGAAAATCATGGTAATGTTGCAGAATGTGTGCGAAAATTGCGTACGGATTTTGGAAGGCCGTTATCGGGCCATGTTGAACGAATTTTTGTTCACAAAAATTGAAGAGGAGGATATTGGCAACATTTGTTTTCAACAGGACGGCGCTACGTGCCACACAGCCGAAGCTACACTCGATGTTTTGAGCCCTGTTTTTGAAGATCGCATTATCAGCCGCAGGGCTGATGTCGTTTGGCCATCTCGGAGCTGCGATTTGACACCGTTGGACTATTATTTGTGGGGTGCCGTCAAAGATAAGTGTTACGCCGACAAGCCAGAGACAATTGACGCTTTAAAGGACAATATTCGTGAAGCCATTGGTGAAATACAGCTGCACACAATCGATAATGTGCTTAAAAATTGGGCCGATCGTGTAGGCTACTGCATGGCCAGCCGAGGCAGCCATATGAATGAAATTATTTTCCATTATTAACCGGAAGGATTGTACTTTCAAATAAAAAAAGAAATTTGAGAAAATATTCAGTAGTTTTTTTTTATAGCATTTTAAAAAAAAAAAGTTATTTGGCGGACCCTGTAGTATCCATGATACAGCAGGTTTTAATATTTGTCCATCTACTTCTGTGTTGATGCAGTGGGTTTCTATACCACTCTTCCTCTGTTAACCTTTACTCTTTATTTTTGTTCGTGAAGTCGGGAAAGAAAACAAAACATGTTGGTAAACATTGTAAAAAAATGAGAGATTGAGTGTTTTTTTTACACATTTCCCTATATAATAAGCATTGAGGTTGAGTGAGTTTTTTCAGATTTTTAAGAGAATTTTCAGATTTTTAAGAGGATTTAAGAGATTCCAATATTGCTTCAACATGGAAAAAATTAACGTGCCAACAAACATTTGTCAATAGTGTCAATTTTGGGTTTTTTTTAAACTAATATTGATAGTTAATATAGTTTTATTTTTTAAAATATAGTTTATTTTAACAAAAATAATATACATTTAAATTAACAAGAACGGTGAAAATGAATTATATATTATTTGTATAATAAAATAAATTATTTACAAAATTTTCAAATAATATTAACAAAAATTATTAAAAACATAAGTTGAATTATATATTATTTGTATAATAAAATAAAGTATTTAAAAAATTTTAAAATAATATTAACAAAAATTATTAAAAGCAGTAGTTGAAAAAAATTTACTACATTCATTAAAAAACCCCTAAATGGATAATCAAACTTGACAACACTGATCAAAGAAGTTTTTTTTAAAAGCAAAAAACGAAAAAATGTTTTTCAAAATGCTCTTCCGACTTATTTTTTTTTTTAACAACATTATCAACATGTTTTCTTAGCCTTTGCCAAGTTCGCCACACAACAACAAAATTTGGTGAGGACGGTAGTCTCTCTATAGGTTTATACTTGTTGGTTAAATTTAATTGTCAGAACTGTAAAAGATATATTTCTTAAATGATTTTTTAAATTTTAACATGGCCATCGATTGAAATTATTGCTAACAACCAAATGAAAATTGGCAAAAACAGTTTGTATAAATTATTTAATAACCAAAATTTAAATAATCTGTTAAAATAGGGTAAAATGCTGATTTTAGCATAAGTTTTGGCACTGTTAAAAAAACATTTGCAACAATTACACCATTTCAGCCTTATTCAAAATTTGAATAAGTTATGCGAAAAAACTTTATTAGTTGAAATGCTCCTAATTATTAGGAGCATTATTATTATTTTTTTGATATACTCACTTTTTCTTAAAATGTCTGCTGTGGTTAGCACAACTTAGGATAATAATTTTCAAAAAAAAAAATGTGAAAGCCGAAAATACGTATTCTGTCTTGCTGGCTGTTGGTTTTCGTTCTTGTATTTATACCCTACACCACTATGTGGTCAGGGTATTATAAGTTTGTGCTGATGTTTGTAACACTAAAAAATATTGGTCCTAAACCCACTTTATAGTATACCGATCGGCTCACAATTTTTTTTATTTCGATTTAACGATGTCCGTCTGTCCGTCCGTCCGTCTGTCTGTCTGTCCATGCCTTTTTGTGCGCACTCTACAGGTCGCAAATATTAAGATATTTTGATGAAACATGGTACACCGACTTATGTCGGCCAAGGACGACGCCTATTGATTTTGGTTAAAATCGGTCCATATTTAGACCTAGTGCCCATATAAGGGTCCCCCCAAAATTATATTGTTTATACGCTGCAGGTCGCAAATATTAAGATATTTTGATGAAATTTGGTACACCAACCTATGTCAGCCCAAGGAAGAAGCCTATTGATTTTGGTTACCACCGGTCCATGTTTAGACCTAGTGCCCATATAAGGGTCCCCCCAAAATTGGCTTGGTTACAAACTGCAGGTCGCAAATATTAAGATATTTTAATGAAATTGGGTTCGCTGACTCACATTATAGAAAATTTTGACACAAGTCCCATTTTAACCCATTCGAATTTCGGATTCAAACATTAGTTGATTTTAGCCAGACTGGTGTAGGGTATTGTATAGTCGGCATGCCCGACTATAACCTTTATACTCGTTTGTAATTAACTTTGTAAATTTTGTAACTTTAAAAAATTCTTTTTGGTAGTGAATAAACACATTTTCCAACCGTTTATCAACCCCTTTTTTCAAGTTGCGAATTTTAACACTCATTCTTTGTAATTTACTTGTGAAAATTGTATCATCTTTCTTTAATTTGAAAATAATTTAAACAGAAAGTAATATTAATTTATGATCTAGAGTCAAACTAAAAAACATTCATTTATCAAATAAAAAGATCAACTATATATACCCCTTATTCAATTATCTATTTTTGTAAAATTTTATTTTTTTTTTTTTCAAGTTAAAAACTATGTAATCGTCATACGTTACAAAAATCGTTTCGTTACTGTTAATAGTTATTTTTCATAAAAAGTTAAATTTCTATGTAATACTTTGAAATGAAATGGATTGCAATTCTATTTTCTACACTGATAGAATTATCGTTCATACTATTAATGAATCGATTTCATTAATCTGAATTCATTGATTTAATGAAAAATTTTCATTGAATTAATGAAAAATTCATTCATTTAATGAATTTTTTCATTATATATTTTCAACTAACCCGTAAGATATGCTATAATTTTTATAAGGGTTTTGAATTTGCTAATTACTAAAATAGATATATGTTCTAGTAATGAACGCTAGGGTTGCAAAATGAAATTATTTAAATATAAAGGTCCAAGTAATGACATCATTTTGTTTTGGCTATTTAGATCAATCGGTAACGCGGTAATGTTTGCATTCAGGTTATTGCGGGTTCAAGTCGAGTTCAGGGAGATGTCAAAAACATTATAAAAACAAAAAAGAAATATATGCATGTACAAATAAAAATTAATGTAATAAAAATAAACAATAATAAAAAAACGCAAAAAAATATATTTTTTTCAATTAGTTTTCATTTAATGAATACGTTTCATTGATTTAATGAACGCGTTCTTTGGGGACTTTTCAATGAAAAAAATCATTGGATTAATGAACCAATTCATTAATACTATACACAAAATTCTATCAGTGTACCGAGGTGTTTAATATTTTCAATAGTTTTTAATATTTTTTGGTAATTAATAAAGAAGACTTATCTGTTTATTATCGAGACCCGTGATTAAAAAGGTGGTCATGAAAAATCAACTATTAGTTAGCTTACTATTAGTTAACTTATAATTCTCTTTACTTTAGTCAGAATTAAAAAACCCAAAAGAAAGATAAATACAAAAATACAACAAAATTATAAACAAAATATTTTCTTTTTGCTAAAGCTTTTCATTCCTTCTTCTTCTTTAAATTGTTAAATATTTCACCTTTTCTATTTACTTATTTTCACACTAACTACACGCACGAGTACTGATTTTGACAATGAACAAAAGAAAATGAAAAATATGTAAAACAGATCTAAAAGAAAAACATGGCAAAAACAAGTGCAATCGTCAACAATGCTACTGCACTCAATATCCAATATTCGATTTTGGGGAAGTTGTGTATTACATTATAGTTAGCTTATAGTTACATAGGTCATAAAAGTTAACTAAAACTGTGTTTTTTTCATAGTCGACTACCGTATTGCAAATATTTGATTGATTTTAGTAAGTTCGCCAGTGGACGGCCGACTTAACATTACGCTACTGGGTTAGAAAGTCTATTTCTATTACCAATATTACCAGATATCGAAAGTTGTAATTGTTTTCACTTGAATTATCTTGAATAAGGCAATTCAAGGACAATTCTCTTTTATCACGTGGAGAGGCCAAACCCTGTTCGCCTTCCTTTAACTGCTAAAGCAAGCCCGAAGTTGAGTACTCATAATTCGTGATTGGACCAAGGACTGTTTTGTTTTCTGGCTAAAATTGGGTTTAGTGGGAAATATCGTATGTGTCGTTTTGGGAATCAAGAAATTCATAAACGCCCTTACTATCTAAATTTTTAAAATGTATATTTTAGTTAAAGTCGACTTTAAATAAAATATTGGGTGGCAGAATTCCATTTTAGAGACCTTCATACGAAATGTGTGCTGAAAGTTTTTAAAATGTCTCATACTAAAATATTTCAAAGTCAATTAAAATATTAATTGATTCAATTAGATATTTGTTTAAAATCAAATTTTATCTTTAATTAGATGATTAAGGTATTAACCTTAATTATCTAATTAAAGATTTCTCTTTGTGTGAATAAACGATTTTAAATTATAGTGAATTAAAGACAATATTAAAAGTATGTATGTTCTATTTCCAAACTAAATTGTTAAAGATTTGCGATTAAAATTAATGAGCATGATCTTTGTAGTTTGTAACCTACTAGCCATGTGGACTGACTAATTATGGTAATTGTTATGTGGTGTACGTAATATATGTATGTATATTAAGGCGGGTCAATTTGTATGGTGGCAAAAAAACTGAAAAATCGTAGGGGTTGGAAATGATTCTACGAAGAATTATAAGCAACTTTGCCCTAGAAACTATAGGTCTAAAATGGATTTCGAGCTTGCGGAAATTCCAAAATATGTTTTGAGTAGTGCTTCACTGCAATGTTTGTGTAAAATTTCCTTTAACATATAAGTATTGTTAACCAGGACAATAGTTCTGGTCTTTTTAAATAGGAGTCTTCATCGGCTTTCCTTATTATATAAAAAAAAAAACAATTTTTTTTTATTTTTGACTAAACTGCTAAGCCGATGACATAAATCAGCCTAAAAATGAGCGCACGCTATAGGTTGGAAATGTTAACATATATTGAGAAAATTGGCACACCGATTTATATTATCCCAGGGACGAGGCATATTAATTTTGGTTGAAATCGGTCCACGTTTGGATTTAGTGCCCATATAAAGTACCCCCCAAAATTGGTTTTTCGCACGCTACAGTTTGCAAATAGGAAGATAAGTATTTTAATGAAATTTGGTACGTTGACACACGTGGACCCAAGAACAAAGCCTGTTGATTCTAGATATTATCGGTCCATAATTGAACCAGTCGCCCATAAGGACTATATTTCCGATTTTCTCTTAACTCTTTCACTACCCTTGTACACTACAGTGTACACATCTTTAAAAGTATATATAAAATTTAATAGTGCAAAAAAAACTTTGTATTTTTTATAAATAAGTTTACTAGGATCATGGAGTTCAAATAAAAATCATTATATGTATAAGGAGTTCAGCATGGCAATTTGGTCGCGATATTCGTTAATGAAGTCCAATTTTTTTAATATGTTATAATCTCCGTGAAAAGGGGGTTTTGGTGTTTCTCCTAAACTAATGAAGATATATAATTGAAATTTGGCATATAGATTCGTTTTATAACGGGAAGAAACCCAACCAAAGGATTTTTGGCTGTTCGGATATTTAAGGGGTAAAACGGGGCTCAGAAGTTTGAAAAAATCGATTTTCGAACGTCATTTTTGGTGGGTAGGAGGGGGAGGGGGCAAAATATGTTATATATTTTTTTCTAATTTGAGGACTCTTAACAAGAATCTCAAGTCAAAATAACGATACATCCGCAAATAAAAAGTAGGTAGTGAAAGGGTTAAATACATCTAACATTAGATAAAATCAAAATTTCTTACTGTTTTTCTAAATTTTTATCGTTTTATAGACAAATTTTGACACAAGTCCATTTCAAATCATTCGAATTTCAGATCAAAACATTAGTTGGCTTTCAACCAGACTGTTGTAGGGTATCATATATTCGGCCATGACGACTATACGATACCCTACACTAGCCTGGTTGAAAGCCAATTGGCTTCGTCCTTGGGCCGCTATAAGTCTGTGAACCATATTTTATCAAGGTATCTTAACATTTGCAACCTTTGGCTTTCGAATATGCTCATTTTAAGAGGACCTTTATATGGGCACTAGGTATAAACATGGACCGATTCCATGTAAAATCCTTAGGCTTTATTCCTGAGCCCATTTGAATCCGTGTACCAAATTTCATTAAAATATCTTCGTATTTGCGACCTGTAGTATACAAAAAATTCAATTATGGGGCACCCTTTATATAGCCACTAGGTCCAACCATGGACCGATTTTAACCAAAATCAAATTGGTTTGTCCCTAGGCCAAAATAAGTCAGTATACCAAATTTTGTAAAAATATTTTGATATTTACGACCTGTACCGTGCGCACAAGAATATATGGACAGACAGACGGACAGACAGACAGACAGACGTATTTCGTTACCTCGAAACAATATGTTATTCTGCATCAGTCGGTATACTTAAAGATGGGTCTAGATGCAATATTTTATGGAATTACAAACATAAGCACAAACTTATTATACCCTGTCCAAATAATGGCGCAGGGTATAATTAATAAAACTCATTATTTAAACTCATAAAGCACTACTTAAAACATATTTTGAAATTTCCGCAAGCTCGAAATCCATTTTAGACCTATGGTTTCTAGCCTAGAATTCTTTGTAGAATCATTCCCTCCCCCCCCTTACGATTTCTTGTCACAGAAATTGACCCGCCCTAATGTATATATAATTAATAATACATAGCTAAACCACTGCACAATAAATATGTGTGCGTATGTATGTGAATTTTTTTAGTTACCAACTACATAAACTGATAATACATATTTCTACTACTTTCCTTTTAAGGTTGTACGAACGAATGTGTGAACAGAATTTGTAAACTGTAAAAAAATAGTATGATTAAGGTCAATATGTTATTTTTTAATTTCTTTTGGGGGTCGATGAGGTCAGGTTTTCACCATAATTTTTGCTTGTGTATGTAAGTTAGGAATGACCACTAAACCAACACAAGGATAATGATGATAACCATATAAAATGTATAAGTAAATATGTAAGAATAAATATCTGTGTATAAAAGTATAAGGTTACATTGGATACTATTATAATTTTTTGCTAAAATGCATCCAATGTTCTTTTCATGCATTTATACACAACAGAGTCTGGGAATTTTAAATTTTAGTAACCAAGGCAGCGACTTTTATGCACTAATAATTCGAAAACATGCTCTTAAAAGCTACAGTAAAAAATAAAAAATATTATGGAAATATGCCCCAAAGTCCAAAAAATATGCACTAAAATCTAAAGCACCTTAAGTTGTTTGAGTTTCACGTGAAAAAACTGTTATACTCCATATAAAAAAACTAATTTTTCACGACAATGAGTTTCACGTGAAAATTGTGTAGACTTTGTTTTCACGCAAATTTAATATACAAGAGTATTATTTGTCTTGTGAAAAAGTGGCACTTTGTGTTTATTGTGATTGTTGCTTGCAAATTGCATTAAAAAAATTTTCATTTTCAGAATTTAAATTATTATTTAAGGCCTCCAAAGTTTTCGTGAAAATTTTCCACGTGAAAAACAACTTACGGTGCTTTAAAACAAAAATACTTAAAACTAAAAAAAATAGACATTCTTTTTGTAAAGAGCTTGTGCTTAATACCCTTGTTCTAAACTTTATAACAATAACAAAATTGTGACAAAACTGAGGTGAATGAAAATTGTTATAATTTTGGTATTCTAAGAAAAATCGTCACAGCAAAACCTTGACAAAATTGTCATGTAATAACATAACAAACAAATTTTTTCATTTGTCCACATTTTTTTTTTTTTTAAGAATTTTGTAATTTTTCTTTATAGAAATAAAATATGAAATACATCATTCCTCTCTTAAGATGTTCGCGTCTAACCCTTTACCGAATCTAAAATTCCTCCCAAATATTTCGCATTTACATGGGATTTTAGGGGCTAAAGTTGTTAGCAATAGGCTTAGGCTGCTTGATGCAAAAATTTAAAGAAAACTCCAAGGGCTTATAAGTAGTCCTCTGCGGTGTACTGCGGTTTCTGGACATTTTTTTAACATTTAATTTCCTTAACTTTTCACAAATTACGATTTTTTGGTAACTTTGTCTTAAGGGGGGTATCGACTCTAGAAAAAATTTCGTTTTCGAATTTTTTTTTATATTTTATTTGGATAGAGCATAAAATATAAAAAATAAAATAAACGAGTAAAAAGGTTAAAGTCGGGCATGCCGACTATACAATACCCTGCACCAATCTGGTTAAAAGCCAACTAATGTTTGGATCAGAAATTCGAATGGGTTCAAATGGGACTTGTGTCAAAATTTTCTATAATGTGAGTCAGCGAACCAAATTTCATTACAATATCTTAATATTTGCGACCTGCAGTTTGTAACCAAGCCAATTTTGGGGGGACGCTTATATGGGCACTAGGTCTAATCATGGACCGGCAACATAGGTCTGTGTACCAAATTTCATCAAAATATCTTAATATTTCCGACCTGCAGCGTAGAAACAATATAATTTTGTTGGGACCCTTATATGGGCACTAGGTCTAAACATGGACCGATTTTAACCAAAATCAATAGGCTTCGACATAAGTCGGTGTACCAAGTTTCATCAAAATATCTTAATATTTGCGACCTGTAGAGTGCGCACAAGAATGCATGGACATACAGACAGACGGACGGACGGAGGGACGGAAGGAAAGACGGACATCGTTAAATCCAAATAAAAAAAAATTCTGAGCCGATCGGTATACTATAAGGTGGGTCTATGACCAATATTTTTTTGTGTTACAAACATCAGCACAAACTTATAATACCCTGACCACGTAGTGGTGTAGGGTATAATAAAATATTAAAAATACTGTTAATTGAAGTTTTGACAACCGTTCAAACATGCCCTTTAAAATGGTGTTGTTACAGTATTTACCCCCCTTAATTTTTCTAATTTTGGCAGTAAAAGTTTTCACCATAGCAGAGATAGAAGTAAATAATTACTTTTTAATGACCATTGCGGGTTTTCATTACCATTGAATCTATAAAATGAAAATTAAAAAAAAATTCATTACCATTATAAAATGTAATTGCAATGAAAAAAATGTTCATTTCATTTGTTTTTTTTCACATATAATGCAACGTTTTTATAATTTTCATTACATTACGCAATGGTAGTAGAACCAAAATATCATTTTCATTTTTTCTACACTTTAGGTCGTAAAGCATACGAAATTCCCTAAAAAATTCCTAGTATGGCAAGCCATATGTAGCTGCGGCCAAAGAAGCCAGTCATTTGTGACATCTGGCTCTATAAACAGCGAAATTTATATCAAGGATTGTTTGCAGAAGAGACTTCTTCCATTTTTGAGTCAGCACAATGTATCCACTTACTTTTGGCCCGATTTATCATCTTGTCACTACAGCAAGAAAGCGCTGGAGTGGTATAATGGTAATAATGTGGTTTTTTTACCAAGAGAGGTGAATACACCAAACTGACCGGAGCTCAGGCCAGTGGACAGATATTGGGCTCTTGTTAAAAGAAAATTAAAGGGCATAAAAAAGGTCTCCCAGGACATGCAAGATTTCAAACGTAGATGGACCACCTGCTCTAAAAAGGTGACAGAAACTTCCATAAAAGCTTTAATGGTAGTGTTTCCGGAAAAGTGGATAACTTTGTTCGTAGTGGTTAGAATTCCATGCGGTTTTATTTTTTTGATTTTGTATTAAATTTCATTTAATAAAAATTTGATTTGATTTCTCTCTTCTTTCTCATTCGGTTAGATTATTAGCGTTCTTGGTGGTGTCTAGAATACGACTGTGTTCTTTATTTATCAAAATACTTAAAGCTACTTAATACATACTGTACATTAGGGTTATGACTTTTTGATTTTTTTTGCAAATATCAAATTTTACATGCCCCAGCCAAAAAGGCCATAAAAAAATATTAAGAAACGCAATCTTACTTTTTTGCTGCTGTCAAAAAAGTTCCCGCACCAAAAGGGTTGAAATTTGGTCTATATTTTTTTAGTTTAATTAAATAAAATATTTCTCCGAAGTTTTAAGCAAATGAGAAACGATGCGTATTAATAAATATTTACGGTAAATATTACGCAACTTTTTTGGAGGGGCTTTTGGATACATTTTTTGTCGTTTACAATAATTCTTGTAATAATTCGTTATGTAAATTAAGCAGAATCCCCGAGCAAGAAATTATTTTTAGAAATTGCATTTGGTGCGGAAGTCTTTTTTGCCAAAATGACCCGCAAAGACGATTTTCATTATTAATTTAGTATTGCCTATAACGTGGTGATAGGTAAAATTTTTGTTAAAAATGAGTCATAACCCTAAGTTTATATATAATGATAATGAAAAAAATTTCATTACCATTTAATGGTAATGAAATATTTTTCATTAGAAAAATCATTACTAATGGTAATGAAATTACAATAATGTATAAAAAAACTAATTACAATTGATTAAAAACCATTTGTTTACAAAAAAATTCAGACAAATGAAAACGAACAACTGGTTTGGCCAGGGAAGTTATAAAACATAATTTATTAAGGAGGATCCATTTAATTCCGTTAAACTTTACCTGGGTACAAATAACAATGGAATGGAAAGTAATATTTAATTTCAAATGAGCATGAACCTGAAGGAGCATATTCCATCTTCGATTCCAAGGAGTTTTACTCCATTTATACGTTTTTCTGTCAATGGCAATTATTTTTTTTAATTTATTCATTATCAATGGTAATGAAATTTAAAATCATTGTCGTTGATCAATGAAATTAAATTTTAGAATCATTACCATTAATTAAAAAATGGTAATGAAAATAATTTCATTACAATTGATATCAATGTAATGGTAATGAAATCATCAATTAATTAGTCCACCTAATTAATTAGTCCCATGTATGATACTGTACAATTGATGGAATATTCTTAGGAAGCATATTCCCACACTATCGGTTTAGTGCAGTATGGACAAATACTCAGAAAACAATAAGAGTATTGTATTGCATGCTTATGGTATGCAATACAGAGCAGTCAAACATACTACACCAGAGTTGCCACTTCATTACTGGCATTTTTTAAAAAAGGCAAAATCGGCTGCCACTGTGCAGCTTTCATTAATTATCGGAAAATAAGAATTTAAAGTGATTCTTAATCCCAGATAAATTCTCTAGTCTTATCGTGGTCCGATTTTTATTTAAAAAAATTTGTTTTAAAAAGGTTGCCACACAAACTTGAAAATTCTTAAAAAGAAAAGAAAAACATATTTACTCGGGGATATAAAATTTATTTGCCCAAAACTCACAAAAACGGCTACGATATGGGCTAGAGTTTGTTATTGCCTATGAAATAAAAAAAAAAACCCGGATCGAAATCGGTTAACCCGCCTTGGCTGTACAGTGGCAGCCGATTTTGAACTCATGGTTGTGGGAAAACGGGTTTAAAGTTTAAAATTAATTCTACGCTAAGAAAACATCAAAATTTCAAAAAACCGTGTATCAACAAAATTTACATCTCGGAGTTTTCTATACGTGTACCAAATTTGGGATAAAGAGTATTTTATATATTAACCCAAATATTTTTAAAAACGATGGTAGAGAATTTATTAGACATTTCATTTGGGTCAAAATCTTTTATTTTTTACATTTATAAATTGGTTTTGTATTTTTTTTTTATTTTTTATATACATTGATTACTTTTGTCGCTTATAAAAACACATCAGTACATGCCTTATATAATGTGCCTTCGCCCACCTTCGAGGAATCGTCATTGGCTTTTCTTTAAAGACTGCGTGCAATTCTTGCATCTTTGGACGTAGATTTTTTCTTTTTGTTCTGCTGTTTTATGCGAAATAAGATTTCTAATAAATACAATGATAAAAAACGCTATCAAAAATTTTGTGTACAAATTTAATGCATAGAATATTACTTTGTGACTAAAATATATTTTACAAAAAAATATTCGGAAATTTTATTTCTTCGAATTTTTTATTGACATTTTCTGAGCATATACTAAAGAATATGCTCTATCCAAATAAAATATAAAAAAAATTCTAAAACAAAGTTTTTCCTAGAGTCGATACCCCCCTTAATTGAGAATAACAAATTAACCTGCTAAAATCAGGAAAAAAATTTTTATAAATAATTAATAGCCTAAAAGATCACGAAAAAATTTAAAGTTTTCGAAGATTTTTTTTATTTCTTTTTTAAATGTAAATAAAAATTGAGCCTTTTGAAAACAGCAGTTTACAATTTTTTTTAGCAAATATTTCTGATAACACTGCATGACAAAATCTTGATGTGTTTTCTTGTTTTAACTACGCCCACTTTATTTTATTTTGTCCACGCCTACTTTAAATACCCAAGTGGAACGAAATGGAATAAAACAGGGAGCGAAATGGAGTAAAATGGGTGGAATTTTTTTTAAACATACAAGTGGAGCGAAATGGAATTAAACGCGGAAGGAACGAGTGGAATTGAAAATGTAATGGAACAGGGAATGAAATGGAATAGAGCGGGGAATGTCCACTTCCCATTAAACACACAAGTGGAACGAAATGGAATTGACTAGGTAACGAGTGGAATTGAAACTCTAGATAATGGAAATGGAATGGAACAGAGAACGAAATTGGAATTGAACGGGGAGGCACGAGTGGAATTGAAACTCTAGATTATGGAAATGTAATCGAACAGGGTACGAAATGGAATGTGGAACGAAATTTACAAAACCTGTTCCGGAGTGACTCTTGGGTACCACTAATGTACCAGTTGTTTTGTATATAAGAATTTGTGATCTCGTATTTTAATTCAGGTAATTTTTTTGCAATATTCCCTTCATAGATCGTATTAAACTACTACACTTAAAATAATACGTCAGTTGAAAAATCTGTCAAACCGGTTTCAAATCGATTTGACTAAATTTTAACAAATTTGTAGTTGAAACACTGATTTAAGCAAAGATTTTAGTTATCTTCATTTAAAACAATACTAAAAATCCACAGTACTTTAACTAATTTCGAGTGTTAATTTTCAAAATTATTTAAAACTAATTTTTAAGAACCTATAAATTTTACAAAATTTATTGTTAAAATATAATATTTTCATGTTAATGTTATTGCCCCGTAGATGGCGCCACTAATGTATCCGAACTTTTAAAGATGGCGCTATTTCGTTCCCTACCGATTTTTTAAAATGCCCCATATCTCGAAAACCAAGAGAGATACAGCAAAATTGATGAAAATTTCGACTACCCCTACCCGCAGCGAAAGGGGTTATGTCTATCCAAAAATGGACCTTGGCGGGGCCTTGGACCCTCGCAAATTTTTAATCAAAATTTTACACTTCATAAAATGGCCCATATCTCGAATACTAAGCGAGAAAGAGCAAAACGGATAAAATATTTGCTCCACACGAGTGCACTTATATGCCCTCACAGGATATGGACTAGGCCCGGGGAAAGTCCCGAGACCCTAAGTTTGGATAAATTTTACGACTCAGTATAATTACAGATAAAACTGTAGTTTTACATATTTTTTACTTAAATTTAGATTTGTTAAATTTAACAAAAGAATTTGTTAAAATCAACAAATTTTATTTTAAGCCAAAAAACAGGAATAAATTTTGTTAAAGTAACAAATTTTTCTGTCCAGGCAACAGACGTATTATTTTGAGTGTATGCAACTGATTCAAAATGATTATTCTGAGAACAAATTTTGAATTTTCTACTGAAAAAACTAGTAGTTTTTAAAACTATTTCGGCCATTTGCTACTGGGTGTAAAACCTCTAGCGCCACCCAAAAATTTTAAAAATTCTGTGGTGCACTTTCAACCATATATTTAGTACCAGGGCAGCGACTTTCACGTCCTTAAAAATTGAAAATATGCGCTTAAAATATGCAGTAAATATGCAAAGTATGCACTTGAATGGAAATATGGACTAAAAACCAAAAAATATGCACTAAAGATCCAAAAACAAATGCTTAAATACAAAAAAGGCACTTTAAATTCACCGATTTTTAAAAATCATATTTATTACTCGAGAGCGTTTGATTAAAAATTAAATCCAATATAAATGTGAAAGTAAATAATAACTTAATGTTTTCCTCCTAGTTAAGTACTTCGTTAAGGTTTGCAGATACTTCCTTTTCTTTATTTTTCATTATCATCATTTTTGTATTAATGACTACAAACATGCATTTGCATGAAAGTCGCTGCCCTATTTATTACACACAGCTTAGAAATTTAAAAATAAAATTTCATGTCAACATTTCGACAAATATGTTTAGAAGTTATGTATTTATAAGCTAAAGTACTAAGAAAATAATTACACCATCTTTTCGAGAAAATTCAAACACACCTCACGACTCATGTAACATATTTATATACACACAAATTATTTTGAAGGTAAAATTAACTAAAAATACAATTTAAAACGAATAAAATTCAGTTAAAAACCGGTCTACTCACATTTTCATTTAATTGAACAATTTTTTTATTTGTTTTTGACTATCAATAATTGACTATAAGAAACCGTAAAATCGACTTAAAGTTAATTTATTTTTACTGTAAAAATAACAAGCAAAATGGTGCGAAGAACTAAAATTATATTTGATTTTACTAAAAAATGTAAAAAAGCCAATTCAAATAATTGTATTGTTGTTTTTTTATTTCAAACAACTTTTACCACAAAATACCTATTTTTGGTTAATTTTTTTAGTTTTACTTTAAAACAATAAAAATTGACTAGAAAATTCGACTGTTACGAAATATCCGTATTTTCATTTAGTTAAATTTTTAAATAACTTGTGAAAAAAGTTAAAAATAATTTTTCTGCTACAAGCAACTGTTATTATTTTTAAAAACAACTCAACCGAAAAACTTCAGAAACAACTAAAAAAAAGTGACTGTGTTTATTTTGTGAGTGTATTGACTTTTGTTTAAATCGGTGTAGTAGTGCTTGAGTATGCCGCGTACAAACAAATTAAGAGAAGTTTTTAAATATAAATTTCGATACCTCTCGAAATGGATCAGCTGGGAATTTAATTTTTTCTGATTGAGAATATTTTGTAGAAAATGTGTTTAAATTTTTTTTTTCGGTGTACGGCAAACCAATAAAAATATCGTGAATAAAATATTGTAAATGTATGGGACCCTCAAAAACTTGATTCCATTTGGGGAAGATTTTGGAAAGTAAATTCCACATATCCCCAATTACTCGTAATAAAATAAGGGAGAGCATATAATTTAAACAAGCACTCACATGCACATTTTCTTTTTTATATGTACAAATACAACATTCATGTGTTAAATATTCTTATTTAAAGCAAATAAATTATAATTTATTATGCACAAATAAATATAAAAACATTCACAAAAATACACAAATACCCAGAAAAATCTTATATTACCAGGTAATGAAATATGGAATAAGAAAACAAAATTCTACCCAGCAAAAAAAAAATTGTAAGTCATATTTTACAAATCAGTTCTTTTGTTCCAAAGTATCAATTAAAGTATTTTAACAGGTTTTTTTTATTAGTTCCAAACAAATGATGGCAGATTCGAATTCTGTGGCATAATGTTGGAAATCGCAAATTTTGGACATTATTGCACTAATAGAAAAAAGTCTCTAAAAATTTAGTTAAAACTATGAAAAATTAGTTAGCAACTATGCTGCAGAAAAAACTGTTAATTTAGCAGATTTTTTTTGCTAAATACTAGTAAAATATGAATAGTAAAAATAAAACTGTTAAATTTACAGAATTTTAGTTATACTTAAGTTAACTTTTAGTTAATTGAAAATGACAAAGTCTACTGTAAAATCTGCAGAAAGTTTTTCTAAATATTAGTAGACTAAAAATAGCAAACACAAACTGATAAATTTACAAAATTTTTGTTTTAAAACCAAAAATTATATTTTTTATAAAGATATTGTGGGACGCTCTGTCAGTGAAAAATCATTTGTTCTATAATGAGTCTTCAAACAGAAACATACTCAAACCAATACCAGTGTACTCATAAAAACCAAATATTTATATCAAACATTATTTGCTCTTTTTCTATGACTCAAACATCAATGGTAACCAGGGATAGAAAAAAAGATCGGCCGATACATCCAAATTGATTTTTTCTGCTACTTTTACAGATTTATTTCTATGAGTGTACATATTTTCAAAATCCAACAATTTCTAGAAGTTTTTTAACCGTTGCAACTCAATGATATAAAAAAGATTATTTAACAAAAAGATTTGTTAAATCATATTGTTACGTTTTTACCTTTAAAAAAGTTTGTTTATTTTCTTTAAATAAACCGGACTCTTTTCTATTGCGTATGCTTAGCTCCTTTATAAAAACCGGGTTTGTGCTCTTTGAAATTAAAATAACACACACTCTTTTTTTTTATTTAGAACACTAATTTATTTAACACTTTATTACTTCACATACAACAATACAGCACACCCAAACGCTAGTGTGCAACTCACTATACAATGCTAATACGCAATTAACCAGCTCTAGTACACAACTTATTATATAAACTCTAAAGCGCAACTGAACTCCACAAATGGAGTTCTTTATTGCACTTATTTTAGAGTACTTTATTGCACTTATTTTATTGTGCCATATTGTATTGTGACATAACATTACCAGCTAGCGTGTTTTGTATATTCTGGTTCTTGTGATATACATATTTCTTCTAAAACTCCAGAATTTTCTATACTAGGCTAATCCAATTTCGTAACAACATATTAGGTAAAAGTGATCCCTTGTTGTTTACATTATGATATTGAAATGGATTAAATAAATTGTTAAGTAGTAAATTGAATAAAAATAACTAATAGTGTATTTAGATTGGGCAAAAACTAGTAGTTTTTGGTCATTTTTAATTTTGGAGCCGAAAACTAAAAAATTAATTTAGTTTTTCCATACAATTTTCATACAAAGTGAAAACCAGATTCTACCTGGTTTTTGCAAAAAACCAAGTAAAAATATCTGAAATGTGCATTTTTGATACATCCGGTATCATTTATAATTAATTTTCGATACACCCTTTTACAACGAATATATAAGTAAAGCATGTGTCAAAAAAATATTTTTGAATTTTTTAAGAATATTTCTGTTTCAGTTTGAAATTGTGTGTGGTTATTAATTGTTAAATATATTAATAATTTTTTTTATTAATTTGACAATAAAAAAATATAGAAAAGTGTGTAATTAAAAAATGATGTGACAAAGAAAAACTAAATAACCAGTGTAAATGACTTGGGTTTTGTAATTTAGTTTTGTACAAAAACCAGGTGGGTTTTGCTCGGTCTAAATTCACTATAAATTAGGGTAATATTAAAAACACAAAAATGTTGCAAAAATTCGAAATGATTTTAATTTCTGTAATTTTTCAAATTTACGAAAGGCTTCAAAAAGATTCATATAAAACACTTCTTATTTTTTGCTTATTTTTTTTAATCAGTTTTTTAATATTTTATTTTTTGCTTATTTTTTTCTATTTAGTTTTTTTAATATTTAGTTTTTTTATATTTATAATAAATTTGTATAAATTCAATATTTTTTTTTAACTTTAAAATTTTTAAAAACGAAGATGAAAGTTCTTAAATGTTAAACGCATATTCTAATTATTTATTATCCTACCACATAAATCCATCTTGATAATAAACAATTAGGCATATTAAATTATATTTTAAACTGTATCTAGTGTGTTGAAGGTATGTATAATTGTTCTATTAATTGGTAAATAATTGTTCTTCGTCACATTTGAGATCATACAAGTAAACTACAGAGAATAAAAATTGAAAAAATTCGATGAGGCCAGCAGGATAGAATACTTATTTTCTGGTACCCCTACAGACCCATCCTCAGTATCCTATGCCTTTAAGGGTTAATAATAGATGATAATCTATTTATATTGAATTTAAACAAATAAAAACATGCAAATAACTCAATTAGACTAACATCATCGAAATTTTCACAATACTATTTTTATCCTTTTGTATTTCTATTTTTGCTTTGAATTTTAATTCTTAAAGTATCGCAGCTGGTTCTATTCAACTCTGAATCACAGATTTATTGAACAACAACGAACCATTAATTTTAAATACATATTCTAATAATTTTTAACCTACAATATAAATTCATTTGAATAGAAAACAATTAGGCATATTGAATTATATTTTCACTGAATCTAGTGTGTTAAGATGTATGAAGGTATGTATGTATAGTTGATCTTTTAATTGGTAAATGAATGTTCTTCGTCATTTTCATTTTTAAAAATTTTAAAGTTAAAAAAATACTAAACTTCAACAAATTAATTATAAACATAAAAAAAATTAAATATTAAAAAGCTAAATAAAAAAAAATCGAAAAAAATCAAAACTGTTGGCCCGCCAAGAATTGATTATCTGTTTTTTACATAAACTGAATCGAAATCACCTTTTAGGATCACTTTTAAAGCAATAATACTTTGAAGCACTACTTAAGTGATTTTCGGGATGTGGTTCAGAATTACTTCTTAAAAAGTTGTAAAAATATACTAACGGATACTTTGGAAGCAAGGAAAAAGAGTTACTTTTTGAAGTTGTTCATAATTACTGAAAAGACAGTCAAAATATACTTACGGGTACATTTGCAACAATAAAGAAATGTTTTGTAAAGCATGCCTCCTAATTTTTTTTTGCTGGGTTGTTATAAGTATTTAAGTTTTGTTATTTTAAGTGAAAATAGCAATGATTTGAAGAAAAAATATAATATTAACTACATTCGTAAGTCATTAAAAAGGCAAATAACATAGAATACTAACCCCTAAATTCATAAACGCTTTGTAAAATTATACGAGGTTTCCCAGTGTAGAAAATCATTACCAGATATGTGGTTATGTAACTACATACTTGGTAATGGTAACTATTTGCTTTTGTTATTACATTTATTATTACCTTTATATGGCGATGTCGCGAAAAATAATGAGTTATGGTTGCAAACCAGCATACGAAAATTCAAAAAATATATCGTTACCTCTATGCTTACCAGTACTGAGAAAAATAATGAGTCTAAAAATAGATTTTCAACAAAATAAAATAAAAAAAAAAAAATATTTTTTTATTGTATTTCTTTTTAAATAAAATTTGCTGGTGTGGGAATCGAACCTGGGTCTACAGATTGACAGTCAATAGCTCTACCATCTGAGCTATATCGACATGTAATATTTAATAGATAAAAACATAATTGACCTGCTGCACACAAGTAAGCTTACTCGCCAACATACAAAAAATCAAAAAATATGTGGTTACATATATCCTTACCAGTGTTTAAAAAATATTGAGTCTAAAAATAGATTTAAAAAAAATTTAAAAAAAATCTAGAAAATTATTTTCTTTTTGAAATAATGATAAAAATAAGTCATTATCAGTAACTCATTATTATATGTTTTAAAATAATGCAGAAGGTAAGTGGGTGTCAAAAGTCCAAAAAATAATGATATGTCATTACCGTTTCTGCACTGGGTTGTTTTACCTAATTTGATCATTTGATTTGCATTCAAAAACAAAAGAAGATGTAAGTTAAATTAATTGAAATTTTGTGGCCCTATTTTCAAGTGAAATTTAGTTTGTTTTGAAATACATTTGCAGTGTTCTTTAAGTATACATTTAAAATAATACGTCAGTTGAAAAATTAGTCAAACCGGTTTCAAATCGATTTTACTAATTTTTAACAAATTTTTAGTTGAAACACTGATTTAAGCAAAGATTTTAGTTATCTTCATTTAATATATGCTAAAAATCCTTTAAAACTAATTTTTAAAAACCCATTCATTTTACAAAATTTATTGTTAAAATATATTTTCATGTTACTGTTATCACCCGGTAGATGGCGCCACCAATGTATGCGAAGTTTTAAAGATGACGTTATTTCTTTCCCTCCCGATTTTTTAAAATGGGCCATATCTTAAAAACTAGGAGAGATAGTGCAAAATTGATGAAAATTTCGACTACCTCTAAAAGTCCAGCGAAACGAGTTATCTCTATTCAAAAATGGACTTTGGCGGGGCCTTGGACCCTCGGGAATTTTTAATAAAAATTTTACGCTTCACAAAATGGCCCATATTTCGAAAACTAAGCGAGATGGAGCAAAACGGACAAAATGTTTGCTCCGGCGGAGTGCCCTTATATACCTTCACATAATACATACTTAAATTTAGATTTGTTAACAATAGGATTTGTTAAAATCAACAAATTTTATTTTAAGCCAAAAAACAAGAATAAATTTTGTTAAAGTAACAAATTTTTCTGTTCAGCCAACAGACTTATTATTTTGAGCGTAGTTGCTTTTTTAAGCCTGAACAAAAGTTTTCCCAAATTACCTCAAACTCTCCTAATTAATCTGTTTAAATTCGATATTTTAAAAATAAATAAAATAAAAATGGTGAAAAGTTGATTTTTATGGAAAAAATAATGAAAAATAATGAAGGGCAGTGCACCTTTTGCACTGGTTTAAAAAGTAAGTTTCTTGAAGTAAATACGACACAATATCGAGCAAAAGCAAAGTGATGTTTTTATACCAGTCAATATTCATATCAAAGAACAGCTAAGCGGTGGAGGGCTAGACTAGCCATCTTGAGGTCGCAGTTTCGATACCCGGTGGCGGCAATTTTTTTAAAGAAAATAAAAAAACTAACTTTACTCACCTCCTATGACAACTCAATGTCAACATCATTAGTGTATCTGTTATCAAAGAAGTGCATAGGAATCATTAATTGTAGAGCTTTTTCTACTGCTTTTGTAGAGATGCTGGTATGAAATGTAATTCCTATATATGGGCAACAGCTTCAGTATTCATTTTAGAGCTTCTCGCCCATGTGCAAAGGAGGACGTAGGCGCTTATCAATGAAAGTAGGTTATCCAGCTCTGTTGACTCATTGGAGAATCGTCGGAATGTGGGTTATGTGACACTGTTCTATCGATATTGTCATGGAAATTGTCTTGCTGAGATAAGTAAATTTATCACTATGACCTGTGTTTTTGTTCGGAACACACGCTTGTTCCGTAGATCCCATCCGTTTGTGGTAGATTGTCCAGTGGTTTTCGCAAAGCATTGTATTGTAGAATTGTTCATTAGTTGAACCAACCATATGTGTAATAATGCAGATGTCTTCCCTGATACTTACAATGTAGAGCAATTCAAATCTAATGTTCTTCCCATGTCCTAATATTCTGATATCAACAGGATGCATTGCAATAGTAGGGGGTAACCCTTTAGTGTTGGTATACACTCAAAAAAATTCTTGTAAATTCATTTCTATAAAATGAGTAAATTTTTGTTTAATATAACGCATATCGATAATTTTTCTAAATGCGTACCTAACACTATTTTGCACACAATTTCATATACAATAATACGTATGCAGAGCGCATACTCCGGGGACATTTTTTCGATCCACAGTTTAGTCTGGAGACATTTGGTTAGTTTGGGTACTGTCCTCAAACTCTTTCTAGGCCTGGCGAATAGTGTGAAGACATTTTTAACTAATATAGTCCATAGTTTTGGCACATTTTTATCTTTGTTTCCGAACTATGCGCTTTACATACATCAAAACACATATGTATAATATAATTATAGGCATTATCTCTTTATTATCTACACATTAATTTATTTCGTTGATAAATTTAAATTTTGCGCGCTAATTGTGTGAATTTGTTAACTTATAATAGTAATATAATTATAGGTTTTAAAATATAAAAAAAAAATGTTCTAAAAATAAATAAAAAATAAATAAATTAATTGTTTTGTTGTTTGCTTCAGCTGGAGAAGTAGTTGTGCTATACCTGTGCAATAGGCCAATAAGCTCTAAGTCCCGTTGGGTCGTCAACATCGGTTCGATAGCGTAGAATTATCTTGATAGCACAGTCGCGCTTTTCTTTGCTATCATCAAACAACATTGATAACAAGATATTTTCCGAATGCGCATAATATGAATTATCTGTAATTACTTTATTGACAATTTTGCGTAAACGAGGTTCTAGAAATCTTGACCAACTAATGAATTTGAAAAATAATCTACTACCGTACACGACAGAGCTGTAATACTTGATATTGAAGTACATTGGCACATAACATGTAATTATAAATTCAACCAGTATTCTTAAATTTGCATCTGGATTTTCCGTTGTCACATATAATCGTAATAGTCTAGCGGCCTTGGTGAGCCACCGAAAATGTACAATTTTCCCTGGTTTGATGTTTGCCAGATCCACTGAAACCACGCCGCTAGAAATTGCATGGGCCATGTCGTATAAGTACTTGGAATCGGTGGAAAATTCAATTTTTTCTGGAGCAGGGGGCATATTTTTCAACTCAATTTTCTGAAAGCCGTCCACCACCTGAAAATATATAAAAATAAAACAATTAAAAACGGTTGACAATTATAATAAATGAGTGATAGCAATAACTTACCGGAAGAGTTTCACAAGTTTCGATTTGACGGCTCAATTTTCCGGTTGCCGATCTTGGTCCAGTGCTGGTTGATTTATCCAAAGCTTCAAACAAATGCCGAAACGGAAGTTCGTTGAAGTGTAGAAGGCAAACGAACCAATGCAATGATCTTTTTAACAGCAATTCGAATCGTCGTATAATTCCACCGTTTGGGCCAGTGTTTGTTGGCTCACCGTCAGTGCATGTGCCAATTAATGCATCCAGTGATATATTTTTATCGTTGAAAAAATCATTTAATTTGGTTGTTTTGTATTCAGCGGTTTCATGTTCCAGTCTTACGTAACCAATCAATTCAGAATTCGGTTCTCTCAAAATAACAAGATGAGGTTCTTTTACCATTCTAGTATGATACTTCTCATCAATTGTATCTCTCGTTAAAGTATCATCTTTTCTGCCATCGAATGAAAATGCTAACAAATTGGTATCATCTAACCGTTTGCGAAGCACTTCTTGTCTGCATTTCTCTTTTTCTCGGCGAACTTTCGATTTATCCATGATGAGAGGTTTGCCATGGATATCTTTCATTTTAAAATCTTGGAAAAGAGCTGTTCCCATTGCTGATGCTACTCTATCAGGCACGCCAAATCTGTCACATACCAAGGCAAAGTTAAAACAATCGTATCTCTGTGTGTATTGTGAACCTGTGCTTATATCCAAATCTTCTTGAACCGGTGGCGGTGCGTATGTTGAATCATCGGGATCTTGGTATGTTGGCATTGATGACATAGACGTTGCTCCTTGCTCTTCAATTTCCATCGCAAATCCATCCATTGTTAGACTTCTCTGATTATGTTGATCGTGCATAAACTCTTTGAGGCTTTCGGGAACCAAACCGCATGCACATGGAACTGCCTTCAAATCGCATTTACATGTTCCAATGAAAAAAATTGTTTCCAGAGATTTTACATACTCTGTAAATTGTTGGGGTTTGTTTCTTCTCTTGATTTGCTCTTGATATTTGTCAAGCAATCTATTCAATTTATTACATACACTTTTTTTCAGCATTATTTCCATACCAAGTTTTTCCCAAATTCCAATCAACTTATCTTGTACTTGAATAGTGAATGCTTTATAGGACAACTTTTTTTGTTCGCTCAAGTAAAAATAATATCTCAAGATATCCAGATGGGTTGGTAAATTAAGATCAGTCAAATCAGTAGAGACACCAAAAACAGTAACATCATGCCTGGGTATATGACTCATTGGGATTTCGATAGTTGTTGATGTTGTTATTGCTTTATCTTGCGGTGTAGAGGATGGTGGATTCATTGTAAACTTCTTGATTTGGAATGATTTTTTTTAAATATTTTTTTATCTCAAATTAGCACTTCACACTTCGAGTTCTTCACAACGACTTAATGCATTCACAAAAACTCTTGCGTTATATATGGTCTAGGAGACGAGGTAATAAGAATGAAATGGTAATTTCAATTCTACCTGTAACCGATTTTGTTGTCAAAACTGCCCATAAAGTACTTACATGTAAATTAAACGTTAATCTGACTACAAATTCTGTTAAGCAAGTGCGCCTTTTATTACTTCTGGAAAATCCTTTATGATAATTTTATGCTCAATTCTACCTGTAACCGATTTTGTTGTCAAAACTGCCCATAAAGTACTTACATGTAAATTAAACGTTAATCTGACCACAAATTCTGTTAAGCAAGTGCGCCTTTTATTACTTCTGGAAAATCCTTTATGATAATTTTATGCTACATTCTACCTGTAACCGATTTAGCTTAAGTAAGTTTACGACATGCAGCTGTGTCTTGTGGTGGCTTAAAAAACCCACACAACCTATTTTACGACCTGCAACAGAACGACACGTTCAATTGCTAGCTAGCGTTTCCAAACGAGTTATACCGGAAATGTAGAGGCTGTTATGGTGACGACATTAGAGAGCCGTGCGAAATTGCCCAGACTTGAAAGCAAAAAAGACTTCAAACAGTAATTTTTTTTATTTTCTTTTCTATTACTAAGTTAAATTAATTTTTTCATTTACATATGTTCTGACTAAATAAATTTCTAAAGAGAAAAAATAAATAAAATAATAAAAATAAATAAAAAATAATAAAATAAAGTGCCAAAAATGGTAATTTTTTAAAATTTTTGTATGGGGAACCCCCCAGGGGAGTTCCAGGGGGTGTGCCACTGGCATGGGTGGATCGGCCCTCCAAAGTTAGTGGGGGTCGGTCATACATTCGGACTCGATTGGGGCACTCTAAATGGGTCAAAGTGGGATTTTTCAAAACTTGACCCTACGGGACAAAAGTCAACAGTTGGGGGGTAGTAGAATTCGGTTTAGAGGTATGGTTCCTTCGGCAAAGTTTCTTATTTTGATCCCTAGAATACGATTTTCATGGGCGATTATTAAATCGACCCGCCCTACTCTGCAACATCTACGCTTGAGAAAAAACTGTAAATTTTGTTAGTCTTTCAAAGATTTCGTTTCACATTATTCTTACTAGCTTTGTCTAAGTCCGGTGAATCAAACAGTCTATCGATGGTGCATTGGTGCCTATCAGAAAAGGCCTCTGGTCCTGAAAATATTCTTCCGCTAAAAGGTATAGCATGTGTCTAATAGAACATTTGCTCAGAATCTGTGGATTTTCTATAGGAAAAAGAGCTCAAAATCTAACGCTTTTTGCATAGGAATAAGTTGTCAGAAACTTTGGATTTCCTATTGGTTTTATAAAAAAAAATATCCTATAAAAACTATTGGATTATGAGAATTTTTCCTAATAAAAAAGCTTAAGATTGTGATGACTTTTTCCTGTAAAGAACTCCTAGATTCTGAGAACTTCTTCAAATAGAAAAATTCGGCAAAAACTTACTTTAGCGGGTATAAGTCAAAAAAAGAAATATGACCCCCTCTGGAATAAAAAAACCAAATTAAAAATTAAAGGCGGCGCATAGAGGGGCGAAATCAATCAAAAGTGGTGATTAATTCAAAAGATGAACTTTAACTTTCACAACCGTATTTGGTACCGGGTGAAAATAGATAAAATACTGCATCACTAATTGCAAAAATAAAAGTTATAAATTCGTTACTTTATTTGCAGTGTGCAGGCACGTAGCTAGGGGGGGGCTTGGGGGCTAGAGCCCCCCCAAAATGATTTGACAAATTTTGAAACTTAACAAAATACGTCGAAAGCAACAACATTTTTTAAAAAATGTAATAAAAAATATTTATTTTTTGTTGAAATCCAAATGGCCAAGTTCCTTAAGTTTTCATAAATGAAATAGACTCTAAATTTAATTACGAAAACTGGTTTCTAAAAATTTTTATAAGATTTTTGGTGGCCATAGAAACTGTTTTTATGGCGTTTCTTTTTTTTTTTTTTAAATCTTGAATAGTTATGTGTGCTAGGCATAATCAAAGAGGTTAGAAAATAAATAGAATGCAATCCTCTCTTTTACTGAGAAATATTTTATAAAATGTGACTGCAAATAGGAAACAAATTTTTTTTCGCAACTTTTAATTGATAAGTGGCTATTTTTCATTGCTACTACTAATAGTTTTCGTCACATTTATTATAAGATAAACATAAAATTGATAAATTAACCTTTGGTTTTCCTTAAATATTACAGGTTTCCTGTTTGCAGGCACAAGGTACTATAGGTTGATAATTTGGCACAATTCGACATTTTACAATTTTTTTTTCCACCCTAAGTTGAGCATTATAATGTTGGCTTTTCATAAATTTTTTTAAAATTTAAATTAATAACTGTCCATGAAGAAACATACTTTAGGAGACACAAGAAATTGAATTAATGACTGTAAGGCCAGTTAACTTATCTCAATTTATACCTTGAATAAGACCTCTACTAGCCTTAACCACTGGTAAACATATTTTTTGAATAACATATCTAAATTTTAACCAAGCATTTCTTCTAACCAATGCTAAAATTTAACTATAGAAATTTCTTTCTAGCCTTAACAAAGGCTATTTTAGAACAATTCACCATACATATGATATTTTAATACATTAGACTTGTAATGATGATTATTAAAAAAATTTAAAGCTCAGCTTTAACCAAACTTTGACTAAGAATCGTTTATGACACATGTAAGTATTTTCGATGTGCATTTCCCCCACTTTACCAAAACTTATAAAAATTACATCAGTACCTAAAATCGTGCACAAATTTTTGCTATTTAGGATTTAGGTTTCTGTGATAGCTTACAGAAATTGGCCTCATATAAGGAAATAGGAAAAATTTATTTTTTATTGGTTCAGGGAGCCAAAACCAAAAAAGGTGACCAATATTACAACAATTTGACACGAATTATACACCTCTACAAAATGAAAAGTCGCTGTTGGTAGAAGCTTGATACATACTTTTAGTATTTTACTTGCTGATTCCAAATCTCTATTCCGAATTCTCTATCACCTCTCAATTTTGAGAAAATCGTGATTAAAAACGCGAAAAATAGCTTTCTACGAATTTTAAAATACTATACAAAACGCATTCAAATAGCTTAAGACTTTTTGTTACGATGGTAGTAAAGAATGAATTTTATTCTCTGAAATACATACACTCAAAAAAAAAAGTCAGTAAAGTCAGCAAAAAATGTTGCTGTGTCAGCAAATTTTTAGTCAGGAGCGTGCTTGCAAAAAAGTTGATAATTTCAGCAAAAGGTTTACTGAAAATCAGCGAGCTGATTTTTACCAAAAAAATAGTAATCTTCAGCAAAAGTTTTGCTAACACTTAGTCGACTGCAAATGAAAAAAATTCTTGCTAAAATCACTAAACTTTTTGCTGAATATTAGTAGACTGAAAAAAACTCAAAAAACTTGTAGCGAAATTTTACTTTAGTTAATTTATTTGCTGAAAATTTAAATATAGAATATGTGTAGTTGTTTTTCTTTTTTCGTCATTTCCGTTTCCAGACAAGCTGCGAAATCTACATCTTGTCTATCTGGTTGTCGTCCATGCTATGAATGCGGTTATCAGCACAATTTTTGTAGCAAAATAAATTAGTAAAACATTAGTTCAAAATAAGTTTAGTGCTAAAAAAATATAACTAAAAATTTTGCTGAAAACGGAATTTCAGCAAAAAAATTGCTGAAAAGTAGTACACTTGATATACAAGACGTTTTACTAATTTTTCTACTAACTTATTTTTTTGAGTGTAAGAACAACATTTTCTTAATTTGTGTACCGTTATAGGAAAAAATTCTTTTGAAAACCACTCTCAGTAATACAATTGTTCCATCAATTTTGGGTAACTTACATTTAAGAATTTGGAATCAGCGTATCAAATTCAAAATAAATCTTGTATTAAAGCTCAAGACTACGGAATGAAGTACAAGACTATTGAATTTAATTCTTAAATATAAAAAAGCGCTTAGAAATCACTCTCGAATTTATGAAATGTGAACCAATCATGTTTTAATTATTTTAAAAGTATGTGAGGAACCCCTGGACAACCCACAGTTTTGACTCGCAATTACAAAAAGATACAAAATCATGCACAGCGATTATTTTTCTACTCACTTTGATGTGCTGATCACATAAATTGCCTTAATTTAATAACACTGTGAGACAAATGGTAGGGGTCAGTGATCGAGAAGGGTTCAAACTACCGGGGAAAGTTATATCGGTAAAAAAGAAGTTATACGTGTCCCGGCGTTTCGCTGGGTCAACCCTAGGAATCGAGATATATCGATTTGACCTTTGGTGGTCTTTTTTTTTACATAACTCGAGAACCACTAGTCCGATTTTGCTCAAACAATTTTAAAAAATTAAAAATTACAATTCCTTTAATCTGTTCATATAACGTTTTTCTATATACTCAACAGTTTTGCCGGTAAAAATAAATGTATGAAGAAAAAAATATTTTTTGCCTAAAATATTAAAAAAAAGTAATAAACAAAAGGTTATTGATTTTTATGTTAGCGGTAAGAAACATTTATTTTTACCGGTAAAACTGTTGAGTATATAGAAAAACGTTATATAAACAGATTAAAGGAATTGTAATTTTTAATTTTTTTAAAATTGCTTGAGCAAAATCGGACTAGTGGTTCTCGAGTTATGTCAAAAAAAAGATATATCTCGCTTCCTAGGGGTGACCCAGCGAAACGCCGGGACACGTATAACTTGTTTTTGACCGATATAACATTTCCCGTTGGTTTCATCCCATCCCGATTTTCGTCGCATAGTGTAATCTATTACAAAATTTCCACTATTTTTTTTTTAATTTTATGCGCGGTTGTCTCGATTAATTAATAGCTCCAAAAATCCATTTTTATTTTATAGACTTACCAAATAGATTTAATTAAATCACCTCTCGTAGTATTCAAAATGACACAATCATTTTATAGCATTTAGCGACAGCGAATCTTAAAAAAAACGACGTGGTCAAGTGTATTATTTTTTTTTACGACCAGAAACACACAAAAAACCGTGAGAAAATCTTTTAATTTTCCCGTATTGAAAAAAAATTTTTTTGTTATTAATTTTTGTTTTTCTTTTTGTTTTTATTCTGACATTTCATACTAAGGTTAACTACCCAGAGTTAAAATATTGATAAGTTATTATGGTTAAATTTTCATAGGGATAAATATTTAGTATTGGTTAGTTACCCATGGTTAAGGTAAAGTTAACTTCTCGAGAAAAGTTAATGGGCCTAAATTAAATACATACATACATAAATTCGGATTTGTCCCAAGAAGCTTCTTGCAGTATATTTAACAAAAGTAGATTCTGCGGTTTTACAAGATCCTGCAAAATGATCATCGCGGGCAGAATCAATGTTTCAAATGCGAAATGAAAGTACACTGTTGATAAAACAAAACCCTCAAAGTGTCAAAACTAGCTCGGTTTTTAATTTGATGGCCACTTGAAACATGTGTCTATTTTAATCACGTTCTCGTCACAAAGACGCACTATCAGTTGCTTTTTATTCATATTATTTGTTATTAGCAGTTTGGTGTTAAAAATTGTCGATATCTATTCTATTTTCCTAATTCTAACACAATGCACTAGCATAATACTTAGTGAGTAAAAATGTGAGGACAACCCGAAATTTTCACACAAAATAAAACATTTTGTACAAACAAACAATCGGAGTAAAAATGACTAGAATTTGGCATTATAGTTCACAGTTCATTTCATTCAATTTTATTTTTGAACTAGTGTGTTCTTGTAGTTCACTCGATCATTCGAGAAATTTTTTCAATTGTTCATACACTAATATAAAAGTCTTTAAAAATTTTTGCTGAAAAAATAGCAAGAAAAAATCTGTTAAATTTACAAAATTTCAGCTATCTTTTAGTTAATCGAAAATGACAATTTACCTAAAATCAGCAAAAAATTTCCTGGAAATAAGTTGACTAAACCATCACAAAAAATTTAAAATTTTTAGATTTTTCTCGATTTTCTGAATGCGAATAAAATTTACACTGCGGAAAGCATTCTACTATTTTCTAGCAAATATTTCTGTTTATTGTTGCAGGAGAGTTCGTTATTTGTATTCAACGCAATTAAATTTAGACATAAATTAACTATTGAATATATAAGAATTTATTATTTATTTATTTACTTGATATTAACCTTATATAAATATAAGCCTAATATAAATAAACTAACGTTGGCTGCCAGGGCCATCAGCTATATTTAGCCAAAAGGATTTACTAATTTCAAAAGCTTTCTGTGCAGGGCTCCTTTTAACTAATACTGCACCCAGAAAATGGATTCAGTTCTGATAACCCCATTTGTAGTCAATCGCATGTTTCGGTTGTGGTAGCCGAATTTTTCAGTTGTGGCAACAGTAAACCAATTGAGACAAGACTAATTTGACTATGACAACGGAATTTCAGTTGTATGAAGAATAATTCGATAGCCGCAAACGAAAAATTCATTTGATGCTACTGAACCATTCGATTGGCAACAAATGGGGTTGTCAGCACCGAATCTGTTTTCTGGGTGTGGTATTTTTTCAGGATTTTTCTATCAGTATAAGATTCTATTATGTCAGTGGTTTGTTTGATAATTCCGAATAAAATTAAAGAACCGAAAAGAACAGTTGAAATTTAACTTACTCGTGAACGCGAAAGAGTTCCTAACTCTAAAAATGTGCAACATTTTTGGGCTTTCGCGCCACACAGATATTTCAAGAGGTCATAAAATAAAAAACCGAGCTAACTTTGCAAAATCCTCTGGAATTTTACTTTCATTTCGCGTTGGAACCATCGTGCTTGAAATTACTGTTGCGCTTTGAAATTAGTCTAAGATCATATTCGAATGGCGCACTCCATTGGAAATCAAAATAATAATGATGTAATTTACTTTTAATATTTAACCTTTCCGATAATCTATAAAATTGAAATAAAACCCCAGCAAAACCGAGACGCCGAAGCAGTAGAAAAAGCACTATAATTGATAATCTAAATCTACTTTTTTTTTAACATCAACACTAATGATTTTCCAACTCCAACTTCAACATGTTTTCAGTACTTTTTGAACGAGTGCAAAAAAACTCTTCTTCACCAATTAAAAGTTAAAAAAAATTCTTCGCAGAAAAAAATTATATTTTTTTATTTTACAAAAGTTCTTTATTGCCGCCATCGGTTGCGACCTCACGATTGCTAGTCTAACATAGCGCTCTACCGCTGAGCTATTCTTTGAAGTGAAAGTTGAGTGACATAAAAACATCACTTTGTTACTGCGAGATATTGTTGCTTATTCTCTTCAATAAAAGTACTTATTAAACAAGTGTAAAAAGTGCACTCCAATTCAATATTGTTTTCAGTAGTATTTTTACAGGTGCATAAAAAGCAAATGCTCACCTTTTTTTATACAAACATTAAACATTAAACACATTTAAAAATTAAAAAATATTGAATTTAAACAAATTAATTATAAATATTAAAAAAAAAAGAATAGACTAACAAAAAAAAGGAAAAAAAAATAAAAAATATTGGTCCCGCCGGGAATCGAACTGGCGACCCTCTGTTTAGAAATGCCAAATGATACGAAAATCACTTTTTACGATAATTTTTGAGCAATTACTCTTTAGAAGCAATACTTAAGTGCTTTTTTGGATGTTGTTCAGAAGTAATTCTAAAAAAGCTGTAAAAATATACTAACGTATACTTTGGAAGCAATGAAGGAAGTGATTTTTTGAAGTTGTTCAGAATAACTTCTAAGAAAGCAGTAAAAATACACTAATGGAGGTACTGAAAGAAGCAGTTTGTTAAGCATTAAATCCAATTTTTTTTTGCTGGGATCTTTTAAAACTAATATCGAACAAGGAAACCGCACAAATAAATTAAAAATTTGTCCAAAAAGTATTAAAATATAATTTCACTGTTAAAATCAAGTAACAAAACTATAAGATACAGTATCTAAATTGTTTAACCCATTTTTTACCAACATATCTCTAAAGACACGTCTACCTATCATTTCACGAAGTTTTGTCAGAAAATTCCCACGGAATACATGCTTTGCAGAAAATGGGTAAAACAAATTGCAGAAAATTTTAAATATTGCAAAAATCTGAAATTTTTGAAAATTGAAATTACCTAGAAATCAAATTACACTTGAAATATATAATTTAGTTTAGAACTTAGAAAATGCGTTAGAAATAAAATTTTCCTTTATGGTTATTAGCCACTCTTAGTTGTAATATTAAACAAGTTTTAAAAACCTTTAGGCCCTTACAGATATTTTTATAAAATTTTCTGCCTCTGTCTACTATTAACTTCTCTTTTTACTAATAAAAAAAATTGTAAAAGGTACAGCTTGTTCAATGATAAACAAATAATACCATTGTGAAAATTCTAAATTAAGCAAAGAAATACACAAAATAAATAAAAATAAAACTTCTATATATAAAAATTAACGGAACGAAGTTAAAAAAATTTTAAATGCAAAAAAATATGTTTTTCTGTGCGATTTTTGAGACTAAAACTATTCGCATTTTAATTTTTTTCTTTTAAATAGTTTTGGGTTAGAAAAGTCATTTTGTGCGTTCCCGTACTTTTAGGTAATTTTGTAATTTATATAGATGATCTTGTGCTTACTCTCATTTTATTGAACTTTACACAAAAAGTAAAGGAGCCCACTTAATTTAAAATAACGAGTTTTTTTAAAGTTTTACAAGCTTCCCCAGGGAGCAAAAAAAACTGGAAAAATTTAACAAACAAATTTTGAAAAGCCCCCCCCCCCCCCCCGGAATAAATTCCTAGCTACGTGCCTGGCAGTGTGTATCTAAAGTTCAATAATGATTATTATTTTTATATTTCAAGTGATTATTTTTTTTTATTAAGACATCTAAAAGTAAAAGTTTTATAATGGAACCGTCTACTTCAGGTATTTGAGCATATAAGAAATTATTTTTTGTTTAGATAAATGTTTTGGAAATATTCAAATTGCTCTAAAAATGGGGTATTTTAAATATACGATATATTGAGTTTTAACAACTTTTTGGATGAAACCGGGAAAAACCGCTATATGCTCTTAAAATATGAGATTTCAGCTAATAAAGAACTCCAGCTGCCAAAAATCTATGTGAAAAAACAATCAAATGAGTGTGGTGTTTATAAGAGATGGGTGCGTGAGTAATTTTAAAACACGCACATTCACGAAAAAAAAAATGAATTCTGGTTTATTCACAAGGAATGGAATTTTTCACATATGTTCATGCTAAAATGAGTTTGATTTTCACTCACGAGCGAGAAATTATCTCGTAAGTAGTTAATATTTATATAACTAAAGCTTAATGCATAAATAACACTATGGAACATTTTTGGGATTATTGTCTGGGGGGTGAGAAATTCCAAGTCAGGGTGATGGTACTAGGTCAGTATAGTAAAACCCTCAAAGGGTTTGGCGTTCGTATGTGTCATTTTTTTATGACCTTTTAAATTTTTTCCTTATATTGATGTTTTTTCGCTTAGTTGTAACATTTTGGCAAAAACGTAGTTTAACATAACTCGAGAACCACTTGTCCGATTTTGATGAAACAAATTTAGAAAAATTTAGAATTACAATTTCTCTAATCTGTTTCTATACCGTTTTCCTATATGTGCAACACTTTCGAAGTTAAAAATGAATGTATGAAGGGAAAAAAGTATTTTTTGCCTAAAAATTTAAATATTTTTTTTTTTTAAATTCATAAAAAATCCAAAATGGAAAAAAGTGCCAAAACTAATTACTTTCGCGTAAAGTCACATAACTCATGAGCAAAAAAAGGCATAGATCATGAAAATCGATGAACGCGTTTCTCATTTATTCACAATTAGGTAAATGTATGAATTTCAAATATTTGCTCCAGATATGCACAACATTATTTGGAGAAAACATTGACACTCACAAGCCGAACTCTCTCATATTTTTCTACTGTACTAAAAGAGAAATATTGATGTGGCAACACTGGTTCTGTAATGTTCACATAAAACATGCATTGTCATTATACTTCTTCTCTTTCTCACACTGGTTCTGTGATTTTTGTCATTCAACAAGTGCCGACGAACGCGAACAGTAAAAGTGATTTTTCTCCAGTTTTTTAAAAGTGAACAAAAGAGAACAGAATATGGAACTGTGCAAGCCAGATATAAATAGCTTTTGCTACTGCTGTGGTCAATATGTCTCAACACATAAAAAAAGGGGAAATTTCAGTACTGATTTTGTTCAAACATACGAGATGTACTTCAACCAAAATGTTATAGTGAACGAAAATTGGGTACCAAATATAGTGTGTAAAAGCTGCTACAACCGTCTAATGGATTGGAAAAATAGAAGACGTGAAAGTATGCCATTCGGTATCCCAATGACTTGGACTAATCCTGGCGAAGGTCACAATCCATTGAATTGCTATGCATGTGCGAATAAAGGAGCCGCAAAAAGGATAAGAAAATCGTATAATTACGTTGGTGTTGCAAGTGCCGCAACACCATTGCCTCATTCGGACCACATTCCTGTGCCAAAAGCTTCTAGCCCAGATATTTTCTCTTCTACGACTGCTCCGACATATCATGCACGTGATGATTCCCCATATGAGCCATCAGTATCCAATGAGCCAATTTTAATAAATCAAAATAAGCTTGATTCAATTGTTGCCAAGTTGGAATTAACACAGCATAAATCGGAAGAGCTGGCTTCCATTTTGAAATCAAACAATTTGTTGGCACCCGGTGTGAAAGTCACAGCTTATCGAAGTCGTCAGGCAACACTCCAAAGTTTATTCCTTGTGAATGATGAAAAAACTTCTGCATATTGCCCGGATGTAGGAAAATTGATGGACGCAATGGAAATAAAATATGAAGCAGATGACTGGAGATTATTTATTGACAGTTCAAAACTCAGCTTGAAGGCGGTTTTACTGCATAAGACCAATAAAAAACCTTCAGTTCCAATCGCCTACAGTACAGAAACGAAAGAAACATATGATGCACTGGAAAATATTTTAAAAATGGTTAACTACGCCAAACATATGTGGCGCATATGCTGCGATTTAAAAGTTGTAGCAATGCTTTGCGGTCTTCAAAGCGGCTATATAAAATATATGTGCTTTTTGTGCGATTGGGACACACGATTTTCCGGTGACCAATATGCATGCCACGGATGGAAACTCAGAGAGCACTGCAGGTTACAAACGGCCAATATTATTCGTGAGCCTCTAGTGCCGAAGGAGAAGATATTGCTGCCTCCACTGCATATTAAACTTGGAATTGTTAAGAATTTTATCAAAACTGTCGCCAAAAGAGATGAAGTTTTCTTGTGTTTGAAACTAATTTACCCGAGACTCAGCGAAAGTAAAATTAAAGAAGGTAAGTTATAATATCACATTCATTTCCCATGATTTTCCATCTTAACAAATTAATTTTTTCCAATCAGGCGTACTAAATGGTCCAGATATACGAAAGCTGATTAAAAGTGACGCATTCAACAATATTTTGATTGACGCTGAATTGAATGCATGGCAGGCAATCAAAGAAGTAATAGAAGGCTTGTTGGGAAAGCATCGTTCTAACAACTACGATGTTTCTGTCGCAAGGATGTTAAGAGCATTCTCGGAAATTGGTGTCCACATGTCCTTGAAAATCCATTATTTACATCATCATCTGGACTACTTCAGCAAACAATTGGCTACCGAATCTGATGAACAAGGTGAAAGCTATCATCAAGTTGCTATGCCATTTGAAATGAGGTAATACTGATTTTTTATTTTTTCAAACTCATTTTAATATAACAAAAACTTACAGATATAGAGGCAAAAAGTCGCCGAGTGCAATAATTGCGGAAATTTGCTGGTGAAGTAAGTTAGTGTGGCAAGACAAGGATGATCTTGATGATAAAGAATTTTCAGGAGATGCAGAAGGGCCAACAGTGGAGTCACACATTGACATTATGTGTGGTTCAGAAACTGATGATAGCGATGAATGCGATGCCACTAGTCCCGAACAACCACCATCGAAAAAGTCTAGGCAATATTTATTAAAATAAATAAAAATAAATAAATAAAATAAAAATAAAAAATTATAAAAATGTTTACTTAATTTTTTTAGTAGTTTAGGGCCAGAAGTCTGGAGTTATTGGGGAAAATTTATGAAAAAGGCGATAAATGACACTTTTTTGAATAAAAACAAATATCAATATTCTTGTCAAAATGGGATACCTTCACTTAATTGTAAATAAAAGCAGAACGCGTTAAATTTTGTTTATAGGTTATGTGACTTTACATGAAATTAATAACACTTGATCCTTTTTTCCGTTTTGGATTTTTTATAAATTTAAAAAAAAAAAATTTTAATTTTTAGGCAAAAAAATATTTTTTTTTCTCCACAAATTTATTTTTACCGGCAAAACTGTTGATTATAAAGAAAAACGTTATATGAACGGATTAAAGAAATTGTAATTCTAAATTTTTCTAAATTTGTTTCAAGTGGTTCTCGAGTTATGTTAAACTACGTTTTTGCCAAAATGTTACAACTAAGCGAAAAAACATCAAGATAAGGAAAAAATTTAAAAGGTCATAAAAAATGACACATACGAACGCCAAACCCTTTGAGGGTTTTACTATACTGACCTAGTACCATCACCCTGACTTGGAATTTCTCACCCCCCAGATTGGCTGTTGTACTGTGTAATTAAAGCTTACTCTATATATATTTTACACATTTAAACTCTGAAATCTAGACTAACGCACAAATTACTTACAAAGCTTCGTTTAAAAATATGAGTTACATGAGAAAATTCTATGTTACACACGTACACTGATTTTTGAGTGTCTTATTCACTTGTCATATAAACTTCAGATCGAAAATGGTAAACTAGATGTGATGATGAAAAAAAATTATTGCTGGTACAAAAATCGTATTCAAAGGGAATTTAGAGAGGAAATTAGATTGTTGACCAACGAAAACCTCACCCAGAAAACAGATTCAGTTCTGATAACCGCATTTGTAGCCAATCGCATGGTTTGGTTGTGGTAGCCGAATTTTTTAGTTGTGGCAACATAAAGCCAATTGAGACAGGACTAATTTGACTGTGGCAACGGAATTTCAGTTGTATCAAGAATAATTCGATAGCCGCAACCGAAAAATTCATTTGATGCAACTGAACCATTCGATTGGCAAGAAATGGGGTTGTCAGCACCGAGTCTGTTTTCTGGGTGCAGGCTTTGGAAACTCAAACAATGGTAATACTACAAGGCGTTTTTTTAGGAATGCCGAAGTATCTGCAGAAATTACAAAAATTCATTTACAGTTGATAAAAAAATATGCTCACCATATTAATAACACTATGCGACAGTCAAAATCGGGATGGGATGAAACCAACGGGAAATGTTATATCGGTCAAAAACAAGTTATACGTGTCCCGGCGTTTCGCTGGGTCACCCCTAGGAATCGAGATATATCTTTTTTTGACATAACTCGAGAACCACTAGTCCGATTTTGCTCAAACAATTTTAAAAAAATTACAAATTATAATTCCTTTAATCTGTTCATATAATGTTTTTCTATATACTCAACAGTTTTGCCGGTAAAAATAAATGTTTGTTACCGCTACCATAAAAATCAATAACCTTTTGTTTATTACTTTTTTTAATATTTTAGGTAAAAAATATTTTTTTCTTCATACATTTATTTTTACCGGAAAAACTGTTGAGTATATAGAAAAACGTTATATGAACAGATTAAAGGAATTGTAATTTTTAATTTTTTTAAAATTGTTTGAGCAAAATCGGACTAGTGGTTCTCGAGTTATGTCAAAAAAAAAAGACCACCAAAGGTCAAATCGATATATCTCGATTCCTAGGGTTGACCCAGCAAAACGTCGGGACACGTATAACTTCTTTTTTACCAATATAACTTTCCCCGGTAGTTTGAACCCTTCCCGATCACTGACCCCTACCATTTGTCTCACAGTGTAATTGTTTCTAGTGGTATTGAGGTCAATATTGAAAGATTTTCAAATTTCGCTAATGACACTGTCATGCCTACTCTAAATAAATACTTTATTCACGGTCTAGAAATTATATCGCTTTCACTATTGCCTATTGGTCAACTAACTGAAGAATCTCAGAAAGCTAGAAATAAGGACTTCAAAAGTTATAGAGAGCACTTTTCGCGTAAATGCAGTCGGGAAAATACAATAGCAGACGTGTTTAGTAGATTTCTTTTAAGTTCTGATCCATTCATTTCAAGCATGAGGAATAGTTGTAAAAAGAAAATGGAGCAAATGCCACAGTCTGCATTGGAGTTGCTTATTCTTCCCCACAATGAAAATGATAACGGTGACGATGATTATGAAAATTATTTTAATGAATTTAATAATGATTATGAAGTAAATGATGATTATGACGTAAATAATACTTTTGAAGTTAATGAAATGAAGTAAATAAAAAAGCCTAACAATTCCATTTTTTTAAATATTTTTTTTCTGAAATTGTTGTTTGTTTTGTGTTTATGAATATTGATCAATAAAAAATAATAATATTTTCTAAATTTTTTAAGTCAAATTTGTAGAATTATGGAATTTGGATAAAAAAAAATCGGATTTTATTTTACTAATATAAATTCATATTAAATAATTATTCCTTTTTATTTTTTAAAAAACATATTTTTTTCTAAAAACACAATAAAAGGTGTATTTACATACAATAAAAGGTGTATTTACATGCAAGTGAGGTACTAAAACTAAAGAACGTTTCCTCAGGATTACAAAAATTAAGTTTTTTTCAGATCCATAAAACGTGGTTCAAGCTGCAGCCATTTTAGACTCCTTTGGGAGGGCCGAAAATACGGTACTCAAAAAAATTTCTCACATTTTTAGTAGTAGTTTTTTAGTAGATTTTAGAGGTCTTCAGGTTAGGTTAAACTTCGTTTTGATCCAAAAATTACTTGAAATAAAGTAATTTTGGTTGCTACTGGAACTGTTAAGTGTGATATTTTTTGCGCAGAATGAAAAAAAATTTTCGAAAAATTCCCGCGATTTTTTAAAAATTTTTTTAACTTTTAGAGTACGAAAACTTTTTTGTATTTTTTGTAAAGGAAAAAAATCATAAATTAAAAAATAAAATACTTTTTAGTGTAGGTTAACCGTTTTGTATTTTTTGGAAAATCTTGAACGCCGAATACAAAATTTTTTTGAAAAAATCGGGCGATGTTTGCGAGGAATTTTTTCCTTGCTGCGCAAAAAATATCACATTTGATAGTTCCAGTAACAACTAAAATCATTTCTAAATGAACTAATGAACTAAAATCCCAAAACTTATGTAACAAATTGTGAAAAATAATCTGTTGAAGGCATGTCCCTATTCGGATTTCATTCTTGCCTGAGGAAGTCGTCAGGGGAAGACGTTTTTACAATTTCTATAAATATTTGTTAAGTTAAATCTCAAACTCAATGAGAATTTCTTGTTCTCGTCTAGGAGCGTTATTAAACATTTAAAATATCAAAGAAAAAACAAAAACAATAACAGAATATTTATCACAATTTGCTTTGTCATTTTCCAATATAACATATAACTACAATATAACTACATACTAAAGTGTCAGTAGTAGGGATGCCGAACGGGACTAGTTTTTAGAAATCCCGGGATTTTTCGGGATCCCGGGAAAGAAAGAAACAAAATCCACTCAGAGTGGAGTACTACAGCATTGTGAATCTTTAATATAGAAATAAGTATGTAAAAATAGCAGAAAAATCTACTACTAATTAGCAAAAAGGTTCCACGATAAAAACTACTGAAATCAGCAGAGCTTGTTTGCTAAATAATTGTTAAATTTCCGAAAAATAAAGAATATACTTATGAGTTAAATTTAAGTAAATTGCAAATAACAATTTACCTCTGAAGAAACTTTTTAACCAAAAGTAGCTAAAACACTGCTATATCTATGAATTTTGAATTATATTTGGCTAAAATCAATTGAATGCAAATACAAACTACTCTGCTGAAATTATCAGAAATATTTAGTGACTATTAGTTTTTTTAAATCAACTAACATAAAATATTAAGCACATAACTCTGCTGATTTCAGAAAGGCAGATTGTTAGATTTTTTTAATTTAACAAACATTTGTTGTATTAATCTGCAAAATTATGATGACGTTATGATTTTAGCAAATCGTCAATAAAATAAATAAAAACATGTCCGTTAAAAGATTAAATAAAGATGAGTTACGATTTTCTAAAGTTTCACAGCTGAATAAGAGTTTTTAAATTATTAAGGTTTTTATTCAGATTTATTTAATCTGTAATCTATTTTAATCTATTATTTATGAATGGGAAAAAATATTTATTAGATTTCGGATCACGTTTTATGTATCATATAATTATGCAGAAGGGTTTTTTGCCCCCAGAGGGCTTTTGGGGCACTGCATCTACTAATTAATAAATTTGGGTTTTTAGTTTTTTATTTCGGAGGTGGTCATGAATCTTGTTTCCTTGATTTTCTTATGCCCGCTAAAGTGCAGTTTAGATAAAAGTTCTTAGAATCTTAACACATTATAACAGATACCTATTAGATTCTCAGAACTTTGTCCCAGGAACAACTTTTTCCTATAAAAACTATCTTATTGCGAGGAAGATTTCATATAGAAACCCATCTCATTCCTCGGAAAGAATCTAAAGCCTAAACCTGATAAACGCAGTGTCGACCGCAGTGCGACTTTTTGTCGATAAAGCAGGGTTTTATATTTTCCTTATTTGTCACTGCCGAGAAATTAGAAAATTTTTAAATAAACAAGAGCTGTCTTCGAACAAAATTCAATAAGAAATTTTTTAAAATATTGAATAGTTTTCGCGAAATTCAAGAACAAAGTTTGATAGCACTGCCACTGTTCACTGGCACTTTCACTATCAGGTTTGGACTTAAGATATTTTTTACGGGTTTTTTCTATAAGAAAAGCTTCTCATAACCTGATTTTTTTCTTAGGAAAAAGTACCCATAATCTAAGACATCCTTCCTATAGGGAAAAGGCGTTTTCTATAATAAAAAAAATGCTCAGAACCTGAGGAGGCTCTTTTTCACCAAATAAAAGTTTAAAAAAAATTCTTCACAAAAAAATTAAATTATTTTTTATTTTACAAATGTTTTTTTTATTGGCGGCACCGGGTATCGAACTTGCGACTTCACGATTGCTAGTCTAGCGCTCTACCGCTGAGCTATTCTTTGATATGAAAGTTGAGGCCATAAAAACACCACTTTGTTATTGCGAAATATTGTTTCTTATTCTCTTCAATAAAAGTACTCGTACTTATTAGACAAGTGTAAAAGGTGCACTCCAACTCAATATTGTTTTCAGTACTATTTTTACAGGTGTATAAAAAGGAATTTCTCATAATTTGTTTATATATACATGTTTTTAAAAATTAAAAAATATTGAATTTAAACAAATTAATTATAAATATTAAAAAAAAAATAATAAAATAAAATAAAAAAATATTGGTCTCGCCGCGAATCGAACCTGCGACCCTCTTTTTGGAAATGCCAAATGATACCAAAATCACTTTTTACGATCACTTTTATAGTAATTACTCTTTAGAAGCAATACTTAAGTGATTTTTTGGATGTTGTTCAGATGTGATACTAAACTAGCTGTAAAGACATACTAACGGATACTTTGGAAGCAATGAAAGAAGTGAGTTTTTGAAGTTGTTCAGAATAAATTCTAAAAAAGCAGTAACAATACACTAGCGGATACTTGTGAAGCAGTGAAAGAAGTAGTTTGCAAAGCATTACTTCCAATTTTTTTGCTGGGTATAAATTCAATGCTGGTAGTTTCATAAAAAAAATTATTATCTATACATTTTTTTGTAAAAATAGCTCAAGATTAGAAAATAAAAAAGTTAAAAACTTGGCATTTTGTATATAAATTAATAAATACCGGTAAAATACTTGTAACTAGCCATAAAAATAACGGTGTCGGTAACGATAATGATATTGGGAAATTTCTTTAGAGGTATTGGTAACGGTGTTGAATTTGAAAACGGTATTATAACGATAATGGTAACCAACCTTGCAATTAATGCATTTTCAAGTGCAACCAAACACTTTCATCAGATTGTCTTTATGGGGTTCTCTCTAGGTTATAATGTAGATTTTATTTTTTTGTATATATATATATTAATTTTTTTTTACATATTTGCAATGTAAATTTACAAATACTTTCAGGCGATATGTCGGATGCAACACCTTTCGTTCATAATTTACGAGCAAAAATTGATGAAATGGCCATCTCCGACTTGCAACTATATAACGCAGGTGAATCTGGACTATTTTGTCGATTTTTACCGGATAAAACATTTGGCACAGCAAACGAAAAGACCGCACCTGGCCGACAAATTTCAAAGGAAAGAATCACATTTTTGTTGTGTGCAAACGCAGATGGTTCGCACAAGTTGAAGCCGTTGGTGATTGGTAAATCTCCTAATCCACGTTGCTTTAAGGGATTCGAAAACCGATTAGAATACGTCAATTCGAAGAAGTTGTGGATGAATTCACAGTTATTCTTTAATTGGTCCCATCATTCATTTATAAAACAGGTATGTAATTTTATTTTTTTGCTTTCATTTTTGAACTTTTATTTATTACATAAAAATGTTTGCAGGTTCGCAAATTTTCTGCTGAAAATAATTTACCACCAAAAGCATTGTTGTTGATCGATAACTGTGCTGCACTTAAGCCAGTTGACATGCTACAGTCTGATGATGGAAACATTGTAACAATGTTTCTACCGCCTAACGTAACAGCGGTTTTGCAGCCCATGGAACAAAATCCAATAAGATTGGTCAAGTTAGGGTACATAGGGTAAATTGCAACATTGTCCCACAAGAAAACATTTCGATTGAAAATATTTTGAAGGAACATACAATTCGTGATGCTATTTTGCTTCTAAAATCAGTGTGGGATGAATTGCCCCAAGCTGTTTTTATAAAAGCGTGTAATATCATAAAAAGTGGGATGATGATCAATACGATAGTGAAGACGATATTCCATTGTCAGGATTGGTTGATTAAATCAAATAGTGCTTATGACGATACACTTCGAGAAGTTCAATTGTTGATGTTGAAGGTGGGTGATAATGTTAACATTAGCATTGATGACATTGAAAATTGGAACAAGGTTTTGCTGGGTATTGCTACTTTAAGTATAACTATAGTAAATTGAAAGCCTTTTTACGCTCTAAAATAATTCTAACGGTTTTATTGTAAACATTGATGTTTTATGATTCTTTGTTGTATATAATAGATCATCATTAATTGCTTTAAAACCCATTTTAAAATTTAATAGCTCATACATATTAAGTGCTATATAAGTAAATAATGTTAAGGTAAAACTGTCAATATTTTTAGTTTTAGATAAAAGAAACAGCATAAAAGAAAACAAACAATAAATATCTACATTATATAGAATTCTGAGGAAAAACTTAAAGAAACACTTACTTATCTTACTACTTATCAACACTGACGCAAGTAAGCACAAGCACACAAATATAAATTTTGTAAATTTTTTAATTAAATTTTGTTATTCAGGCCACAGTAGTTATTTTACATACATTTTTTTTTATAATTGCTTGAACGTTTTGGTCTGGAATCTATAGAAAGTTAATGAGAAAAATAAGAAAGAAAAAATGACTTATTAAAATGGCAATAAATTATGGTAAATTAAGTATAGATGTACGTGTGTATACGAAGTGTGCAATAATTTCACTTTTATGTCAGTTTTAGTTTCCTATTTTTTATTAAGTTTTTATTTTTTCTGTGAATAATAAGGCAGTAAATTAAGGTTAGTTGGTTGATTTTCAAAAAAAAAAACGCAAAACGAATATGCATTAATATTTTTTCTTTTGAATCATTGTGTGGTGTTAATTACCGGATGGTAAGAAAAAGAAAGGAAATAAAGAGAAAGTTCTGTTTACGGGCATTTAGCTTCAGGTGTTCTTTAACATAAATCCTTGTTGCTACGATGAGGTATGTATATATAGGTGCAATGACCTATGAAGGTGGATGCCTTTGGTAACATATGGGTATGTTTAAGATACCAGTAGTTATTGCATATAGATTTTAATTTATTAAGTTTATATAAACTTTTTTAATATAACATTCTTACAAAATATTCTGGCATATTTTTAGGAAAGTTTATTAAAATTATCACGTGATGTGGGATAGTGATTTTTAATATTTTTTTTTATTTATTTTAAATATTATAAATTTAATAGTGAACAAACATTATTCAAATTTAATGCTATTTTCTTTATTATATTCTTATCATAACAATAATTTTAAAAATATTTAACAAATTTTACTATATGACAAAATATACGCTTTTTTAATATTTTCTTATATTATACTAAAATACGAAATCTTAGGTCATCTCGTACAGCTACACTTAGAATATTATATACCCAAGAAAATTTTCTGTTCCAAAGAATCGGTTGTAGAGTAGCTACTTTTCCTCTACAACCCTTTCTACTGTCAATTCTAAAACCGATTATTTTTGTTTGCAACTGTCCCAAAAGGAACCACTTCTATAACTCCAAAGTGGAACCGGTTGACCTAGAATCAGTTCTGGAACTAGTTCTAGAACTGATTCTACCTTCCTTATAGGATCCCTGGAAGTGGTTCCGGAACCAGTTCCATGGAATCGGTTGCAGTGGAACCAGTTGCAGAACTGGTGTGTTTCGCTACCGATTCTATAAAATTTTCCTGGGTAGTTTCCTGTATACACTTAAAATAATACGTCAGTAGAAAAATTTGTCAAACCACTTTCAAATCAATTTGACTAATTTTTAACAAACTTTTAGTTGAAACACTGATTTAAGAAAAGATTTTAGTTATCTTCATTTAACCCAAATCTCGAAAACTAAGAAAGATAGAGTAAAATTAATGAAAATTTCAAATACCGTATAATATCCAGCGAAAGGGGTTATCTCTATCCAAAAATTGACCTTGGCGGGGCCTTGGACATTCGGAAATTTTTAGTAAAAATTTTCCACTTCATTAGATGACCCATATCTCGAAAACTAAGTAAGATAGAGCAAAACGGACAAAATGTTTGCTCTGTTAGGGTGTCCTTATATGCCCTCACATGATATGGACTAGGCTCCTAAATTTGATTAAATTCTACGACTCAGTACAATTGCAAAAAACTATAGTTTTACAAATTTTTTACTTAAATTTAACAAAAGAATTTCCTAAATCAACAAATTTTATTTTAAGCCCCAAAACAGGAATAAATTTTGTTAAAGTAACAAATTTTTCTGTTCAATCAACAGACTTATTATCGGGAGGGAAAGAAATAGCAGCATCGTTAAAACTTCGGACGCGTTGGTGGCGCTATCTACCGGGTAATAGCAGTAACACGAAAGTATTATATTTTAACAGTTAATTTTGTTTTTAACGAATGGGTTCTTAAAAATGAATTTTAAATAATTATAATAAGTATTGTGTTATACAACACTCTAAAAAATGCTTGTAAAATTACTACTATAGAATATGTAAATTTTCATGTAAAATTACAGAAAATGCGTAACTTTAAGCACAAAGTGTTTCTAAAATTTATTTACGCTTTCTTGTGAATAAAGTTACATACAAAGTATAGTATTTTGCATGTTGGTAAACATGTTTTTATTAGAATAAGCATTATCACTTTATATTTACATATATTGTATGTAAAATTAGTTTTAGGCACAAAATATGTAATAGCACTTACTTTAAAGAAGTAATGTTAAAATTGTCAAAATTTTATTTCTAAAAAACATACAAAATTTGTTCATCAAAATATTTTAAACGTAATTACCATAAAATCAGTTAAAAGAGACTGAATGTGGTCAAGAAATAAATAAATAAATATAAACCACAATTATGGCTTAACGCCCGTGTAAAGTTTGGAGGAGTGACCGCAAATTCAAAAAAACGTTTATGGCATTTGCTGGTTTGGTAGATGTAATAAGAGAAGGTATACAAACTTTGCTTTTAACAGTCTTCTTTTACATAGATAGAGCGTTCACTCGTGGGCCTTTTTACTTAATAGCGGAATATCTTCTAGTTGGCAGGAGCTAAAATTTTACTCTTCTTGGTAACAAAAAACTCGGAGCCTGTATAAAAGAAGCTGCTTTTAATGTGAGCCAATTGAACTCTTCTGTCCGTTTTGCGATAACTCATTTAATTTTCGAGATACTGGCCATTTTCAAAGACGGTTAGTTTACAACATTTTTCAAAAAGGAAAATTTTTCTATCAATATATTTGTTTGCAGAAAGTTAGTCGCTCACTAAGTCTGTAATACCCGTATCTTTCATTAAAGTAAGGTGGCTAGATGCAAAAAACAATTTGCGAAGAAAATTTTTTAAAAAGGAAAATTTTTGCATAATTTTATTCGTTTGCAGAATGTTAATTTCTGATTTTATTTTTTATTATCTTTAAATTTTGAAGTAATTTTGGGACTATATTACCAATTTCATGTGCTTCGTTTGCTAAAAAACTTTTCCAAAAAGCATATTTTTGCATCACTATAGTTTTTTAATAATTTTTTAACAAAGTCTTTTTTTGCGTTACGCTATTATTTTGCAATTTTTTAAAAGCGGTTTTTAAAATTTGTAATATACGGTCTATAATACCAATATCTTATATAATGATTAATTGGTTTGCAAAAAAAAAGTTTGCGAAAAGAATTTTGCAAAAAGGAATATACTTTCATCAATATATTTCTTTGTATAATGTAAATCGCTGATTAACCACCAAACTTTGTTGTATGAAATGTGTATTATAGTCTATAGATTATGAATTTAAAAGAACCACACTTAAAAGATTGCAAAATAATGGGGGAATGCGAAAAGACTTTATGGTACAAAAAACTAATTAAAATACTCAATCAGCGATTAACATTCTTCAGACGAATATAATGGTGCTAAAACTTTCCTTTTTGCAAATTTTATTTTTCACGATTTGTTTTTCTTTTTTCTCAAACTAAGCACCGAACTTTGTATTATAGTCCCTAAATTATGAAATTTAAAAAAACGACACTTAAAAGCCGCAAAATAATCGCGGAAAAACGCTTTATGGTAGAAAAAATTAACTAAATACACAATCAGCGATTGACATTCTGCAAACAAATATAATGATGCAAAAAATTTTCAAAAAATGAATACGCTGCCAAAAAAAATTTGCATTATTATTTAGATAGTTGTTAAATGATATGATTTTATTTTTAATGTTACATATACGTAATTAGCTGTATTTTCGTTTTAACTATATCCGTCAACTCAGAAAACAAATCGCAAAGTCCACAAAAAACTGTTTGAAGCGACACACATTACTTTTCGTTTGCACGTTAACTTAACGTGAATAATTATCAACGTTGTGGATAATTATCAATATTGAAAATTCAACGTTTACACATCTGACATGCGCAACAATTATAATTCTTTTATACTTTAATCTCTTCAACGTAGATTTGCCATAAATACTTAACGTTGATAGGTATGAGCGAAAATACAGCTTATTATTTTATTTAATTAACTTATATTACTTATTTTATTATTTTTAATTGTAACAAATTCACATTTGCAATTTCTAATAAAATATCCTTTAATAATGCATTTATTGTTTTTAAATCCTTTAAATGGGAGTAGGAATCATTTGGGTTGTTTAATATAAAGCACCAAGAATGTATATATACATATTTTACATGTGATTGTAAGCATTTTATCTGTATCTTTACATATTTTTGAATGCTATTTTAAGCACAAACTCTGTAATTTTACATGAAATTCGTATGTTCCTAAACATTTTTTAAGCACATAAATAGGTATGATTACATACTTTATTCCTAACTAATGTACACACAATGTATGTAAGTATTTATATTTAGGCACAAAAATGTATTTTTACTGAAATTATAGTAGGAGAAAAAATAGCTTCTATAAATGGGGTAAAGTTACATGAATTTTTATTAGAGTGAAAGATAACTAAAATCATTGCTTAAGTCAGTGTTTCAACTAAAAATTTGTTGAAAATTAGTCAAACCGATTTAAAACCGGTTTGAATGATTTCCGGGATCCCGAGGAATTCAAAAAAATCCCGCTGTCCCGGGAAATGAAAATCTTCGGGAAAAAAGCCCGAATTGTGAGTTAAATAAGAGATATTTACCATTAATACTATTGGATGCGAAAATGTTGAGGATCTCGTTGTTGAATAGAAAATGCTTTCTATTCGGGTAGCGTTTAATAATTTTTTCTGTGTACTTTCTATGTGAAGTGTCCAAAAGGCCGAAAACTGGTTTACGGTTTGTTCGAAATTACTATTTAAAAAAACCGTGTTCATTTACGGGTTTTTTTAAGAAACCCGATTTTAACCGGTTTCCGTTTTTTTTTTGATAATTGAAAAAACTCTGTCCCTCACTAAAAAAATATTTTAAATCTAAATTTATTTTTAAGCATAGGTAGACTAAAAAAAGTCAGTAAAATCAGCAAAAAATATTGCTGTGTCAGCAAATTTTTAGTCAGGAGCGTGCTTTCAAAAAAGTTGGTAATTTCAGCAAAAGGTTTTTGCTGAAAATCAGAGAGCTGATTTTTCCAACAAAAATAGTTATCTTAGCAAAAGTTTTGCTAACATTTAGTCGAATGCAAATGAAAAAAATCCTCGTTAAAATTACTAAACTCTTTGCTGAATATTAGTAGACCGAAAAGAAACTCAAAAAATTCTACATCCAGACAAGCTGCGACATCTACATCTTGTCTACAACTTTTTGTAGCAAAATAGATTAGTAGAACATTAGTTCAAAATTAGTTTAGTGCTAAAATATATAACTAACACTTTTGCTGCTAATTCAAATAGGTTTTTAGACCAATCTTTTTTCCTCCAATAAAATATTGTTAATAAGTATATAAAATTTTTCTTGTAAATATTTTTAATTATTAAGCCGAAAAAGAGAATTCTTGAACACTTTATATTTATTGATAATTAAGTGAAAATGTAAATATTTTGAACAAATAAATTGAATTGAAAAATTGAAAAAACACTTTTGCTGAAAATGGAATTTCAGCAAAAAAAAAATGCTGTAAACTAGTACTTTTGATATACAAGACGTTTTACTAATTTTTCTACGAACTTATTTTTTTGAGTGTACACTGTACATACAGTATTTATATTTTCAAACCTTTTGATTGGTCGAAAATAATTTAACCAATCAGGATGCTCTAAAAATAAACCAAGTCAGAGCACACTGCCACCCAAAATTTTAACTCGAATCGACTTTTACAAAAATATATATAAAGGATGTTTTTTTAGAGGCATAGAACTTTTTTTTAAAAATAAAACACAACATATTCAACGGAATGGCCAAATTTTGGCATTATTTGAACACAAATTTCATGACATTTAACATTTAAAAGTAATTTCTGGAATATGTCCTCCGCGACTGCGCCTTATGAACGCCATCCTGTCGGTCCAATTTTGCACCACTTTTTCGAGCAAACCCGGTCATATTTCATCAGTAGTGCGTCAAATGTTGATATCTAAATGATCAATCGTTGCTGGTTTATCAGCATATACCAAAGATTTGAGGTACCGCAATAAAAAGTAGTCCAAAGGTGTCAAATCACGCGAACGCGAAAAAAATCACGAATCATTTGCCTGTAGCGTTTGCCGTTCACGGTAATGTTGGAACCGGTTTCGGATTTAAAGACAAATGGGCCGATGATGCCTTTGACATGTAAACCGCACCAAACAGTGATTGTTTCGAGATGTGATGAGGTCTCAAGATTCTCATGAGGATTGTCCTCTCTCTCAAAATGACAATTCTGCTTGTTTACATTCGCGTTAAGCCAGAAATGATCCTCATCCCTGAAGATGATTTGCTCTATAAGTTTAGCGAGCAGAGCGCGAATTTTGGATATATATTTTCACGATTTGTAAACGTTATTCTGGTGTAAGTCTTTGATTAAGTATAGTGAAAAAAGTCAAACACACTTCATTAGTATGACAGCTAGTTTTACAGTAATCCCTATCTGAAGTTCTATACGTCTAAAAAACACCCTATATTAAGAAAATTTAACTATTTAACAAATTTTTATACTCCGATCAGTTTAACGTAGATTTGCTATAAATACTTAACGTTGATAGGCATGAGCGAAAATACAGCTATTATTATTTTTATTAATAATATTCATATATTACACTCATGGAAATAAACTTGTACAAATATCAGAAAAAGTCAATAAAAATATTTAAAAAGCGCCCTGCTGGAAAAAAAATAGTGAAATAAGCTGAATATGCTAATGCGGGGTTCAGATTATATGATTTTACATCTGATAAATCAAACTAAAAGTCCTACATAATGATATGATTTTCAAAATAATTTTTTCGTAAATCTGTTTTTACACCATGCATTAGAGTAAAATTTAAATTTCAGTTAATTTCAAATGACATTTTATACTGGTGAAATCAACAAAAAAAAAAATTTTAATTAGTAGATTAAAAAAATCACAAAAATATTACATTTCGAAAATTTAGTTTGATACATATAACTTAAAAATACGGGATTCACAACATATGGCGTATCTCTTACACATGGTTTGTGAAAACATCTGTCATTCAATCTAATTTTGTTATTGAACGAAATAGTGTAAAAAACAGTCTTTTGTTTGCTTTGAAAATTTGGAATTTTGTTCCAACAAAGCATCATTTGCGGGTAGATTTGCTTTACTTCTTCAATTTGGAAAAAAGTTCAGCTGAAGCACATCGATTGCTCGCCGAAGCTTATTCTGAAAACGTTCCATCGATGTCAACGTGCGAGAGATCCCAGTGTAGAAAAGTATTTATTACCAGATATGTGGTTAAGTAAATACATACTTGGTAATGGTAACTAGTTACTTTCGTTATTACATTTCTTGTAACTTTTGTATGGCGATGTCGCGCAAAATAATTAGTTATGATTACACACCAGCATACGAAAAATAAAAAATATATCGTTACCTATGTGCTTACCAGTATTGACAAAAATAAGTCTAAAAATAGATATTCAAAAAATTATGGTTTGAGTTTAAGAAGAAGAATTAACATTTTTCTCTAAAAATTATAAACATTTTTGTATCGACAGGCTTCATCAGTGATTTTTCATTAAATTGTTAATTGTGTATATGTTTATTATCTGACTGTCTCAATATGCTAACTTTTCCTCAAACCGTCGGCTGCGGGATTTGAAAACATGTCCCTATATTAGAAACGTAACTATACTGAAGTACGATGACAGCTTATCCATCTCACCCAAGTAAGGCCTTGAATACAAAGTAACTAACTCATTGTATTCTTTCCTATTCAGCTTTCTGTTATTGTCTTTACTCAGAAATGATTAAACACAGACACATACAAGCATTCAACTTTTAGATTTTTATTTATCTTCCAATCTCCTCCGTGTCTCCTTTTTCGCAAATTTTGCCACACTGACATATGGTTTTTACGTTCAAAAGTAGCCAACTTGCATATAATGGAGACGGGTTCCCCAGGGCATTTCATAATGTATTTTTAGTATTGTAAAATTTCAGTCAATTTTTTTATTCTAAAATTTCAGTCAATACCCAGTGTAGAAAATCATAACCAGATATGTGGTTATGTAACTACATACATGGTAATGGTAACTAGTTACTTTTGTTATTACATTTGTTATTACCTTTATATGCGATGTCGCGAAAAATAATGAGTTATAGTTACACACAATCAGACGAAAAATCAAAAAATATATCGTTACCTATGTGCTTACCAGTAAAGACAAAAATAATGAGTCTTAAAATAGATTTTCAAAAAAATAAATTATATAAAAAAAAATATTTTTTATTGTATTTTTTTTTTTTTAATAAAATTTGCTGGTGCGGGAATCGAACCTGGGTCTACAGATTGCCAGTCAATAGCTCTACCATCTGAGCTATATCGACTTGTAATATTTAATAGATAAAAACATAGTCGACCTGCTGCACACAAGTAGCTTACTTGCCAACATACAAAAAATCAAAAAATATGTGGTTACATATATCCTTACCAGTGTTTAAAAAATATTGAGTCTAAAAATAGATTTCAAAAAATGTTCAACAAAATCTAGAAAATTATTTTCTTTTTTAAATAATGATAAAAATAAGTAATTATCAGTAACTCATTATTATATGTTTTAAAATAATGCAGAAGGTAAGTGGGTGTCATTACTCGTAGTCCAAAAAATAATGATATGTCATTACCGTTTCTACACTGGGTAGCTTTACCATCTGAGCTAATATTTGATAGATAAAAACATAATTGACATGCTGCGCACTCTCCAACATACAAAAAATCAAATAATATGTGGTTACATATTATTTGAAATTCAAATAGATTTCAAAAAAATTTTACAAAAAAAATCTACACTAGAGCATTATCTACATGATATTAATGAAGTTTTGCATAAAACCAATGAGACTTTTCATTGAATTAATCTAATTTTTCATAAGATATTGTCAAAAGTTTCATATATTATTATTAAATGCTATTACAAAGTTTCTCCATTCTTGTCGGTTATTTGCCATTGGCCTTAGTTGGTTCCATGAGAGCTGTTGATTATATAGCCGTAGTTTGTGTAACAAGCTGCGTCGTCAACTTCCCCTTGGTCTACCTCGCCTTCTATGGCCTGGGGATTCCATTCGAGTGCTTCTTGGCTTATGTCGTTAGCAGGTGTACGCAATGTATGGCCTAACCATTTAAATCTTCGTTCTCGGATTTCGATTTCTACACGCTTTTGTCTGCATCTACTATATAACTCTTCGTTAGTGACCCAGTTGTTTGGCCACCATATTCGGAGGATATATCGGAGGCATCTGTTTACGAAGCACTGGAATTTGTTGTTCAGGTCCATTGAGGAGAGCCATGTTTCACAACCGAATAACAATACGGATTTAACATTTGTATTAGATAATCGAACCTTGGTGTTTGTAGAGATTTGATTTGAGCGCCATATGTTGTATAAAGCTGCAAATGCTCCTTTCGCCTTTTTCATTCTATGTAGAATGTCAGTACGAGCTCCGCCATCGGCTGTTATTATGGTATGTGAAGTCGCGGGTTGATTCGATTGGCTGCCCGGCTATATTAAAGGTTTGTTCTACTTGCCTGTTACTCATATATTTTGTCTGGCCTATATTGATTTTTAATCAAACTGGTTCAGCCTGGTGGACTAAATCCTTAATTTTTGATTGCATATCAGATTTTCTACTTGAGAGCAAAATAATGTCGTCTGCATATACAAGATCGTTTAGGTGCTCCATTTTTATGGGGTGCCAAATGATGCCACGTTGAGGATGAGTGTCGATCGCGCTTATTAATAATTCGTCGATCACTATTAAAAACAAAAGTGAGGATACAATACATACTTCTCGTACTCCTGCTGTAACATTTATTGTCTCTGACAATCGGTTGTTATGCCGTACGCGGCACTAAAAGTTTGTATACTGTGACTTAATAAGATCGCACAGTTTTATTGGTATTCCCCTGTGTTGCAAAGCTGTCCATATATTTTTGTGCCTTATGCGGTCAAATGCCTTTTCAAAATCAATGAAAACTAGATGTAAAGATTCGTTCATTTCATCTATTTGTTCCATTATTATACGTAAAGTTGCAATTTGATCTATGCAGCTTTGCTGGGGACGAAAACCTGCTTGTTGTTTCCATAAAGTTTCGTTTAACTTGCACTCGATACGGCTAAGGATAATTTTGCAGAAAATTTTAAGGCAGCTGCATAATAGCATAATTCCACGCCAGTTATTACAGCCGTTGAGGCTGCCTTTTTTCGGAATTTTAACGATAACACCCTGTATCCAGTCAGATGGAAATTCTTCAGTTTCCCAAATTTTCTTAAAAAGAGGGTGTAGTATTTTGAAGGATTCAATGGAATTGGATGAAATGACTTCGATGTTTAAGCCGTAAATACCTGGAGCCTTACCGGTTTTCATCGCAATTGTAGCCTTTTCTATTTCGCTGAGTGATGGGTAGTTGATATTAATTCGCGAAATTGATTTTGAATGTAAGGGTGGTTGATGTGCAACTATATCAGAATTTGGTGGATCAGTTGGGGCTTTGAAAATTTCAGTAAAATGTTCAAACCATCTCTGCAATTGTTCATTGTCAGTAGTTAGAATCTGTCCACGTTTATCCTTAATGGGGGTATTAGGGTTTTTATGTTTCATGGTTAACCGCTTGGTGCATTCATACAGTTATTTTAACTTGCCACTTGATGCAGCTGCTTGCGCGTCTTCTGCTATGGCGTTGATCCATCTACGTTTATTATTTCTACATGACCGTTTCACCAATTGATTTAGGTTAGCGTATTCTCTCTTGGCTGTTTCTTTTGAAGAGCGCGTATCAGACTCCAGCTTTCCGCAGTTATCCATTCTTTTCGGATTCCTTCCAAGTACTTGTTGACATGTTGTTAAATAAGCTTGCTTGATTAAGTTCCAATTGTCCTCCACTGAGCTCGTGGGTTCGAAAGTATCATTTACTGATCTTAGTTGTTGGTAGAATTGTTCTTTGGTTGCAGATTGTATCAGTTTTCTGATGTTAAAGCGTTGTTTTAGTTCTGCGTTTTTGCGGTCGTTTCGAACAAATTTTAGTCTTATCGATGCTATAACGAGGTGATGATCTGAGGCAATGTCTGCGCTACGTTTATTTCTTACATCCAAAAGGCTATCAATACATATATGGTCTATTTGATTTTCGGTTGTGCCGTCGGGAGAAACCCAAGTGACTTTGTGGACCTTTTTATGAGGAAAAAGGGTGCCTCCAATTACCATTTTGTTTTTGCTGCAAAATTCGGTTAGAAAATTGCCATTTTCATTCATTTCGCCTAAACCGTGATGTCCCATTACATTTTCAAATTCTTCGTTGTTAGCACCTACTTTTGCGTTCATGTCGCCCATTAAAATTTTGATGTTGCCTTTTGGTATATTAAGAAATATACCATTCAATTTACTATAGAAATTCTCCTTCGAAGCAGTGTCAGCAACATCGGTTGGGGCGTAGCATTGAATAATTGTTAGGTTCCGCACTTTTGTCCTAAATGCAGATGTTATTATTCTCTCATCTACTGGGTCCCATTTTATTAGGGAGCGGTATGCATATTGGTTAAGGAGAAATCCAACGCTATGATGATGAGGGGCACTGTCACCTAATAATCCTGAGAATAGGGGTATTTACTCGGTGTTAAGTTTCTCTTCACCGTGTTTTATCCAACGCAATTCAGAAATTCCGAGTATTTCGATGTTCATTCTTGTTGCTTCTTTAGCGAGTTGGGCGAGTTTACCTGTTTATGCCAGCGTTTGCACGTTCCATGTAACAATTCGTGTCCGGATTTTCATGCCAAATGTCGTTGCCAAGTTTTGGGGGTTATTTCTTTCTTTGTTTCTGGTTTCGTGAACAATTGTGTTTTCAAGAGCATTAGGTTGTCAGCCTAAAGTCTCTAGCCTTTTGATGGGGTTGCCATCGCTGAAAAGGCACAGCTTTTCTGAATATACCATCAGAAATTGGTTCTTTTTAGCATTGGTTAATTAATGGCGCCAAATTTTCGCCATGGCGGTTAGAGCCTCAACGGCAATCAGAATTTGAAGGTTACACGTTTGCAAAGCGTGTCCATCTGAGACCCTCTTCCCTAACACGCTGAAATGTCCGCCACTGCTTATTCTATTCGCAGTTGCCCATCATACTACATGATAGGGTCTTCCACTATCCGCAACCTGTGGAGGCGTCCCTTAGCACTTCAGCTGTGCTTCCTTAGAGGTTATTATATTTTATCTTCAGAGTACGTGGCTACAAAGATGAAATATAATTCCCAGGGAGAATTTGATTTATTAAAAGTTTCATACGCTCCATGAAAAAGTTTCATTAAAACTAAATTCACAAAATATATGAAAAAATTTCATTAAAACTCGTGTAGCAAAATTCTCTCTGCTGGCTCACAGGCCAAAGATGAAAAAACTTTTTCAAAAACCTTAGCTAATTTCTGAGTAATTTGGTGTGCTGATTCCGAAAAAAAATTCAAAAAAGTCGTATCACCCACCAATTTCTACCATTTCAACATTAAGCCCTTGTTGATCAAGACTCGAAAGCGTTGAAAACTTTGTATTTTTTGACTAAATCTTAATTAATATCCCTTCTTAAAGTTATATACAAAGTTTAAAATTTGGCAAGGACCTGCAAGGATATTAGTTATGACTGGTACTCCTAAGTACCGTTGGGTCAGGATGAATTAAAAAGTAAGAAAGAAACATTGGTTTTTTTGTACTTTTAATAAATTAGTATTAAAGCATTTGTTAATTAACTGATTCCATGGTATTAAGAAAATAATTTATTTATCATTATAGCATAAGTATTTTTCATTAATCGAAATTAGTGCCACCATATCTTAACCAAACAGCTGTAATACCGTTATTCTGAGAAGACGGGGTCGCCAATAGTCGAAAAAAGATATTATTAGTAAAATTATAGTGTACTCTAACATACCTATGGCCCAAAGGTATACAACAATTTTTTTTTTTAAGATTTTATGAGCTCGTAAATGTAATGGTACTTTTAAGTACCGTCGGTCGACAAGGGGTTAAATAAAATTTATTAACCAAAATGTATAACAAATATATATATATATTTGTTCCTTTTACTCCTGCAAGGAGCGGTAAATATAACAAATATATTTACCGCTAAAATATTTTTAAGTTGGCAATATATTCTAGTGTTATAAGGTTAGCAATAATATTGTTACGAGTGTGGATTGATCTAGTATAGAAAACTGTGGAATTTTCTGAAAGAAAATATCCCGAGAACGGGATGTACTGAACACGTTAATCTGGTACGACTACATTTAAATAGACACCACAGCCTATAATGTTAAATGCCATAAATAATGTTAAGTGTTAATCATAGACATTGGAAGCTTCTAACATGTTCTACAGCCACGACCATTAGACTATAAAAAAACGAAAGTTACGAAGGAAAAGGGAGTTGCGCATTGATATTTGTGAAGTGAAGTTGTACTTTAACTTTTGTGCTGTTAAGTTGCGCTTAAGAGTTGGAATAGTTAATTGTGCCTTAGGATATGTATAGTGAGTTGCGCATAGAGTTTTTGTCTAAGAGATGGTGTTATTTTATTTGCAAAGAGCACCAACCCGGTTTATCTAAAGGATATAAACGTACATTTTAGAAGGTAAACGTAACAATTGGAGTCAGCGGTGGAATTGGTTATTTTTCTTGCAATAGAAAAGAGCTTAGTTTACTTAAAGAAATAATCCAACGTTTTTAAAAGGCAAAAACGTCGGAGAAAAAGCAATGCAAGGCACTTTAGAGAGAAAAGAGGGAGAATATACAAAAAATAAAGATCTGATATTTAGTAATTTTAGCAATATACACTCATAAAAAAAGTGAGTTCAAAAGTCTGTTAAACGCGTTCTGATTCTATTGAACTAATTTTCCTGTCATTTTTTCTTAAAATTTAGGATTGAGCTAATATTTTTTGTAAATCTAATTTAGTATTACAACTACTTTCAGCCGTATTTGAACTAAGTTTCCATGCTAATTTTTAGTAATTTTTGTTTCTTAATTCTACAAATTTTTCTGCTAATTTAAACCACGATTATTGTCTAATTATTATATTTTTGTGTCTCTGCCTATCAATATCACATAGAGATGGCGCTATATATTAATTTTTTTTATTATAAGATCGTAAAATAGTTTGTATATCGGAAACTAAGCGAGATAGAGCAAAATGGACAAAAAATTCGTACCTATAAAGTAACCCTTATCAGACACATATACTCCCTACTATAATAAATATGGGCCCGTCTAGGGTCAGATCCCGGAAGTCGAAATTTTAAGCGACATTTTAACAGAAATTTGTAGTTAAATCATGTAAAATTTCTGCTGAATTCAGCTCAAATTTCCTAGCTAATTTCACTAAAATTGTACGTATATTTAGCAGTATTTAAATTTTAGCTTACCTCAGGTATTATTTCCTGTTATTTTAGCAGAATTTTGAACTATTTGTACGGGCTTTTTTTGTGAGGGTAGTTAATATTTTTGTAACCCAGCCAGCAATTTCGGAGCGCTCATAAATAGATTCTTAAATGGCTCATAGAAATGATTATTGTTTTTTTTAAAACACTTTTTTTGGTAGAAAAGGTGAACCCTCAGAATACTATCCAAAAAGTTGTCTCTACAATCTAAAAAGCAGTCTCAAAATGAGGGTTCATTTTTCAGACTCAAAGAAGAGTCGTCCCCTGACTATTTCCTTAGGCAAGAATGTAATCCGGATAGGGACATGCCTGCAGCGGATTATTTTTCACAATTTGTTAAATACGTTTGGGATTTTTAGCATATTTAATTCCTTTGATGCAATTAATGTATATCCCGATAAAATAAAATTAAAAAAGATTCCAAAATTATTTAAATTTATGAGGAAAATTTCGATTTTATAAATTTTTTTTTCTGAGTCATTTCTGAGCACACAGGGGCTCTTTTGAACGGACCACTTTTATAGGAAAAAGTGGAAAAATGTTTATGTTTTTGGAGATCATTTCTGAGTCATTAATGATCATCTTTGTTTGCTGGGAAGTAAAAATTATAACCTAATAGAAAACTTAGCCCTCAATTCATAAATGCTTTGTAAAGTTATAGCAGTTTTACAAAACGTCATTTTCATACAAAATTTGTTCAATAAACCTCCTATAATTTTACAAAGCGTTTATGAATTTAGGGGTTAATTTATAACTTTTATTTAACAAATTTTTTCCTATTTTTTAAAATGTTGTTATATTGTGAGAAAATTATGAGTGATAATTTATAAAAAAAATTGAAAACGAATAAGGTTTTGTCATCCAAAAATACATAAGATTAAAGTAAAAAGCTTTTACAAACATTTGTTTCGTTGGCCTGTGTAATTCACGTTTGAAATAATGATAAAAATAAGTCGTTGTTCGTACGCATTATTTTTTATTTTGAAATAATGGAGCAAGTAACTAGTTATTAGTAACTCATTATTATATGTTTTAAAATAATGCAAATGTAAGTCGGTGTCATTACTGGTAATCCAAAAAATAATAATATGATATTACCGTTTCTACACTTGAATTGTATGTGGTGATTATGACACGAAAGACAAAGACCGCCCGGGTCAGCCCTAAAAGTTCGAAGATACTGAATTGGAGGCACTACTCGCGGAAGATTGTTGTCAAACTCAACAAGAACTTCCAAATTATTAGGAGTCACTCAAGCAGCAATTGCAAAATGTTTGCAAGCAGCAGGATTCATCCAAAAGCAAGAAAATTGGGTACCACACGAGTTGAAGCCGAGATACGTTGAAAGACGATTTTGCATGTCCGCAATGCTACCTGAACGCCATAAAAAGAAGTAATTTTTGCATCAAATTATTACTGACGATGAAAAATGGATCCATTGTCTGAAGCGAAAAAAATCATATGTGAAGCCTGGCCAACCAGACAAGTTAACGCCAAAGCCGAATATCCATGGCGTCAAAATAATGCTCTGTATTTGGTGGGAGCAGAATCGTCCCATCCATCATGAACTGCTGAAATCGAGCCAGGCGATCTCAAGGGACCTGTACCGTACACAATTGATTCGTTTAAAGAGAGCATTGGCCGAAAAACGCCCGGAATATGCGACTAGACACGAAGACGTAGTATTCCATCATGACAACGCTCACATGTTGCAATACCAGTTAAAAACTATTTAGAAAATAGAGGTTAGGAAGTTTTGCCTCACCCGACTTATAGTCCAGACCGTGGCCTAGTCCGACTACCATTTTTTCGATAGATGAAGGACGCTGTCACTGGAATATGCTTAACTTCAGAACACAGTATCTGAAATCGGCTTAATTCGTTATTGGTCTCAAAAAATTAACAGTTTTTTTTGGCACGGAATCCATATGTTGCCACAAATATGGGAAAAGCTCATAGTTAACGATGGTCAATATTTTCAATAAATTGATATTGTACCAATGTTTCACAATAAACGCCCCAAATTTGCCAAGAAATACCGAATTTTTTAGTTATACACCAAACATATTGAATTTTAAACGATTATATAGGATCTTCTTATCATATTTATTTGAGTGCATGTGAAAACATATCATTTCCTATATACAAAGCAAAACTGTAGTTTCGTTTATTAAAATTATATCTAAAACAAAAAAATACTGTCGAAATATTGAATTCTCAAACGATTTGATTAAATATAGTCGATATGAAATCATCCAAGGTGGAAATTGCCGACGGTACAAAAAACAAAGCACTGGCAAAACGTTGCCTTAAAATGGTACAAAGAAAAAAGCATTGCAAAGGTACTAATTTAGAACGATTTGCCAACCTTTGGAAAAAGTGCTTTCCCAATACAAAGTTTACCACAGTTTATGAAAAAAAACCACCGGCAAAACATCGGTTCAAAAACGATTTGCCAACATTAGGTAAAAGGACTTTTCCAGTGCCTGTTTTACAAAATTTACAACCGTATATAAAAAAATACCACTGGTAAAACATCGGCTTAAAACGAATTGCCAACGTTTGCTAAAAGGACTTTGCCAGTACTTGTTTCACAAATGTTTCACAAAAACTGGAAAAACATTGGATTGCAGCGCTTTGCCAACATTTGCAAAAAGGATTTTGTCAGTACTTGTTTTACGAAACTTATGACTGTATGTAAAAAATACATAAACTGATCACTTAAGGTTCACCCTATTTAAGTACCAGTTTTCAAGTCTATTGATAAAACTGGAAAATTGTTCTTATGGTAAAATTTGTATGAAAATCTATTAAATTTATAGTTTTAAGCAGATATGTATTCGCTTATTAGATACAGTGCTGCTATACTAAAATCTACGTTTCTCTTCTTTTCGGGATTGGGATTTTATAGATTTTTTCATGAAGAATTGAATAAAAAACAGTTGATCTAAAATACCGTTTGGCCGAGCACTTATTTTACTATTGTTACCAACGATTTGCTCGGAAAGGTAAACGGCCAACGGAAGTTCGACGTTATCATTTCAAGGTTGACCCAGTACTTTAATTTTCGTAAAACGGATGCTCTGCCAGCGCTTGTACCACCATATACAGTGATTTGCCAACGTTTTGCCGTTTGTATTTTTCTACCTGGGATGTTTTGAAAAACCGGTTAACCGAAAAATATGTTTTCGGGTTACTCGAACTTAGAAATTATTCGAAACCGGTCGGTTTTTTTTTAATTAATAAAAACAGGTTAACCGGTTTTCGGTTTTTTCGGACACTGTAATCATATGCTACGATTTTGAACACTTTATTTCCATGATTGCAATTACTTTAGAATTTTTCTATTAATTGTAAAAGCTTTTAAATTTATAAACCCTAAAGAGTGTGATGAGTTTGCGCTGATGATTGGAAGAGCAAAAAATATCGAACCTTAAACCACCTTTTAGTATACCTATCGACTTAGAATCGACACCGCTAAGGTGTCCGTTCAACTCTCAGTCATAGCAAAATACATCTTCATATAACGAACACTATTTACTAAAAAACCAACAACAAAAATGTGCTGAAAAAGTACATAGTACTAAAAAGTACAGTTGCAACAAATTTCCATCCCTTTAATACATATTAATTTTAAAAGAAAATTAACTCCAGTTCAAGGCGTATACGTTATATGATTAATAGAAAATATATCGATCATACGCTTAGTGGTTCTTGTAGTAGTTACAAAATAAACACCTTCATTAGTTTGCTGCTATTTTTCCTTACACAGTTGTACGTAATTTTAAGAATATTTAACAACAATTTATGATACTTCGCTAAAAGGTAAGAAAATTGGTCAGTTAGTTTTGGCTGAAAAAAGGAAAAAAAAAAAATTATGATAACAAACTTTTTCTAAAATATATATAACTCAATTTGGTACAAGCACTTTAATACCCTTAGGGGAACAGTGAACTTTGTTACGAAGACATTAGTCATTAAAAACTTTTTATGTCTTATGTGAACTCACACATAAAGTAGCAAACTTGTCTATTTTTAACTATCTCTGGAAAATGTGTAATTACTTCAAAAAGGAAATATTCTATGCTGTAAAAAAATGAAAACAAATTATTTGATGGAAAATATTATCTTTACACTCGTCAAACGAGCCTCATATGAATTCCTTTCCAGGGAATATTTTAAAGCAAAGTTAGGCAAAGCAATGTTGATCAGCCATATAACATTACAGACATACTTATTGTATATAAGATATATAAATTTCTCATAGAAAGCTCGTTTCGGGCTTTGATAATGGTTAACAAATTGTACTCAGAAATTATAATAATTTTTCATAAGTTAAGTCTTTATATAAAAATGTCCAATATTAGTTTGTTTAAATTAAAATTCTAACGAAAAAACCATTATATATGAAAATATTATTGATATACATTTTAGGGATTCTATTATTGTTTTTCTCATGTTTTTATTTTTTTTTTATTGTATGAAATAAAAACGAAACTATAGAAATTTAATATTAAGAATAATATTAGAGTGAAACTTATTTTTCAACAGTTAGGGACTGTAGTTATACCTACAGGTATATAGTTCATACATGGGAATTTTTCATTACCATTGAATTTTCATTACCATTAGTTCATACTAAAAAGAAAAATCATTACTAATGGTAATGAAATTACACTAATGTATAAAAAAACTACAATTGACTAAAAACCATTTGTTTACAAAAAAATTCAGACAAATGAAAACGAACAACTGGTTTGGCCAGGGAAGTTATAAAACATAATTTATTAAGGAGGATCCATTCCGTTAAACTTTACCTAGATACAAATAACAATGGAATGGAAAGTAATATTTAATTTCAAATGAGCATGAGCCTGAATGAGAATATTCCATCTTCGATTTCAGCGAGTTTTACTTCATTTTTACGTTTTTCTGTCAATGGCAATTATTTTTTTTAATTTATTCATTATCAATGGTAATGAAATTTAAAATCATTGTCATTAATCAATGAAATTAAATTTTAGAATCATTACCATTAATTAAAAAAATGGTAATGAAAATAATTTCATTACAATTGATATCAATGTAATGGTAATGAAATCAACAATTAATTAGTCCACCTAATTAATTAGTCCCATGTATGATATAGTTAGGGTATAGACATTTTAAAAATTTAAATTTTTAAACATAAATTATTAAATAAAGACTTACCTGAAGAATAACTCTGAAAGCTACGAGTGCCAAACGGAAAAACTATTTCTTATGCAATATACAATAGATATAGGCTAGAGGGAGGATTCTTCGCCAGGTGGGCTCATACGCCAATCCCATTTTTCTCCGATGTTAAGTGACATAAAAAATTGCGAAAAATATATTTTGTGGATTTTTCAGTTACATTTCATTGACATCTACTTTCACATGTGGACGTAGAGAGGCATATTTTTGTGTTTTTTGGAATTTCAAAAAAAAAAATTTTGGAAGCAACTATATTTTGAAATAACTTTCTAAAATCGTGCGATAGAAAAACAAATTTTCATTATGTTAGACCTATGACTAGGGTTTGGGATTTCCCAGACTTTTTTATTTCCCGGGAAACGGGAATGAAAAAATTTATTTTCCGGGATTCCCGGGAATCCCGGGAAATATTTTTAAACAAAATTTGGTAATGAAAACCACCTATATAAGTAATTTTTGTTAAAAAAAACAGTACAAATGCAGTCTGTGTAGTGAGAATTCAAAGTAAAAATATCAGAATGTTGAACATTTGATTTCACATAAATTACTCGCAGCACTGCCAAATGAATTGCATGATTCCAGCAGAAAGCACCTACTACTGGACTGTCGGAAACAACCCGTTCCATCACACTCGGCCCATTAGATATGGTGTCCACAATGTTATTTTTCAAAGACAAATAAAACTCTTCTAGTCTTATTTCTACAATTCTTCTTATTTCATCAGCATTACATCTTCCTGATATATAAACCAACCCCAGGTTATAAAATGAATTATTTCCGTTTATACATATGTTCAAATATCTCTTTTGTGATATTCTTGTCCATTCATCTAAGATGATAGTAAATCTCCTATCTTTAGAAATATTGCTCGATATTACTTTTATCATGATATCTTTTACATGATTGTAGTAATTTAATATAATGTTCTTTACATCGGTTTCACTTTTTTGCAATGCCAGGTTTTTATTATAAAAACTTTCTCGAATAAACGAAGATCTAATTATGGTGCGGATTGACTGCGGCTAATTTGGATACCATTTCAGGAAATGTTTGCCCTACCATAAAACCTTTAATGCCTATTCAGCTTACACTTTTTTCTTCGGGTACTTTGTTAATTTTAGCTGAAACGTTATTATTGTTGTTGTTTTCTTCAAGAGAAGTTGCATGACCATCAATTTTTTTTTTTTTTTGTGAACCAAATTTAGATGTCGGAAACCCAAATTTAGATACCACCGTTAACCAGTCTTTTCTTTTCACATTTATTAATGAAAACGTTACTTATAAAATTATTGACCCTTAATATAAAGAAGTATTTTAAATTTAAAGTCGACTTTATTTTTAATCAAACGGTTTTGTTCATTTTGTGTATGAAAACCTTACAAAAATATTTATATTTTCAAATATTTTGATTGGTTGAAAATAAATTAACCAATCAGAATGCTCCAAAAATAAACCAAGTCAAAGTATAATGCCACCCAATATTTTAACTAAATTCGACTTTAACTAAAATATACGTTTGAAAAATTTAGATATTAAGGGCGATTATTTGTAAGAAACAAAGCTTTTTTCATATTTATTTTAAATATTTTACCAAGTTTTTAGGTTTTACTACTTAAATTTTGAATAAGTTATGCGAAAAATCTTTATTAGTTGAAATGCTCCTAATTACTTGGCAAAGATTTTATTTGTGTGTCAAATAAATGTATTCCCTTTTAAAAGATTTTAACAATGACATTTTTGTTTTGGTATTTAAAATGTTTTTTATGACTAAAATTAAAAAATCCTATTCGAAACAATTTAAAAAAATATAATATTTTTAAAATTTCCCGTTTTCCCGGGAAAAATATATTATTTTCCCGGGAATTCCCGGCAAACTTTTCCCGGGATTTTCCGGGAATTCCCGAACCCCAAACCCTACCTATGACCCTAAGCTTTTGAATAACAATATGTTGATTTTAATAAATGCTTAAAAAGTGTGAAAAAAAATTTTTATTTCATGTTAGTGGTTGGATCTGGGGAACAATCATGAGACGGTCGCTGGGGCTACAAGGAGTTGGTGCATAACTGTCTAAAATGCCCTAAAAAAGACTTCTATATATATAAAATATGAACAATCATTTTAATTTTTGCATTAAAAAATACAAAAATTGATTTTTCGGACTTTCTATATTTTCATATATTTAGTTAGAATATTCTTCCATCTCAAGTCCAAATTCCAATATGGTATTGTCATATTAGATTTTTATTTGTTGTTTCAAAAAGGGTTGATCATTTTCATGATAGACAATACAATTGTTTCGTAGACATCACTCTACTCTTCAGTTGTCCGCAATAAGAAAATGATAACTTTCTTACTCAAACCGAGACATTACATAAGGTACAAAAAACCAACGGGATGAGAATTTTGTACTTTCGTATATGAACTGTCTGATTTGGTAAAACCAGTTATAAATCAACTCCTTTTTGAAAGCAACAATTACATAAAAGTACCCTTTGGGTACTATTTACCACGGCTAAAATCTCATACAAATATTTATTTTGTTTTGAGTTTAAAATTAGTTGTTTTTACAAAATGTATTGACAACGGACATACATATAAATAGTACCCAAAAGGTACTTTTATGTAATTGTTGCTTTCAAAAAGGAGTTGATTTATAACTGGTTTTACCAAATCCGACAGTTCATATACGAAAGTACAAAATTCTCATCCCGTTGGTTTTTTGTACCTTATGTAATGTCTCGGTTTGAGTAAGAAAGTTATCATTTTCTTATTGCGGACAACTGAAGAGTAGAGTGATGTCTACGAAACAATTGTATTGTCTATCATGAAAATGATCAACCCTTTTTGAAACAACAAATAAAAATCTAATATGACAATATCATATTGGAATTTGGACTTGAGGTGGAAGAATATTCTAACTAAATATATGAATATATAAAATATGTTTAGTAGTAAATTAGGACAATCCAATTATTTTTTTAATTTATATTATTGGGTGTATAACTTAAAAACTCGGAATTCACAACAAAAGGCGTATGTTTTACACATGGTTTGTGTCTTTAATAACTTATGTGACATTCTGGAGGCTGAATATTTCTCATTTATTCTCACTTAGTCATTATTCAACGATGTGTATGATAACCACAGATTTTTTGAATTACAACTAAACGTTAAATTTAAATGTATGTTATTTAAATTATATTTTTGCACCGTGTCATGTGTTTTTAAGATGAAAGAGGGGTATAGTTGATCTTTTATTTGGTAAATGAATGTTTTTTAGTTTGACTCTAGATCACAAATTAATATCCCTTTTTGTTTAAATTATTTTTCAAATTAAAGAAAGATGTTACAAGTGATGATGGCTTTGTAGCGAAAGCTGAAAATTTTTTTTTTTGTGCCCGAGCTGGGATTCGATAGTAGGGTCTCTCAGGTAATATGTGACTATATATAATTATATATTAAACACATAGAAAATATTACTGACGTGGGACCATATATAATCATATCTAAAATTATATTGTTAATTTTGCACCATATATGGAATCATATATAATCATATTTTATATCATTTAATGTAATATATAATCATATATAAAAATATCTTACATCATACAACCAAAAAATTTTTATAACAGGGCATATATTACTATATCTCAAAATATATGACTTATATGCCACCATATGTGATCATATATTATGTTATATATGATCATTTGTAATTAAATATATATGACAACAGATCTGTCATATCTCATTATGTATAGCATATATGTTGATATCTAATTTTATAAAAGACAATATATGGTTATATAAGGTACCACATCAGAAACATATAATTATATATGGCTATTCAGGACAACATATATACTCACATATTATAAGATAAAACAAGATATTACTACCCAGTGTAGAAAATCATTACCAGATATGTAGTTATGTAACTACATACTTGGTAATGGTAACTACTTACTTTTGTTATTACTTTTCTTATTACCTTTATATGGCGACGTCGCGAAAAATAATGAGTTATGGTTAGACAACAGCATACGAAAAATCAAAAAAAATATCGTTACACATGTGCTTACCAGTACTGACAAAAATAATGAGTCTAAAAATAGATTTTCAAAAATATAAATTATATAAAAAAAATATTTTTTATTGTATTTCTTTTTTTAAATAAAATTTGCTGGTGCGGGAATCGAACCTGTGTCTACAGATTGCCAGTGAATAGCTCTACCATCTGAGCTATATCGACATGTAATATTTAATAGATAAAAACATAATTGACATGCTGCATACAAGTAAGCTTACTCGCCAACATACAAAAAATAAAAAAAATAAGTGGTTACATATATCCTTACCAGTGTTTAAAAAATATTGAGTCTAAAAATAGATTTCAAAAAACTTTCAAAAAAATCTAGAAAATTATTTTCTATTTGAAATAATGATAAAAATAAGTCATTATCAGTAACTCATTATTATATGTTTTAAAATAATGCAGAAGGTAAATGGGTGTCATTACTGGTAGTCCAAAAAATAATGATATGTCATTACCGTTTCTACACTGGGTATATGCAACTATATATAATTTTTTTTGATCGGGCAGACAGGAACTTTAAAATATGGCGGTTTTTGTGCATTTTGGCAAAAAATAATTATTGTGGAGTTATGGACATTAAAATGTGCAGAATGCTGAACGCGTTAAGTAAAATATATCCTAAAAAAATTTGTGCTCTTATTTTGTTCCACTTTTAGATGTTTAATGTTCAAAAAATTTTAGAAATTGTTCGGCTTAATAAAATAAATAAAAAAAAGATTTTTATTATTTATATATTTATTTATATTTATTTATCAGTAGAAAAATCTGCTAAACCGAAACGGCAATACCGGTACGTGCCGGTGTTAGATTAAGTTAAAAATATATAAGAACAATTAAAAACTTAGCATATTTTTCATTTTAAGCATTAAAATCACAGATTATAGGCTTTAAATTCAATAATTGAAATTATTATCTATAAATTTTTTTATAGATAATAACACGAAAAACTATCATGCCATATCACCAAAAACTAAAGACCAGCACTCTCACATTTCCTGGTGAACCTGCTTCCAAGCAAGAAGTATTTTTTGCTGCGATGTTAGTGTTTAAAAATTTTTTATTATTTTCTATACCTGTGTGAAATTTTTGAAAATTTTTACAAAATATAATTAAAAAAATAATTCATAAAATTAAACATCACCCTATTGTTGTTTACTACTATGTATTTATATGATTTCATTAAATTTCCTACAAACTTTTTTGATTTAATATGGAATTTTACATTCCCACATAAATTTGGCTCAATAAAAAAAAATTTTTTTTTTTTGTAAAAAATTTTTGATATAAAAATTATTGTTTAACAAACCTTAAGGGAAATTTAAAGTTTTTTTTATTTTCTATAGGAAAGTATTTTAACCTTTTTTTTATTATTTATTAATTTTTGTTTAAAATATTTATTTAAATTTATTCAACAAGCACACGTGAAATAATTTCATTTAAATATTTTCCTAATTGAGATTATAGTATTTTTAACTTATTTTATTAAAGATTTTTTTTCAAAATTTAATTAATTTATTTTTAATTTTCTTTTGTATATACAATATATATTTTTTTTTATAAAAATTTTTGGTTTAATAATTTTTTGCACTATGTAGGTCAGTTAAGGTTACGTTAGAAATACACAAACATAATTTTATGTACTTTTACATTAAATTTTTTGTTTCGCAAACATAAAACTTCTATTACGTTTTTCCCGTTGGCAATGATGCTGCCTTAAAGAAAGTTAACGACTAAAAGTTACCACCTAAGTTGTTTCAAACTGTTGGATTTGTTGTCGGTTTTCAGGTTTGAATAAACAATTATTTGATTTGGCTTACAGCACTAGCAATGGAGCATCATATTAAAGAGAAAGCCTTTTTTAAATGACAATAAAAAATTCTCTTAATATAAGAGAGTTGTATAAAATTCTACTGGTTACCCGGCGAATAAGTGATAAGCAATTGTATGCAGGAAATTCTGTTAACGTTTAAAAACCAAACTGTTTTTTATTATAGTGTTTTAGTTTTAATCAAGTTTTACCCCTCAATTCATAAATGTTTTGTAAAGTTATAGCAGGTTTACAAAACGTCATTTTCATACAAAATTTGTTCAATAAACCTCCTATAATTTAACAAAGTGTTTATGAACTTAGGGCTTAATTTTTAACATCTTTTCGATCAAAGTCACCGAAACTTAACTTTGAGTTTTTTCCAAAATTATACGATGACACTATTTCGAAATATTCCCGGGCTTTAAGCAATCCTATACCATACGGATGTACATTAGACCGTACCTAAAAAAAAAAAGTTCGCCGTACACCGTCCAATCTAAATTATTTTTGCAAGGAGCTTTCAAAAAAATTTTTTTTGTTATTTTTTTGTTATATCTATACATCGTTGTTTTTCTCTCGAGGGTACCAATTTTTTGCTCTAAGAACCATTGACCTCAAGTATCCCGCTTTAGTATTTACCCACCAGATCTCCGTTGCTACCACCCTAATGTCAGAAAATTAAAGCTCGCAAAAAATCATTAAACTTTTGCTAAGGAAGTTTTTCGATAAACCCAGCAGCATTATTTTTATTTTTTTGGTTGCCGAACGTTGTGGTCGTTTTTTTAAATTTTGTTTCATTGAATTTTTCCTTTATAGCAAAATACTGGTCTCCTCGAGGCAAAAAAATCAATACATCACACTTTAAAATCCGATTTTAAATGCCAAAGCTATAATCAAAAATTAAAAAAGGCGACCCCTACGTTCGGCAAAAAAAAATTTTGGAATTGCCTTAAAATTATTGTTTAAACAAAAACTATAATAAAAGAAATTAATATCTTATAGCCCTTACTTTTTATAACTTCAGAAAAGCGATTTGGCATATTATGAATAATTTTTTGTAAGTAATCAACACCAATTTTATCCGATTCTTCCTGAAGCCGTTTTTTGAGTTCACCTTTCCAAGAAACTGGATTTTTACTGACACGGTGATCGAAATGGTCCCAAAAATTTTCTATGGGATTCATGTCAGGGGATTGAGCAGGCGTATTAATCACTTTTGGCCAGTTACAAAGCATCCATTCACGGACAATGTGGGCTTTATGTTTGGGGTCATTGTCTTGATACAATTTGAAGGTTGATGAAATTCCCATTTTTTCTTCAGATTGTTTTAAATTTTCCCTCAGAATGTTCAAATAATACTCCTTGTTCATAATGCCATCAATAAACACTAGTTTTCCAACCCCTTTCGCGGATATACAGCCCCACACCATCACTGTTCCTCCTCCGTGCTTAACTGAGGGAGTAATCTCTTTTTTTCAGCTCCTCTTTCGGCTTCCGCCAGACCATACACAGAAAAAACTGTAGGCACCAACAATGGAATTTGTAAAAGCCATCAGATTTCCTTTTAAATTGAAATTTTATTCCCAACAATTTTTTTGTTTGAATTATTTGTAACTCGTTTGTAAATTGTTATATTTCATATAAATAAAAATTCAAAGCTACAAAAAAAAGAGAAATTCTCGGTTATTACGAACCAGATTAAAAGTCCCAACGTTTCGCAATCATTTTACATATAAAAAACATCTGTTAATACGAAATCGCTTAAGACGAACCCTCGGTTTAACCGAACTGTTTGCAACAGTCCCACACTCTAAATTTCATATTATTTTCCATTTTTAGTAAGAACTCTTAAAAAACTGGGAATATTGTATATAAATATTTTTTAATTTGACAAATCTCAAACTTTTCACACAGCTATTTTCCTTAAAAATGATTTATTGAAGCAAATGCAATAAAAGGACTACACAATTTTTTAATCAAATTTTTAACTAATTTAAAAATTTAATTATTTTGTGAATAAAAAATGTATTTTAGACAAACTTGACCTTGATTAGTACGAACTTCGCTTAATACGAACTAACTTATTTGCACCCCCGGAGTTCGTATTAACCGAGTTTTACTGTATCTTTGTTGGTGCCAAAAAAAACCGACTATTAATGAAGCGTTTATTTTTGTAGTGTGTTGTTATTTGCTTTGTTTAAAAATAAATTCGTTCGATATTAATAAAAAGAAACTGGTCGAAATAAGCTCGAATTATATATATTTATGCGAAAAATATATATATATATATATCACTATATTTATTTATATGCATTGAAAATTTTTGGATTTTAAAAACTTATACATAAAAACCGAATATTAATGACAGTCACTGTACATATTATTTACACACAGAAAAATTATATTATTGAACATGTTTATGCTTCCAATTATTTTATGGTTAACGTAATAATACATATGTTTACAATCAAACATTGTAATGATTTTATCTGTGGCATAATTTCCCACTTAATCAAAGATATTTTTGCAATTCTAATTTTATCACTATTATATTGTGTAAAATGCAAACATAATAATGATAAACATAAATATGTATATATTATATTTAAGGTAGAGGATTTTCACTTGATTCAAATACAATTATGTTTACAGTTCGTTTGCACTTAAACATCATATTATATTGAAAAACATGGCGAATATATTTTTAGGGTTTTTTCGAACAAATATATATTGCCAGCAGGGCGTTGTTTTTCAGCGTGTAGGTTAGTGTAGTAAAACCTACAAAAAGTTTGGCGCTGTGTTGGTATATTGTTATATGTAAATATATGTATCAGTATGCATTACCATATATAATTATATATTACCAGGCGGGGGCTGTTAAGATGATATCTTTTAAAGATATCCTAATGGCATCCTGTGCTTCCTTGGACCAAAGTAACGACTGTTTTGAAAAGCTTAAGTCTCATTCATACTTCCGGTCATTATTAACGGGGTTTTGAAAACTTAAATATGTTTTTAAGAGTTTTGAAAATTGTGCTTGTTTTAAAATATTTAGTTTTTTAAATTTTAAGAAATTTTAATTTAGACCCTTTCTCGCTTCCAAACCATGCACTGTACACGAAAAACTTCTTCACAAAAAATTTAGTTTTTTAGCGAAATAGCTTAATTTCTTATTACAAAATACTCATTTGGCGCATTTGTGGGTTTCTTATTACAAAATACTCATTTGGCACATTTTTGAAACAGACATTTTAGAATTTCACATTAAGCAAATGTTTTTTGTGTATATAAAAGAATTTGTTTTGTTCAGAGAACCTTTTATAATGACCCAGCAAAACCTTCTATTACCAGGTAAAGGGAAATGTAATAAGAAACCAAAAATTGTAACTACCCTACGGGAAATTTTAACCAAGTGTCACCGAACTGGCCCCTTTATATGAAATAGACTGGTCACTTTTACATGCCGTTGTCATAGGAGGGGGAAATTGACCCCTTGTGACATGTCACAAGACAAATCTTAGGACAGGTTACTGAACTCTCATAAAAAACAAAGTTCAGGGAAGGAAGTACTTGTTATATTAAATTCACGAGTTAGCTAAAATAAGTATATACTTTTATAGAGTGAAGTAAGTCATTACACATTAGTACATATTTCATTGCTTACATATAGGGAATAAAATAAGACGTTACCAGTAATGACTTTGTTTAAAAGTACACCGATCCGATCAATGTAATTAGATTATAAATTTTTATTAAGTCGTACTTTTGCATAATAAGTAGTCATATTATGCAATACCAAGAACTTATTATTTTTACCCTTAGTAATAAGTTATTATAAAACACAATATCGCTAATATGTTATTTAAAGGGCTCTAAATAAGCAGTGATATATCTCCATATCGGTAACTCATTATTTCATACCTCCCACATAAGTATTGATGTATCATAATATTAGCAACGTATTACTTTAGGTTTCTAAGTAAAACCAATGGTAAAGGGGTACCCATTGCCAGGCAATGCGTAAAAAAGGTCAAACCCATTACCCAGGTTTTAGTGGGGAGTTTTTTATAACCATTTCTCTTGCAATTGAACAAATATTTTAAATCATTTTACTGAAAACTTAATATTGAGGGCCAGTTTTATTATCAGAACTACGATCGATTTCAAATGAAATTTCTTATTTAAGAAATAAATATTTAAGGAAACAATCGTGCTTAGTTCTGACTATAATTGACTTTCTTTTTTTTGTAAACTTAAATGTACTACTATTAAAACTTCTAAAGTGAACTTTTTAAATGTAGGATGATCATCTCACCCATAAGTAATGCGCAGAAATAAGTACTTTAAAATCTTAAAATCTCGGAAAAAAGTCACTTAAGTATTTGCTTTTATTTAAGTGTTTACTATAATATCGGCCCTCAAATTCTCAAATTGTAAAACTTTTTCCGAAAAAACACCTCATATTTCTTGACTTTTCACATTAAAAAAGTTCACATTATAAAAATTTATTAATTCTTAAGCACCGTAAGTTGTTTGAGTTTCACGTGAAAAAACTGTTATACTCCATATAAAAAACTAATTTTTCACGACAATGAGTTTCACGTGAAAATTGTGTAGAGTTTGTTTTCACGCAATTTAATATACAAGACTATTATTTTTCTTGTGAAAAAGTGACATTTTGTGTTTATTGTGATTGTGCCTTTATTATAAAATTAAAACATTGTTAGTTTTTATAAATTAAATTGCAATTTAAGGCCTTTAAAGTTCGAGTGAAATTTTTCCAAGTCAAAAACAACTTACGGTGCCTTAGACATTAAAAAATATTAGACTTGGAATTATGTTTTTATAAAAAACCACACTGCTAAGCACAAATTATCCCAATTCAAATATTTTTCTTATTTTTTCGTAGCAATGATACGTCTGGTAGTTTAAGTGGTTAAATTCAAAGTGATTTAAGATGTTAAACACAAATTTTGATTTTAACCACTAAAATAACCATAACGCGTCATTGTTACATCAAAAGTTTTAGGGGTAAAAGCGGCGGGGTAAAGTTTTGTTGGTATATTGTTATTTACGACCAATCTACCGAAAAATAGGTGGTCACAATAGGTGAAAAAATAACATAAAAATAAGACTTTCTGATGCATTTAGATTAGAAACACAATAAAAGATACTGGCCATTGTTGATTAATTGTAATTAATCTAAAAGATACTGACGAAAATTGTTAAAACAACGCGTTATCTGCAAAAAGCCACTTCTATACTTTAAAGCAGACTTTTTTGTTTGTTAATATGCTACAACCCTAAAAACAAATAATGAGAATAATCAATTGCGAAATTAAGTCAGCCCAACGAATCTTTGTGCTTCATACAAAATGTAGGAGATTTTTTTTTCGCTTTTAGTTTTAACTTGTACAAAATATGTTAAAGGTGGCACTGTTCACCTTTTACATTTTTCTTACAAAAAGTTGTAAAGTGAACAAATTAGTTCAATCAAATAAAAAAGAACGATTTGAACGAACTAGTTCACTGACTCGAATTAACGATAATGATCGAGTCAGAAAAAAACCTGTTCAATTTCAAAAAACACGTTTGTTGATTTTTAACAAACAATTTTAATTGAAAGAAGAACTTGGAACCTTGTCATATTAACAAAATATTAATTGATTCAATTAAAAAAGTTGCGGAAATGGAAATTTATTTTTATCAATTATGTTTGTCACTTGAAATTTAGTGATATTTTCATCTTTGTATATAAAGAAGATATAATTATATTTACACATTTGAATAAATCCAGCAGAAGTATTTTAAAATATTTTTTATTTTTTTTTAAGTTGCCGAACGTAGGGGTCGACTTTTCAAATATCAATGGCCTTTGGAGCAAACCATTTGTCTCCTCGAGACAAACAGATCTATATATCATACTTTAAGATCCGACAAGAAATTTAAAAAAGCGAAACAAAAAAATCGAAATTGCCTCGCGCACTTATTTTTTTGCCCGTAAGGTGGGACGGTCCACTGTACAGTGTACACTGATAGAATTTGCGTTGGTACTTTTAATGAGTCGATTTCATTACATGAAAAATTTATTAATTCATTGAATTTTTTCATTATATATTTTCAATTAATCCTTAAGATATGCTATAATGAAATTCTTTAAATATAAAAGTCCATGTAATCACATCATTTTGTTTGAGCTACATTCTCGTGATTGCGGTTTCTAGCCGAATTCAGGGAAATGTCAGAGATATAAAAACAACGAAAAAGAAATAAATAACATATAAAATAAAAACATAAATAAAAAAACATTAAAAGAAAAAAGTTATATTTATTTTTCAATTATTTTTTATTTAATGAAAATATTCTATTGGTTCAATGAAATCGTTCTTTGGGAACTTTACAATGAAAAAAATCATTGTGTTAATGCACAAATTCATTAATACTACTCATAAAATTCTATCAGTGTACTCGTAATTAAATTAAATTTTTAAGGTTATTAAAATATAATTTTAACAAATTTATTGTTTTTGTCTTAAACCAATTTAACTCTTGTGAAATTTGAATTCAATTTTAAGCCCTACGGATCCAGTCCACATTTGTCTAGCTTAGTTTGTTAGATCCTTTGTACGAGTATTTAGTAAAAATACATTGTGAATATAAAAAGATTTTACAACAATAGTAGTTAAAATTGAATTTATTTATTCAATTTTGAACATAATTTTGTACTGGCAACACTGCTGCAAATCCTTTGTAACTTAAATACTCATCATTGTCTTTTCTTTGCAAAAACTATCAAATACTGCATTGTTTGTCTTTCACATGTATCCTTTTTTTAAATGATTTTCCGTTTACTAATAGCACTCTTTAAACCCACTTTGACATTTATTTAGGCTGACCATTGGTAATAATTTCGTCATTGCATGTACTGATTGTCAGACATGTGTGATTGCATTCAATTTCTAAAAAAAATCATGAAAATGTATTAAAATTCCTAAAAAAAAATAACCCAGCAAAAATGTGGAAGCAGTAAAAACGATTACTGCTTCCTTACTGCTACTTTTACCGCTTTTAATGAAAGGCCTAAGTTGATTAATTGTTTACATCGCTTTTTGCTGTGCTTTTCAAAAAGGCATGAAATGAGCAATACATTTTGATTGCTTAAAAATGTTTGCGGTTCTTTTATCAAAATTTTTTAAAATGCGGAAAAAAGTTATTTTCATGAAAATAGGAGGTTTCACTAAAAATAAGAGGCATTTTCTCTTCACGGAAAAATATGCGGGAATATTGTGCTTTTGAGAAAGCATTATTTTAAATGGTTGAAAAGCTTTATAATATGCACTTCCGAGAAGGCATGAATTATCGACATTTTAAAAGAAAAACAGGAGCACTAGTTAAAAGCGGGCAATTCATGCCTTCTAGGATCTCGAAACAAGTGCTTTCACGCGAGCTATCTCGAACAAAAATCAGGCATTATATCATCAATAATGCAATCGCTTCACTGCTCAACTTTCCCTGACAAAACTGCTTCCAAACAAGCAGTAATTTCTGCTGGGAAGCAATACTTTTTAAAATTGGAAGTAGGGCTTTACAAACTACTTCTTTCACTGCTTCACAAGCATCCGTTAGTGTATTTTTACTGCTTTTTTAGAAGTCATTCTGAACAACTTCAAAAACTCACTTCTTTCATTGCTTCCGAAGTAATAGTTAGTGTATTTGTACAGTTTTTTTAGAATTACTTCTGAACAACATCCAAAATATCCCTTAAGTATTGCTTCTAAAGAGTAATTGCTCTAAAAGTGATACTAAAAAGTGATTTTTGTATCATTTGGCATTTCCAAATAGAGGGTCGCGGGTTCGATTCCCGGCGGGACAAATATTTTTTATTTTTTTTTTTTTAATTTTTATGTTATTGTTTTTTTTTCTTTAATATTTATAATTAATTTGTTTAAATTCAATATTTTTTAATTTTTCAATTTTTAAAAATATGTATACATATATAAAAAAATTATGCGAAATAGCTTTTTATGCACCTGCAAAAATAGTACTGAAAAGAATAGCGGCTTTTTCTAATCACTTGGGTTTATTAAATCCAAAAATTAGTTCTGAAAGTGCTGAAAAGATGGAGTTAATTTTTACCTATTTTTTCTATCCTACCTTCTTTTACCCTAATTTTTAATAATAAATGCAACGATGCAGGATTTTATTGTAACTTTAAATTCTATATTATATTTTATATAAAACATCAAGAAATAGTTTTTCTTTTGAGTTTCTTCACTTGAATTTATATTTCTAAACAATTAAAATATTCCACTGCAATGTTTAATATTCACAAATTGGATTTAAGTAAATTACTTATAGTAGCGTGAAAAATTGCCATTTCGATTTCAGCTATTTCTCCATGTCCAAGATGAAAAGTAAGTATCTGGAGAAGTGTAGATTTTTTTCTAACCATATTTAATAAAAAAAATTTAAAGAAAATGCTTTTGTTTTCTAGTTTTACAATTTTTTTGTTTCTCTTTTAACTTTCATTCAAATTTTTTTCTGACATTAAATTAACAGAATGTTTAATATATTTGTGTTTTTATTGTTGTGTGTAAGCCCGGATAAATAAATCCAACTTTTTTTGATTAAAAAATTCGCTTAATATTGAATTGGAGTGCACCTTTTACACTTGTTTAATAACTGCTTTTATTGAGGAGAATAAGCAACAATAGCTCGAAGTAACAAAGTAGAGTTTTTATGCCAATCAACTTTCATATCAAAGAACAGCTCAGCGTTAGATTTGCAATCAGCAAGTTCGTTACCCGGTGGCGGCAATAAAAAACTTTTGTTAAATAAAAAATATATAATTTTTTTGGCGAAGATTTTTTTTTTTACTTTTAATTGGTGAAAAAGAGCTTCCTTTGCACTCGGTCAAAAAGTACTGAAAAAATGTTGAAGGGGGAGTACTCCACTCCTATGACAACTCAATGTTAAAATCATTAGTGCTTATGTTAAAAAATAAGTACATCTAGATCATCAATTGCACAGCACTTAATTAGAATTAAATAAGAACATCAAAAATTTGTACACTAAATAAATAATTTTAAACTGTTTTTTAATAGATTTTCTTACCAATTTTTTTTTAGAAATTATAAGGATTTATAAAACATAACTTTAAGGAAACATTTCATCATATTTATGAAATTTTCATTGGCGTGTTTAAAAGTTGATGACGAATGATTTTTAAAACTTGATGTGTTTAAGTTTTTTTATTTAGAAACCAGTAACTTTTCTTTTTGTCTGTAGTTAAAGTTCCATAAATTTAAGAACATTCTATTTACCACTGCAAAATGGTCACCTTACATTCACAATTATATAGTTAATCCTTAGTATGCAAGCTCTTATTTAAAACGCATGCTCACGCATTTGCTCTACTAATATTCTGCTCTTTTCTAATAATTTATACTTCTCTTTAGCAGAGTCGAAGAGATAACTATTTTCTTGATTTTGTCAGTATTTATGGTAATATTTACAAAACAAAAGAATTATAATCGGTCAGTGGACTCTGAATCCTCCTTAACACAATACAGGTTTAATCATTCGCAAATCGGATCAAACTCAGAAGATATATGAGAAGCTGTGGGTTTAGTTTCCAATCAGTGACAGCAGAAAGTTTTTTTTTCAGATAAAGAGCAGTCGAGATTAGGGATCAATTTTTATTCGAAAAATTTAACTTATTTCGAAATAAATATAACGCAAAAAAAATAAAAGGGAAACAATATTGTTTTTTATCTTTTTCTCACTGCCCAAGTAAAAAAAAATGATATGGAGCCATATAAAGTTATATTTAATTATATATAATCTTCTATGTAATTCGATATAATTATATCCGAAAAATGAGAACGTCTTATTGTATCATATTGTATCGAATTGTATACAATTGTATACAATTTGCTACAATTTGATACAATTCGATACAATATGATACAATTGTATCCGAATTTTGTCCTCATCCAATTACATAAAATTATATCTTTTTGTATAAAATTATATAAAATGTTATAAAAGTGGACATAGTTTGATACAATTATACCTAAATATTAACCCTATATTTTCACCATAATATATATGACCATATCTAACAATATACAAAATTATATTTTTAAATAAAAAAAGATATACAATATCTGGAGATCAGACCTGAGGGATTTCAATTACTTGTAATTTGTAATTGAAATTACAAGTAATTGTAATTGAAAATTTTCAATTACAAATTACTAGTAATTGTAATTGAAAGTGATTTCAATTACAAATTTCAATTACATTTAGAATTAAAAAGTGTTTTTTGTTAAAATTTTGTAGAAAAATCTGACTGGGATAGGTTGCATAGGCATGGATGGATGCGTATAAAAAGAATACGTCATGTTGGGCTTACCCCTAACTTGTGCTTTTTGTCATTATTTATTTTCCCAAAAAATGTAATTGACATTTTTCAAATTACAAATTACTTGTAATTGTTCTTTTTTTAATTACAATTACAAATAATTTGTAATTGTAATTGAGTTTTTTTCAATTACAATTACATGTAATTGTGTAAATGAATGTGTAATTATTATAAAATGTAATGATTAACCCCAGGTCTACTGGATATCCTATAATTTCGATAAATCTTCCATTACTTTTATCCAGATTTACCATGACAGTGCATTAAACATGAACAAATTTTTCTTTGTTTTTAGTAATTTTAAAATAAGGTTAACAACACTGAAATTTTTAACTTAATAGGATTGTGATATACAACCAAGATATAAGAGATCAGTCAGGTGTGCGTTATAGTATAGAGAATTCCATATTAAAGCTTCAGTATTGTTAATTTTATGGGCGCGTTATCCATTTTGACTCACGCTCCTAAACAAAAACAAATTACTCACGCACGAGTATTTCGTGTCTTACTCACGCAGACATGAGTATATTAAAAATTTACTCACAATCAGAAAATTCTCACGCAAAACAGTAAAAATTACTAAAAACATATGATGCAAAAAATAACCTCACACACGAATCATGCACGGGTTATATATTCTTACTCACGCTCACGTACGAATTATATATTCTCACGCTCACGGGCGAATTACTTTGGTATAGTAATTATTACTCACGATCACTTGTGAATAACTTCACTCACGATCGTGTCATGCGCCAATCCCTAGTAATTACTAAATCTAAAACTAGTTCAAAATCATTTTTTTATATGGAACCACATTTAATACAATACGGTTTTAAAAGGACCTTATACATATATTTTTATATAAAATCACTTTGAAAAAATTGCTAATGTGGGATGATATATAATTAAAAATGATTTTATAAAGAACGTTATATCGTTATATATAAAAGAAATCATGAAATATTGTAGATATGAAACCATACTAAGTTATATATGGGTTCATATGCGTCAATATATAACCATATATAACACCTATTATATAATATTTCTTAAATGGCTCCATATATAGTTTTATATTATTATGTATAGTGTCATACTAAATTATATATAAACGTATATCTAATTATATCTTTTATATATTACATTGTGTACTTATATATAGCACATACACTTATATATAGGCCAGTATGTAATAATATAAAATCACATATGTCTCAATATTAAAACCTTTGAGGAAAAAATATTTAATATATGACTATATAAAAGTCTATATGCTTCAATTTAAAAGCATATGTGGCCATATCTAACTATAAGTTACTATATGTAATTACATAAAATAATATATGATTATATCAAAACTTTTTTACTCGGGTGTTTATTTTATAATTCTTTAGTTTAAGTTTCTTCCATTTAAAATTCAAAGTAGTTTTGTTTTGTCCAACACTAGCCACGATTCGAAACAAGAGCCTTCGGTTTCCAAGTTCAACGCCTTACAATAAACATCCTTTTCTTTTTAAATTGTTCGTAAATTCTTTTAATGCTCAAATGGAAAATTCCTAACTCAATTTTATATTTCATAAGAGAAAAAGGAAATATGAAACAGGCACGTAGCTAGAGGGGGTTGGGGGCTCGAGCCCCCCGAAATGATTTGACAAATTTTGAAAAGTAACAAAATACGTCGAAAGCAACAACATTTTTTAAAAAATGTAATAAAAAATATTTACTTTTTGTTGAAATCAAATGGCCAAGTTTCTTAAGTTTTCATAAATAAAATAGACTCTAAATCCAATTGCGAAAACTGCTTTCTAAAAAATTTTCTAAGCTTCTTGGTGGCCATAGAAACTGTTTTTTATGTTTTTTTTTTGTAAAAATGTTGAATAGTTATCTGTGCTAGGCTTAATCAAAGAGGTTAGAAAATAAATATAATGCAATCCTCTCTTTTACTGAGAAAAAATTTATAAAATGTGACTGAAAATAGGAAACAAAAATTTTTTTCGCAACTTTTAATTGATAAGGGGCTATTTTTTATTGTTACTATTGATAGCTTTCGTCATATTAATTATAAGATAAACATAAAATTGACAAATTAACCTTCGGTTTTCCTTAAAAATTCCAGGTTTCCTGCTTGCAGGCACAAGCTGTTATGCTTGCAGGCATAATTCGACATTTTACAATTTTTCCCACCCTAAGTTAAGCATTATAATGTTGGATTTTTATAATTTTTTTTAAATTAAAATTATTAACTGGCCGTGAAAATGCGTACTTTAGGAGAAACAAGAAATTTATTCTGGAAGTGACTATAAATTAAATACATATACAAATTCGGATTTGTCTCAAGAAGCTTCTTGCAGTATATTTAACAAAACTATATTCTGCGGTTTTAGAAGATCCTGCAAAATGATCATCGCGTTTAGAATCAATGTTTCGAACGCGAAATGAAAGTACACTGTTGCTAAAACAAAACCCTCAAAGTGTTTTGCAAATCTAGCTCGATTTTTAATTTGATGGCCTCTTGAAACATGTGTCTATTTTAATCACGTTTTCGTCACAAAGACGCACCATCAGTTGCTTTTTATTCATAGTGTTTGTTATTAGCAGTTTGGTGTTAGAAATTGTCGAAATCTATTCTATTTTCCTAATTCTAACACAATGCACTCGCATAAGTAGTGGGCATCGCCTGAGTTTTAGACTATCGTAAAAAAAATTAGAAATTGTGAGTAAAAATGTGAGCACACCCGGAAATTTTCACACAAAATAAAACATTTTATACAAACAAATAATCGGAATAAAAATTACTAGAATTTGGCATTATAGATCACAGTTCATTTCAATCAATTTTATTTTTGAACTGGTGTGTTCTTCTAGTTCACTTGTCCATTCGAGAAATTTTTTCAGTTGTTCAAACACTAATATAAAAGTCTTTAAAAATTTTTGCTGAAAAAACAGCTGAATCCAGCAGAATCTGTTTGAAAAACATTAGAAAGATACAAACAGCAGGAAAAATCTGTTAAATTTACATAATTTCAGCTATATTTTAGTTAATCGAAAATGACAATTTACCCTGCTAAAATCAGCAATTTTAGAAGGATAATTTTTTTTATTTTTTTTTTGAATTTCTTAATGCAAATAAAATCTACACTGCAGAAAGCAGTCTACTATTTTCTAGCAAATATTTCTGTTTATTGTAACAGGAGAGTTCATTATTAGTATTCAACTCTATTAAATTTAAACATAAATTAACTTTTGAATATATAACAATTTTTTTACTGCTTTTTTCTACTAATATTCAGCACCATTTTTTAGCCAATATTAGCAAGGTAAATTTGCAATTCAATTAAACGAAATTTAACTCAAATATTACTAAAACAGTTGCATTTTTGCTGTACTTATCTTACTAATATTTAGCAAAAAGGATTTACTAATTTCAAAATCTTTCTGTGAAGGGCACCCCATTTACCTAATTTTGAGTACCTTTTTTTTTTTGCTATTTTTTTAGGATTTTTATATCAGTATAAGATTATATTATGTCAGTGGTTTGTTTGATAATTCCGAATAAAATAAAAGAACCGAAAAGAACAGTTGAAATTTAACTTACTCGTGAACGCGAGAGAGTTGCTAACTCTTAAAATGTGCAACATTTTTGGGCTTTCGCGCCACACAGATATTTCAAGAGGTCATAAAATAAAAACCGGAGCTAACTTTGCAAAATCCTTTGGAATTTTACTTTCATTTCGCGTTTGAAATTATTGTTGGGCTTTGAAATTAGTCTAGGATCATATTGGAATGGCGCCCTCCATTGGAAATCAAAATAATAATGATGTAATTTAATTAAATAACCTATAAAATTGTAATAAAACCCTAGCAAAAAAAGAGATGCCGAAGCAGAAGAAAAATCACTATAATTGATGATCTAGATGCACTTCTTTTTTAACATAAACACTAATAATTTTAACATTAAGTTGTCTTAGGAGAGGAGTATTACAACTTCAACATTCTTCGCAAAAAAAATTATGTGTTTTTTATTTTACAAAAGATTTTTATTGCCGCCATCGGGTATCGAATTTACGACCTCACGATTGCTAGTCTAGCGCTCTACCGCTGAGCTATTCTTTGATATGAAAGTTGAGTAACATAAAAACCCCACTTTGTTACTGCGAGATATTGTTCCTTATTCACTCCAATTCAATATTGTTTTCAGTACTATTTTTACAGTCGCATAAAAAGCAAATTCTCATAATTTTATTTATATACATATTGTCATCTAAAATGCAGAAGGGCGTAACAACACTTTTTATTTTTTTTACACGAGAATCAAAAAAAACCTTGTAGAATTAAAGATATTCTATATTTTCTTCTCTGGTTTAAAACACGACTTTAGACGTATTTCTAGATATAAGTTTAAAATTTTGTAGGGAAATGTAATTTAGTCTAGTGCCTCATAACACTACCATTTGTCTCACAGTGTTATTGTTCTCATATTTGATATCAGTAATGGCGACAAAACAATTTGTGAGTATCACTTTTCTATTTTTCTTTACAATTTTGCCATGAAATACTATGAAAATTCAACTCTGTTTTCGGTATGAAAATACAACCCTGTTTTTATAAAAAGTATTGAGTAGTATAGAGTAATTTTTTAAGAAGTATTGATCAGAATCGGGTATTCAGGAGCATCGACATTTTACAACTCTATTAAAATAGTTTGATGAAGTTTGGTACACTTACTTATATCAGCCCAAGAAAGAAGGGCTTCAAATATATTGAACTTATCCCAGTCAGGCTTTTGGAAATCCTGAGCATATATGTTGATATCGTAGAGTATATATTTAGCTATGATATTAAAAGAATCTCTTTTGAAATACCCTCCAATTTCGGATTGCATGCGAGTAATTGCAAAGTTTTTTGATTTTAAAAGACGGAATATTGGTGTAGTGTCAAATTAAAGTTGGCCAGTAATTCCTTTGATTAATAACGGCAGCTGGCTATCACGGCTCTATCAAAACCGATATGAAAATTTTATTATACAACGTTTTCCAAATGTTGACCACGAAACTCTGAGCATCCGTAATTGCATCCTAGGAGGTCTGCGAAACATTCCGAAAAAATACTTCAAAAACAAGAATTTTTTTAAAATTAGAAGTTTTTAGTTAAAATTTATAAATGCAATAAAAAATCAGCTTCTCAGAACAAAGAGAATATAAACAAAAATACCCAGTCAGAAAAATACAAACGGGAAAGCGGTGGCAAAGCACTTTAACAGGTGGTACAAGTATTGGCAAAAAGTGCTTTCCCATTCCCAAAATGATAACATCATTAGACAAAAGGACCGGCTGTTCAAAAAGCGCCGGAAAAGCACTGGAGGAACAAAATTTTTAAACGTTGGCAAAACGCTGGCAAAACCAATAAATAGGTGGTCTGTAAATATATTTTCCAAAATAAAATTAAAAAAAAGTTCATATGTATTTTTTTGACCCTGCCGTGATTTGAACCCAGGCCGTCAGATTGGCAGACGATTGCTCTACCCACTGAGCTAACGAGACATATAATATTTAATGGCTAAACACATAAATGAGTGATAATAGCTGGACAACTACTGGCTGTGCCAAAATGCTAGTACTGGCAAACAATTTTTAGTAACTAGTATGCCAGTGTTTGGAGGGCAAAAAAAAAGTTGGTCTTGAAGGAGCTTTCCCACAAAAAAAAATTGATTTTATAAAACAAAAAAAATTTTAAATTAAAAAAAAATCCCAAAAAAATTTTTTGCTTGCAACCGGATTTGAACTCGGAACCTTCCGACAACAAACATTTTTTAACGAAGCGTCAGCATTTTTATAAAATCATTGGTTTTCCAGTGAATTGATTTTTGTACGCCTGGTAGCATTGGCTAGGTAGCACGGGATAACCACTGGTTGCAAACCTTGGCATATCACTCTAAGCCAATTATATATGTCAGTGGTTTTTTTAATATACCACCGAAATTTTTGTAAAAAAAATACTGGTAAAACGCTTTTCGCAAACGCTGGCAAAGCGTCGCAAATGAGTGTTTTGCCAGTCATTTATTTTTAATACCATGGTTACCCAGTGGTATGCCAGTGCTTGATTTTTTGTACCACTGGCGATTTCTGACTGGGTACTTTTAACTTTGCGTAGTTAAAAAAAAATCTGATTTAAATCATGGTAAATATCTCAATTAAGTTTTGAGGACTTTTCAGAATCCGGCGACGTTTTTCGTAAAATTTAAGAAACTTTCTTGTTTTGATTGCTCCTATAGGAAAACTTTGTCAGTGAGTGATGTTCTATATATTTAGAACCAACCAAAATAATCCAAATTTTGACTTAACCAGGTTGTATATTTATACCTTTTGAACGGCTTAAGTCATATGAGTTATTGTGGTATAATTTCAAAGAATGTGACCAATATACTTTTAGGGTGTCCCTTAAAAGTATATTGGTCATTACACCCCCCCCCCCGTTTTATTGGAAATGGTCCCAAATGGAAGAAATATTTTTTTTTTTTGGAAAACGTTAACCCGCGCCGAAAGTTGGACGAAAATGGCCCATTTTGGAAAAAAGTGCATTATTATTAAAAATTCCCAAAATTCGTAATTTCGAAAAATATTATTTTTTATTTCATTTATTCATTTAATATAGTTAAAATGATCCAGATATGGAATTTTGACTCCATCGGATATCATTAACCCACTTTAGCCAAATCTTAAAATGGTAATCCTATGGGCTCTTTAGTTCTTCATAGAAATGCCGAAAAATCGAACTGTTTTTTCTTTTAATTTAATGCTATATATCGTCGACCGGCATGCAAAATGTCACATGTGTTTTTTAATAGATTTTCAGGAGAGTGAAAAAACTGTTACAAAATCCACTTTTAAGATATTTTATTGGCATCATATGCCTTAATAATTCACGACCTCATTTAGTAAAATCATCATTAAGGCATATGATGCCAATAAAATATCTTAAAAGTAGATTTGTAACAGTTTTTTCGCTCTCCTGAAAATCTATTAAAAAACACATGTGACATTTTGCAGGCCGGTCGACGATATTATGATCTAGAATTTCTCACACTATTTAAATGGATCATGAACCAAAAAGAGTACACTCATAAAAGTTTGTCGGTAGAATCTACTAAAAATTACAGTTAAAAAGGCGAGAAAGGTATTTACCTTTAAAATAACTAACACTTTTTTAATTTTAACTATTGAATAATAACTAACAAATGCATTAAAAATAACTAAAAATGTCGTAAAATTTAGTGACAAATTTTTACTATAAAAATTTTAAAACAACTGACAAAGTAGGTAAAAACTACTGTTTTTTACAGTTAATTCTTTTGGTATTATAGAAGTACATTTTAATAAAAAAAAAAACAATTTTTTCTTTCGATTACAAAAATGTGTATTTACTTCAGCCTATTCAAATATTTGAAGCAAAAATCCCAAACGGTGCTCCAGTTATTACGTTTTTATGCACTTGAGACACAACACAAGTTTCTGATTTTTATTTGCAAACTAGGAATAATAACAAATATAAGCTAAACAAGAATTTTTTAAATTCAAGGAAATTCAACGATTTTTTTATTTTTTAAATAACTAACAAAAACAACGGTTTACTGTAAAATTACTGTTTTGGTAGTTGTATATTATGATATTAAAAATAACTGTTTTAAACAACTGCTACGAGATTACGGTACTTTTCGTTAGTTGTTTCCTTAAATAACAGTTGTTTTACATTTTGCTATAGAAAAACAACTGTAATTTCTGTTAAAAACAACAACTACTGATTACTGCACAAACAACTGTCATGTAGCAACTGTCAAACTTTTTGAGTATACCCAGAGACTATTAATTATAGAGATAGGAAAACACAACTTTCGCTACTTACCGGTAGAGGGCGCTGAAATTTCGTATTACCTGAGCAATTATTTAGTATCAGTTGAGCCTATATTTAAAAACTGCTGAAAATAGGGAAAAAACAAGCGCAGAATATATTCAAATGATAAAATTTGAAATATCCGTTTGTTTTTTTTTTGCTTTGTGGTTTGTTATTATTTAAATTTAAATAAAAAGAAAAATTGTCAGTTTTTTGAACAAAGTGCCATCTAGTGATAACGATGTTTTTATAACTTATTTTTTGGTGATGCCATACCCCTGAGTATACCAAACTGATATTTGACAGTGTCATTGATTAAAAATTAAGAACTAATACAAAAATACTAAAAAGCTACAATAAGGCATTCCGAATCGCGGATAAAGATAAAATGGATTTAGACCTTTGATAACGATAAATGGTTAAAGTTCATTTCAAAATCGTAACTATTCACTTAACTCAATCATGGTAAAAAGATAGAAGCAATTTTAGAAAAATTCTCAAAATGTAAATTTTTTTTTGATAAATCAGGAATAATCAAATTGCAGAATGAGTTGGGACCAACGATTTCAGAAGCTTTAAAGTTATATATTAACCAGTCACATAGCTAAAATAATATATAAGTTAGACCCAATTATGTAAGGAACCCTTTAGAAAAACGTGTAAGTCCACACAATGTAATCGATTTCGTATACTTGATATTGTGCGTACACTCACAATATTTTTTCTTTGAAATCAACCGAATATGTAAATTAAAACAATTGAAAATAATTTAAAAAAGGACTACCCACTTTTCGTTCAAAACTATTGTATTTTGTCGTTTATTTTTAGTTGTTAATTTATTAATTGGCAAAGTCGGTAAAAATAATAGATTTCTCGTTTATTTTAAAATTAATCGTATTATTACAACTGATTGTTTTTAACAGAAAATTTTGATTGAATATTTTAACTTCTACCGAAAGTCCGTATTTTGTGAATTTTGGTTATTGAATGACTGATAGAAAAAGTTAAAAAATTTATTTCCTTGCAATTTATCTACTTATTCAATTGAAACGACTTTACTGAATTACTTTTTAAACAACTGTTGAACTTTTACGGTAAAGTTCAAATATTTTTAGTTTGTATATGAAACTAAAAATATTTGAAATTTTTCAAAAATTTTGTCCAGCTTACAAGCCACTTGTGTGTTCCAAATAGGTAACGGGATTCCCGGGAATCCCGCCCTTTTTTCAATCCCGCAATCCCGGGAATTTTGTGCGGGATTTCCCGGGATTTTTTTTTATTTCTTTAAAGAATTTTTAGCTAGTATATTAAAATTTTGGAAGCTTTATTTAAATTAAAAACATTGATTGTTTTAAAAATAATTTAAATAAAAAAATTTAGGCCGAGTTTTTTGGGGTTAGTTAAACCGAAAACAAATATTATTAGTCATTATCAAGTTTAAATACCAACAAAAATACTCGTACCTGGGACATTTACATTTTTTAATGATAATCTTTGTTCAAATAAAGCAATATATACAACTTTTCAACAACGGTATTTTGGTTCCAAATACATACCCCCACAAAAATTCGGTATTAAAATTAAAAAAAAAGTAGTAATATTTTCGTATTTTCAATTGATGTGTTTTGAGTTTTTAGTACTTTAAATAATTTCATTTAAATTTCCTTTCCTATATTTCAGTTGTATTTTTAGAATCTTATGTACTTTTTAGATTAAAAATTGTTGACCTCTGGTGTCGTTATATTTTTAGTTATAAATAAAAAAATCCAAATGTATTTTGTTTTTCAATATTTTATTTTTTAATTTTCTTCCGATATTTCGATTTGCATCGCAAATCATCCTCTGGGATATTTAAAAAATATATTAAAAAATATATTTTTGAACGTCACTGAGTTGAAAACTTCTCGCTGCTCTTAAAGCTTACTATTATTTATAAAATAATTACTTTGGATTTTTTATAAGTTAATTTAAAATGCAACAATGAAAATTAAATAATTTTTTCTGGTAGTTGTGACATAAAAATTTTCTATTCAAAAAATACCAATTAACGTTATAAAACTATTTAATAATATTTTAGTGTCTATTTTTATAAAAAGATTTAGAATATTTGCATAAAAATATTTGTGAAAAATAATCCATTTTATACTTTTTTTATAAAAATGGGCAATACTTCTGAAAATCTGCATAGAAACAAAATATCTAGAAATAGAAATTTTTTAATTCCATATTTAAGCAAAAAATCGATCATAGTTCTGACTCTAAAGCTGGACCGATGCAAGTTTGCACCCGTTAACAATTCCAATATATCCTGAAAGAATTTATGATTAATATTTAATTAATGTATTTCTAAGAGTTGTTTTAAGACGGCCGTCCATACAAATATATTACTTGCATATTAATTCGCTATTTAAACTATTAAACGAATTCATCTGAAAGATATGGATATTTTATATTAAGCCCTTATTTCAGAACATATTAAGTAGATTTTCTTATGATTGCAACCAAAAGATGAACTTTTTCGTAAGTTATTTTAATAGAAATCGAGTTTTTCAAGTACAACATACGTCGGATATATTAATTTTCCAACTAGCGAGAATTCCCGGGATCCCGGGAAATTCTAAAAAAAATCCCGCTATCCCGGGAAATGAAAAAGTCCGGGAAAATAAAAACCCTAGTACTTACTAGAATTCCCGAGTGCTTTCAAACTCTACACACAAGCTGGCTTACTTTACCCAGTGTATGGCCGCATTGTAATGGCCCACAAGTCAATATACTTCGTAAGTACACACAAGTATAGTGTCATGTAAGTTAGACAAAATTTTTGAAAATTTTCAAATATTTTTAGTTTTTACACGAAATCGATTACATTGTGTGGACTTACACGTTTTTCTAAAGGGGAAAGTTTTTAGAAAATTTGATAATTTTCCCCAAACTGAATACCAATTTTTGAGGGTTATAGCTAGACAAAGTATTCCAAGTTATAACAAGTGTGATACAAGTCAAATAGAGAGCAGAAATTTCAATTGCTGATTTTATACAGGCAGGCCCAAAATTACCGAAGGGGTTTGATTTAAAAGAGCCCCATGTGTCTCTCGCAGAGTGCGCTGTGGCTCCATCTTGTTGGCCTAGTGGAAACAGAAGTGTTTTGCTCAAAACATGAGGAAAACATCATAGCGGAAACATGGTATTGTTGTGAGTAGAAAAAATAAGTTCGAAATTTTGCCGATTTTATATTTTTGGATTTTTGAAATAAAAAATATATGACAATATTACATATTCATAGCAAATTTTAGTTTAATATTCACAATTTTCCTTAATTTTAGAATTTTATTTTTTACATTAATTTTTTTTTTTCGTGAGTTTGCATGATTCACCTGGGTCACGCTTGATCAAGAGTGAGTGTGAGAAAAAACTGAATTTATTCACGTGAGTGAGTAAGAGTAGAAAAAAAATTATGCATGAGTGACTGTGCGTGATTGGAATTTTTCTGTCGTGAGCGTGAGTCAAAATTCACGCACGTCCCCATCAAATATATTCCTGACAAAATGTTAATATTTGGTTTCAACCGAAATTTTGTTGAATTAACCGAATTTCTTATGCCACAAATAATTATATCGGTGGGTCCAACCAAACAATTTGGGTGGCAAAAAATTTCCTTGTCACAATGAATCCTCTATCTGTGTGTAGTAAAATTAGTAATTTTCTGGTAACTGCTTATTAAGCCTGCAGTCATTAACGAAGGATATGCCTATGTATATGTGTGGGTCTGTATTTGTGGCTACGTTTAAATGTATTTGTGGTATTATCGTGTTATGCAAAAAGTAAGTCTGGTGTTAACTAGCTAAAATGCTGTAAAAGTCAATGGAAGATTATATTTTGTATTTTTTTTTTGGTCCACGAGTATATGAGAATGTGTTCCTTTGTTGGATTATTTTTTCACTCTGTTCATCATTCATTTTTGTTTTTTCATTTTAATTCCTTCATTTTTTATGATTGTGAAAGTAAAACATAAAATTTATGATTCTTAATGCGCATTGCATTTGTTGTTATAAATGGGATTCTCTGTACTTACTTGCCATGTTCCTTTGTTATTACTATTTTGTTTTAACTTTCTATAGAATGTTCAAAAAAAAAATTTTTTAAGAAAAAACTTAACCAAAATTCTGAGCATATTTTATATCTTTGAATCAGTGTTCTATAGAAATTAAAGGTTTTATGTTTGAAAATTTAATCAGTTTTCTAATTAACTTATTAAGTACTATAACTTATTAAATACTATAATTTCAATATGTTTAATTTATTATAATAGTAATAATAATAACCAGGGTAGCGACTTTCATGCACTTAAAAATTTAACATATGCGCTTAAAATTTTCAGTAAAAAATGCAAAATATGCACTTAAATGGAAATATGCACTAAAACCAAAAAATAAATGCTTAAAACCAAAAAATTAACTTTAAATTTATTATTTTTAAAAATCATATTTTACTCGAGAGCCTTTAAATCCAATATAAATGTCCAAAATTAATGTTTTCCTTCTAGTTAAGTACTGTGTTAGGATTTACAAACTCTTCTTCTTCTTTATTTTTCATTAAATCTTATTTTCAGTTTTTAAAAAAATATGCATATATATGCAATTTAATGAAAAATATGCAAAAAAAATCATAAAGTATGCACTTAAAAGCAAAATAAGCAAAAAAAAAAAATGCATGTTTAACAAAATATGCAACAACAAATCGATGTCATTTTGTTGCAAATACTTTGATTCGGAAAAGTATTTGGTCAAAATCGAATTTAGTTTAACAACTACAAACATGCATTTGCTTGAAAGACGCTGCCCTGATAATAATATTCATATTGATTTGTAAAAACTAATTCCAAAACTATCTTTACCTAACACATGTATTTTTGTTATTTTCCCCATTTTCTTTGTTTTATGATTTCTAGTGTTATTGTTTGTTATGGTACAAAAGGATTTTAAACATGATTTAATACTGGAGGGGTCATTATGTGCAGTTTTATTTTTTATTGCTACCTTTCGTTTATTTTCGAAAAGGAATATAACTTAAATTTATAAAATGGAGTCTCTTTCATAATGAAATATTCCACTTCGAGTATTACAATTTTCATAATTAAAAAAAAATATGAACATGACAATTTTACATTTTATAATAGGGGAGACTTATACAAATTTTATTACACCAAATTAGTTGCTAACATATGGTATGGTCTTAAATATTTTACTGACCCATAAATATGTGCATGACTAAGTTTATATAAAACACACAATTATTTGTTTGTATTTAAAGCTGTTTTTAATCTTGTTTTACACATACCTAATTTATTTAGGGTAATTACATACAGAGCAAAAAAAATCGGAGCAAGTCCTTCAAAATCTATGACCATTTTATCCACATCCAACAAAATGATATGAACAAAAACAACATATATAAATTGTACGCACAAGCATAGTTTTCTACTGAAAAATTGCTAAATTTATCTTGGTGTCGGATCTTGTACTAGAGTGTTCTTCTAGTTCACTCACTTCAATTGTTCGTACACTAATACATAAGTCTGTTAAATTTAAAAATTTTCAGCTATATTTTAGCAGGCACTATCCACGGCTCTCATCTGAAAAACTGAACTGGTTTTAAGAGAGTTTCAATGTAAAATAACAAAAAACATGAAAAAGTGGTATTTTTAATTAATTATTTTTATTGTTTTTAAGCAATTTTAATTAAATTGTAAAGTGCACTTGTGTTGTTTGATATGTTCTCTGCATTAATTAGCACAAAATTTTGTTTATTAATATTAAAAAATACGCGTTAAAAAAACACTAAAAACTGTTTCTCTTAAAACCAGTTTGCATATAAAATTAAAGAGATTTTTGAGGCTGGTGGTTTGTCTTTAGTCTATATAGTCGTTGATTTTAGTCAATCGAAAATGACAATTTACACTGATAAATCAGCAAAAATTATACCGGATATTAGTCGACTAAACAAACCATCACAAACAATTTTATTTTTTTTTTATTTTTTTAAAGCGAATAAAATTCTACACTGCAGAAAGCAGTCTACTATTTTCCATCAAATATTTCTGTTTATTGAAACAAGAGAGGCCGTTATTTGTATTCAACTCATCTCAATTAAATATAAATTAGCTTATGAATATATAACAATCTTTCTACTGCTTTTTGTCTACTAATATTCACCAACATGTTTTTTTGCCGATATTAGCCAGGTCAATTTTTAATTTAAACTACATTTAACTCAAATATTACTAAAATTTCGTATATTTAACAGTTGCATCTTTCCTGTTCTTATCTTACTAATATTTAACGAAAAGGATTTACTAATTTCGAAAGTTTTCTGTGGAGGGCCCCTTTTAACTAATTTTGAGTACCATTTTTTGTTTGCTATTTTTACAGGGATTTTTCTATCAGTATACGGTTATATTATGTCAATGGTTTGTTTGATAATTCCGAATAAAATAAAAGAATCGAAAAGAACAGTTGAAATTTAACTTAATCACGAACGCAAAAGAGTTCTAAACTCTAAAAATGAGAAACATTTTTGGAATTTCGCGCAAACCCTAGCTAACTTTGCAAAATTTTATTTTCATTTGGAACCATCGGGCTTGAAATTATTGTTGCGCTGTCAAATTAGTCGAAGATCATATTGGAATGGCGCACTCCATTGGAAATAATAATGATGTAATTTAGTTTTAATATTTAAGCTTTCCGATAATCTATAAAATTGTAATAAAACCTTTTAAAACTAGTAACGAACAATGAAACCTGGCAAATAATGTATGCCCTCATTTTGTATTTCCCGAGCGTTCAACGCTTCACCTACGCCAACGCGAACGCGAGATGAGAAATGTGTTATTTTATATAGCACTACGTCACCGCGTTGTCTCAACGCTGAACTATTGCGCCATCACTTGAATTGTCAAACCATATTACGTTATTATGGTTTCCTACATATAGGTCAGTACTGAAATGAAAACAAAAAAAATTGGGGAAACCAGGCTTATCATGGTATGGTAACCCTATCAGCTGTGATTATATTTTCAAATGTAATCAAATTCTAAATTTTGCTTTTATCATTTTGCTTATTTGTTTAATTTAAATAGTAACAAATTAATAGATTTCTTTTGCTTGTGAAAATTAAAAAGCAATTGTTTTGCTCAATTAAAGTATACTGCAAAGTTTATTACAACAATGTTTGCGCTCTTGAGTGATTTTTCATCTTCATCGGATGAAGAAGATGTAAGTAACTTAGATATGGGTGCTACAAAACGTGAATTGCGTTCCAACATAGATGTTATGAGTATACCAAATAATGAGTAAGTATTATGGAAAATAATGAGTAAGTATTATGAGAAAAATATAATTCAATTGAATTTTGTTTTTAAGATTTCAAAATAACTTCCGTATGAATAAGGAGACGTTTTCATATATTCTTAATGAGATTTCACCTCTCCTTACGGAAAGTCATCGTGTGTCTGCAGTATCGAAAGCAACAAAACTGGCAACTGTATTGCGTTTTCTTGCCACTGGAGGTTACCAAAAAGGAATTGGTAATGAATTTATGGCATCACTTTCACAATCTAAAGTATGTGAAGTAATAAATGAGTGTTTGGTGGTTATGGAACAAACTCTTTGTCCAAAATGGATTAAATTCAAATTTACACAAGAAGAGGAGATGAATATCAAAATTAAATTCCTCGAGAAATTTGATATTCCTGGGGTTATTGGATGTGTTGATGGGACACACATTAAAATAATTGCCCCAAATGAAGATGTCAGACACCTGCATTACAATAGGAAAGGCTTTTATAGTTTGAATGTTATGGTGGTAAGGACATTTCTTGATTTGTTGTAGGTTTTTATTTTATTTTTTCATTTGCTTTTTAAATTTTTCTTTATTTCCGAAAAATTTTAATAAAAACCTGAAAAAGCCAACAAAAAGTTAGAAAAAAGGATAGGACTACGAATATTTTTAAACTTTTATGATATTTTGCTTACAAAATACATTATAGATTTGTGATGCCAACCTTGTTATAAGTTATGTGGACTCCCGTCACCCTGGAGCCAATCATGACGCATTTGTGTGGTCTTCGAGCGCAGCTGGGGATTATTTAAAAATTTCATATCTAAACGGCAAAACCAACACATGGCTTTTAGGTATTTAAACGATTTTAAAGTAAGCTTTTATTCTTAGAGGCTTTTTTTATTATTAAATGAACTTTTTATAAATACATATTTAAAAATTTTTCTATAATGAACAATTTTTCTGTAAATGCACATTTACACGCAAGAGAAAACTGCTAGAGGTACAGCAAAAACTCTTCTAATAGATCTAGTGTGAAGGATATAATCTATTTAGGGGTGGTTTTGCTCTATATCTAGCTGTTTTCTCTCGCGTGTAATTGTGCCTTAAGAGAAAGTTTTAAACATCATTTTTAAAAAAAAAAACATTGTTTTAAAAAAAAAAATTCAAAAACTGCAATTTTCTTATAAAAGACATTTCGGAAAGTGATTTTTTTAATAAAGCCTGTTTTAAAGAACATGAATGTTATTTTAATTCTATGGTTTTTTTCAGGCGATGGAGGTTATCAGTGTTTACCCTATTTGCTTACACCATATAGAACCCCATCAACTCCAAACCAAATAAAATTTAACACCATATTAACAAAAGCTCGAAACACTGTAGAGAGGTGCATTGATGTACTCAAAAACAGGTTTAGATGCTTAATTGGAGAAAGGGGTTTACACTATTCACCCGACAAAGCAAAAACCATTACAAATGTTTGCTGTGCTTTACACAACATTTGCATATTTTACAAAAATGAGTGGCCCCATATGGAGCAAACTGTAGAAATCCAAGAAAATGTGGACGAAGTCGTGGAAAGTGATGTTTCAATTTCTGCAGCTGCCCAAAGTATAAGGGATGGAGTTGCAAATAATTTGTTGCAAATATTGCAGCAATAGTTTTACGTTTATTTAGATACATATTTTAGTTTTCTTTGTTAACTCTCACAACTGCCCAGAAAAAATATTTTTTATCAAAATCCCTTCTAATTCGGGATTTTCAACGACGAATTTAACGTGTACTTGTCATAGGAAGGGAGCGATCTTTTATGAACTTTGATAATTATTTATTCACACAATTTTTCCTGGAATTTGTTTTGAAAGATATTATAATATAACCATTATAATATAATGCCGCAAACAATATCTAAGAAAAATCATATACCTGAATAACTTTGAAAAAAGTTGTTTACGAAAAACATCCGGAGGATCATGAAGAGATTATTCTGGCCTATAATAAGCCCATGTTAATTTCGTCAATACAAATGCCGAATTAGAAGGAATTTTAATAGAAATATTTTTGCTGGATGTTTATAAAGTTTGTCAGATCGAAGGTAAAATTGCATATTGATCTCTAAAAAAACTAGCAATAACTTTTTGTATTTTTCCAAAATGTGTACAATAGACTGGCCCTTATTTGAAAAGTTGATCGGAATCCCGCTCCCCGACTTATTTTATGAGGTTACTGGAAAAACTAATCCAGAAAAAATTTCATTTCAATCAAAGAGTTTTTAAGCTATCTCTGGCCCTTTAAAGTTTAAGTACACAGAAAAAACAGTAGGCACCAACAATGGGAATTTGTAAATGCAATCACATTTTCTTTTAAATTGAAATTTTATTCCCAACAATTTTTTTGTTTGAAATATTTGTAACTCGTTTCTAAATTGTTATCTTTCATATAAAAATTGTTTAAAAATAAAAATTCAAAGTTACAAAAAAAAGTTTTTTTTTTTTTTGGATTTACAAATTTTTTTGTTGGTGCCTTTTTAAAAAGTTTTTTTTTGTATTTACAAATTTGGTATGAGAAAGGTGTTTAAAAATTTAATTAAACTTTTGTAGATTACAAATTACTTTTTTTGAAAACATTGGCTCTTAAGTAAATATTTCTATTTTTAGAAAATGTTTGTAGAATCGTAATTAGACCGATTTTTCTTTCTAACAAGGCATAAAAATCAATAATCGGTTGGAAAATATTTCAGTAATTGCAATTCGTCCAGGCCATTGTAGGGTTAAAATGGGATAAATAATGAAAATCGTAAAAAAATTAAATAAAACCTCAGATAATAATTCTAATAAAAATTACACATATCCATCTTTGGGAATTTCGAATCATTTTGACCCCAGGTGCCTATAAGGGTTAATTTCTAATTTTTTATTACTCTATATAAAATTTGGTCTTAACAGAGTTACTAGGACAATATTCTGATATACTTTGAGGAAAATCGAAAGTTTTCAAAAATTTCACCTGTGACCTTCATAGAGAAAGAAAGGGTTAACGTTTTCAGAGTTTTTCAAAATTTTCGAAAAACAATCTCTTTTATCTGAGTTAAAAAAATCGGAAGTGATTTTGTTGTAGCTAGCTAAAAAACAAAAATGTATACTATTATCTAAATTATTAACCAAAATTAGGCTTTTCTCTAAAATTTTCAAATTTAAAACGCCGTCACTGCTAAGTTAAAAGAGGGATAAGTGTAAGTTTAGTAAAATTATTCTCTGTGGTGTAGTTAAAAAAACTGTATTCGTTGACCACTTTTTTATATTTAGTTTAACAAGATTTTAAAGAACTCAAAATTAGAGTTTTGCAAATTCACAAAAAAATCCCATTTTTGACCATGCCTGGCACAAGGTTAGCATAATCCAAAAGAGCCCAAAATTTATATCTGATTATTTATAGATCTTAGAAATGAAAATAGAGTATAACATTTTAAGTTTTTGAAAAAAAAATATTTTATTTTTTAAGATTTTCATAATTTATCTCATTTTAACCCTACAATGGTCGGAGGAAATTGCAATTACTAAAATATACATTTCCAGAAAGCCAATTCAGTCTAGATTATGATTCTATTTACATTTTATAAAAATAGAAGTATTTAACCCTCTAATGCACAAGGCCGCCTAAAGGCGGTCTTCAGATTTTAAATAGTTTTTGGCTAAATAACAATATTTTATTAAACAAGTTGTATTATATCCATAAAAAATTTAACTTTCTACTTTTTTGCCTTCGAACTTTTTTTGTATATGGAACGGTTTTCAAGCGAGAAGCATGCAAAGTGAAAATTTAGAAAATTTGAAAAAATAAACTTTTTAAAACGGAAAAAAATATTTGAATATTATACTTTTATTGGACTAAATTTTTTAGAAAGAGTTAAGAAAATGTAATGTAAAATAAATAATTATTAATAAAGTGAAATAAAATTAAATAACTACTGAATTATTTTTGTTTTCCTCCAAAATTTTTGTTTGTGCTTTCACAGCTTCAATCAAATTTTCCAAAGCAACGGTTATTTTTCTCATTTCTTCTGCTTGCTGTTCAGCTAATTTTATCAACTTAGTTCTTTCTCCTTGTTTTGTTTCTTGCCATCGTTTTTTTGAGCGAGTAGGCTTCTTACAGTGGTTTGGGGTTTCATTTTCGACGTTGGCCGAATGCGTTTTCATTGACGTTGGTGTAGTTTCCACTTCAAAAACAACATTGTCAATATCAACAGGGGATAAAACCACTTCAACCGGTGGAGATAGTAATGTTTCGACCTGTGTAGTAGGTATTACTTCAACCGGCGAAGATGATAAAACTTCCACCCGTGAATTTGACGACACAACTGTTGAATTCGAGAACACGTTCAATCCAAAAATGTTACCACTTGGGTTGGCGGCTACGCTCGTATTTACAAGATTATCCACTGTTTGTTCCAATGGAGTAAGCTCAGAATATTCAGATGGTCCTCCACCAGTTTGTCGAATGCTTGCCTTGTTGTTTGCAATTTTCTTTTTCATTCGACCTCTGTAGTCAGTCCAGACCTAAAAGTAAAAACCAATATGATTTCAAAGATTTTTAAATGTTGAAAAGAGAGAATTTATATGATTTTAAGGATTATCTTCTATTTATATATAAAAGAATAACGTGACTGACTGACTGATTGACTGACTGACTGACTCAACATCGCCCAGCCCAAACCGCTGAAGCTAGGAAGTTGAAATTTGGTATGTAGGTTCCTCTTTCGGCGTAGACGTCCGCTAAGACGGGATTTTTGGAAATTCCTACCGGAACGGGCAAAAAGGGGAAAAGTATCCCCCTTGGCGGCCTGCCAAAACCCCTTCTGCTAGAAAGCTGAAATTTAAGATATGTGTTCCTTGGAGTATGGGCTAACTTTTCTGGAAAGTACTTTCTGGAATTTTGGACAGGGACGTTGTAAAAATGGGGGTTAAAAAGGGGAAAAAGGCCCCCCTTGACGGCCTGCCCAAACCGCTGGAGGTAGGAAGTTGAAATTTGGTATAAAGGTTCCTCCACTATCGTAGACATCCACCAAGACGGGAGTTTTGGAAATTTTTACAGGGATGGGAAAAAAGGGGAAAAAGTCTCCCCCTTGACGGCATGCTCAAACTGCTGGAGCTATGAAGTTGAAATTTGGTATGTATGTTCCTCGACCGGTGTAGACATCCGTTGAGACGGCATTTTTGGAAATTCTTATCGGGAGGGGCAAAAAGGGGACAAAAAAAGTACCTTTTTCCAAAAAAGTACCTTTTCCCAAAAAAGTACCTTTTCCCAAAAAAAGTACCTTTTCCCAAAAAAAGTACCTTTTTCCAAAAAAAGTACCTTTTTCCAAAAAAAGTACCCTTTTCCAAAAAAAAGTACCTTTTTCCAAAAAAAGTACCTTTTTTCAAAAAAAGTACCTTTTTTCAAAAAAAGTACCTTTTTCCAAAAAAAGTACCTTTTTCCAAAAAAGTACCTTTTTCCAAAAAAGTACCTTTTCCCAAAAAAGTACCTTTTCCCAAAAAAAGTACCTTTTCCCAAAAAAAGTACCTTTTTTCAAAAAAAGTACCTTTTTTCAAAAAAAGTACCTTTTTCCAAAAAAAGTACCTTTTTCCAAAAAAGTACCTTTTTCCAAAAAAGTACCTTTTCCAAAAAAAGTACCTTTTTCCAAAAAAAAGTATCTTTTTCCAAAAAAAGTACCTTTTTCCAAAAAACAAGTACCTTTTTTAAAAAAAGTACCTTTTTCCAAAAAATTTACCTTTTTCTAAAAAAATGTACCTTTTCCAAAAAAAGTACCTTTTCCCAAAAAACATAAATTTTTCCAAAAAAATACCTTTTTCAAAAAAAGCACCTTTTCCAAAAAAAAGTACCTTTTCCCAAAAAAAAAAGTACCTTTTTCTAAAAAAATGTTCCTTTTCCAAAAGAAGTACCTTTTCCAAAAAAAGTACCTTTTTCCAAAAAACATACATTTTTCCAAAAAAAACACCTTTTTAAAAAAAATACCTTTTCCAAAAAAAGTACAAATAAAGTACTTTGTAAAAACAAAGTATCTTTTTCCAAAAAATTTCGTTTTTCCAAAAAGTACCATTTAAAATAATATATAATTTCAAAAAAACTACTTTTTTTCCTCCACCCACGGATATCTCCACTAAAACAAGGTTTCTTGATATTCGGCATAGATGTGCGCTAAGACGGGATTTTTGGAAATTCCTACCGGAACGGGCAAAAAGGGGAAAAGTCTCCCCATAAACAGTCTCACAAATTGGAAAAGTGCCTGCCCAAACCACTGGAGGTAAGAAGTTGAAATTTGGTATAAAGGTTCCTCCACTGTAGTAGACATCGACTAAGTTTGTATTTTTGGAATTCCCTACAGGATATCCTAAAAGGAAACTCGGTATGTGAGCTCCTCCTTCTGTGTAGGCGTCCGCTTAGACGGAATTTTTGAAATTCCTATCGGGAGGGGAAATAAGGTAAAAGTCTCCTCCTGACGGCTTGCCCAATCCCTTTTGGCCAACCTAAAATTTTAAATATGTATTCCTTGGAGTAGGACTAACTCACCTGCAACATAATTTTTCTATTTTGGAACAGGAACATAGTAAAATTGTGGGTTGAAAGGGAAAAATGTCCCCACTAACGGCCTGCCCAAACCGCTTAGGCAATGCAGTTGAAATTTGGTATGAATGTTCCTCATCCATCGCAGATAGCCGCGAAGATGGAATTTTTGTAAATTCCTAAAGTGAGGGGCAAAAAGAAAAAAAGCCTCAACTTGGGGGCCGGTAAAAACCCCTTCGGCTAGAAACCTGAAGCTTAAAATGTGGGTCCCTGGAGTAAGGGCTAACTTATTAGAAAGATACTTTTTTGAATTTTGGACAGGGTCGTTATAAAATGGGGGCTCAAAAAGGGAAAGTTGCCCCTTAACGACCTGTCCAAACTGCTGGAACTAGGAAGCTGAAATTCGGTACTTAGGTTCCTCTTCCAGCCTAATTCCAACCGGGAGGGACAAAAAAAGAAAAAGTGTCGCCCTTGACAGCCTGCTCAAACTGCTGGAACTAGGAAGCTGAAATTCCCTGTCGATGGATTTTCGGAAATTCCTACCGAGAGGGGCACAAATAGTAAAAGTTGGCTAGAAACCTGAAATGTAAAACATATGTTACTTGGAGTATGGGCTCACTTACCGGGAAGGTGCTTTTTGCACAGGGACATTGCAAAAATGGGGATTAATGAAGCGAAAAGTGCCGCTTAAAGGCCTGCCCAAACCGCTGGAAGTAGGAAGTTGAAATTTGGTATTAAAGTTCCTCCTCTATTGTAGACATCCGCTAAGATGAGATTTTTGGAAATTTCCACAGGTATGGTCAAATACAGGAAAAGTCTCCCCCTTAACGGCCTGGCCAAACTGCTGGAACAAGGGATCTTAAATTCGGTATTTGGGTTCCTTCTCCAACGTTGACGTCCCCTAAGATGGTATTTTTGGAAATTCATACCGGGAGGGGTAAAAGGGGAAAAACTTCCCCCTTGACGGCCTGGCCAAACTGCTGGATATAGAGACCTAAAATTATGTATGTAGTAGGTTCCTCCTCCAACGCAGACGTCCTCTAAGACGGAATTTTTGGAAATTCCTACCGGGAGGGGTAAAAACGGAATAATTCTCCCCCTTGATGGCCTAACCGAACCCTTCGGCTAGAAACCTGTAATATATAATATGTTTTCCTTGGAGTATGGGCTAACTTATCGACAAGGCATTTCTAGGACTTTGGACAGGAACGTGGTAAAAATGATGGTTCAAAAGGGGAAAATTGCCCCCCCCCCCTTAACGTCTGCGTCTTTAGCTAGAAACCTAAAACTTAAAGAACAAGTGTATATGAAACACTAAAATTAAGAAACTAAATAGGAAACGAGTGGAATTGAAACACTACACAAGTGGAATGAAATGGATATAAACGTTGAACGAGTGGAATTGAAATTATAGACAATGCAAATTGATTGGAAGAGGGAATTCTTACTACGAAACTGAGCTATCTTCTACCAAATTATTATCTAAATTGAGACTTAAACATTACCACAATCAAAGAGGAAGTGTCAATAAAAGCTCAAAAGCATAACCGGCGAGTTCAGAAACACACAAAAAAGGAAATTGCACCATTGTTACTTACTGTAGAACTTCCAAGAAGACTCAACCGCTTCCACCATCACGACCTATTAACCCGCTTAAGATTGGAGTTATATAGATCTAAACTGATAATTTTATTAAGAAAACTACTAGTTAGTCACTGATGAGACTAGCTGTAGCATAATTTAAATATTATTGTAATTGAAATATGTTTAAATAAAGAAGAAAAAAACTTAGAATCTGAGGATTTTTTAGGCTCAAGATGTGAGGCTATTTCACTATGAAAGAGTTCAAAGTTCTCTTTGAGCTTTAGACACAAATCATCAGGAAATACGGCATACTTTCAGCAGTTTTCTCTAGAAAAACTCTAGGATGTCATGCTTTTATCCCCTAAAACACCTTCAGATTACGAGGACTTTGTCCTATAGAAAGCTTCTCATATTCTGAGAAATTTTTTCTACAGGAAGGAGATCAGATTCTGAACACATACATATAAAAGACTACCAGATAATGAAAACTTTTAATCCGCAGAAAAACTGTCCGAGTTTTTTCTAAAGAAAGTTATTAATTTGTTTTATAATTTTTTCAAGTTGTATGCGTTGGGGTCTATTGGTTAGCCTTTCCAAAGAAAGCAACAACTTAATTAATAGGAAGAATTTCCTGAGTGTTGCTCCTTTTTTTAAAAAAATAAAAAGCACTTTTTTCAGCAACATAACAAAATTTGCCAGGAAGATTTAAAACATCCCTACTAGAAGGCATTACTGAACCTCATTTTTATTGATTGACAGTTAACACAATGTTTGTTGATTTTCTTTTAACGAAAGAAAATATCAAAAAGAAATCTTTTATTTGTTGAAAAAATGGAGCAGAAAAACTACACGTACTCATTACACACAGTTCAAGAGTAAGTAACACTGATTTGATGTATCCGATCACATACTCGTGCAGTACTTCAACCGTAGCATAATTTGCCAGGAAGTCTCCAATTGCAAAGATTTAAAACATCCCTACTGGAAAGCATTACTGTATCTCATTTTTACTCGTGCAGTACTTCAACCGTAGCATACTATGCTTCAAATATGGGAGATTAATCACAATGATGTCGACAAGCCACAACCACATATTTTTATTGATAAATTTAAACTTAATTGAATTTCTAAAAATTATATCCAACGTTATGCCTGCAATATCAAAGAATAATTCCAAATGGGTTTAAAGCCCACAGTCAAAATGGTTTTTTATACAATTTGATTATAATTAAAATTATTGCCATGTGGTCACAAAAAAGGTCAATGAAGGTTGTAAAAAAGTTTTTGCGACTGTAGCCAGTAAAACAATTTCTGAAGCCAAAGACAGGCATTATAGCTAAATATTGAGAAATCCATTGACGTATGTATTTCGTCAACAGAAGTATAAGGTTGTGGTTTGTCAGCAGCACTATGATTAATCTATTACACTTTAAAAAATTAAAAAAAAAAACGAAAGGGAAGGGTAGAGAAGGAAAAATAAATGAAAGATGTAAGTACTAGTTAGGTCTATTATTCTAATACATGTACGATAATCTTAAACTAAATTCACTTCCAAGTAGTATTTATGACGAAGTTTAGGTGTGTGTGTGCGATAGTGTATGAACTTACCATATCATCATGATTGATATATGAGCCAGTGCAAAATCAACTTACCAATTACAGTTAAAGAAGTAGACAAAAAACACTAAAGGCAGATGTATATACACCTGACACTTATAAAGAGCTCTGTCGCATTCGTCGCCATGTTGAAATACAATTTTCTAAATATTTGGTTCTATAAATTCTAAGGAGTATCTTCGATTACTATATGACGACTTAAAGTTATAAATAACATTTCGTTACCTTTTTGGCGCAACTTTTTTAAATTTTTATTATGTTGTTGGTTTTTCTTTTGTTGTTGAAGTCAAAAACATATACACCTATGGAAATAAATCTGTCAAAATAGCAGAAAATTAGTTAAAAATGATGCTGCAGAAAAAACTGCAAAAATTAGCAGATTTTTTACTAAATACTAGTAAAATAAGAACAGCAAAATTAAAACTGTTAAATTTACAGAATTTTAGTTATATTTAAGATAACTTTTAGTTAATTGAAAATAGGAAATTGTACTCTAAAATCTGGAGAAAATTTTGCTAAATATGAGTAGACTAAAAATAGCAAAAATAAATTGTTATATCTACAAAATTTTTCCTATTTTTTAGCTAAATTTAGTTGAAAGAAAATACCAGTTTCTTCTGCTAAAATCAGAAGAAATAATTGCTAAAAATTTGCTGTTTTCGAAAGGCTCCATTTTTATTGGCATTAAAAAAAATCCAAAAAAAAATTCGAAAATGTTAATTTTTTTCTGATTTTTTTAGGCTACTAATTACACTGCATGACATTGAAAAAATTAATGGAGATCTGACCATCACTTCTATTCTATTCTATTTCGGACATGCTGATAACAATAGCGTAAAAAAATTTTCAAATACAATATGAATTTTTTTGGGTTAAAATGTAAGCACAGGACCTGTGGCCATATTTACGATATAAATGCGATGTGCTAATCTTGATATTTAGGTAAACCACTACTTAGTGTTTTATATAGGTTTTTATGGTTTTTTGCTATTTCAGCGACTTTAGTCGCCGAATATACAATCGACCTCAATAAATGTAATGCCTTAGTAAGGTAGCAATTAAAAGAAAAATAGTTCAATAAAAAAAAATTATTCATCTATAGCGGTCTATACATTAAAATCGCGATTTTTCAAAAATTTTGTATGGCAACATAGCTTTCCAAGTTGATCCCAGATTCCAACTTTTAGTATAGTATGTATTCCCTTCTAAAAAATGTTCTTGCAAAAATTCAAACCAAATACTTTCCAATTTGCAAAAGTTATCGGTATAAATACATTCATTTGTAAATATTAGTATCTTACTAAACAAATTACAATACTAATATTAACAAAAACTAAACAAAATATATAGTATATTTTAGGGCTTTAATTTATTTATTTTATAATAACCCTGTGGGAAAACAGGGGTCAGTTGTAGTGAGAGTACCTGTCCCGTGACCGGTCTAAAGGAACCTGCACTGTGACCCGTCTCGTGACGGGTGAAAGCAGGACCGGTCTACATGGACCTGTCCCATGACTAGTGAAAACAGGACCGGTCTGAAAGTACCTACCCGGTGACCTGTCCCGTAACCGGTGAAAACGCAACTGGTCTGAAAGTACCTGCCCCGAGACAGGTGCAAATGAGACTGAACCAGTGGGACAAATATTAGAGTTGTCAAATACTTGGATTTTTATTTTGATCAATTAACCCTTACATGCCTGAATTGTAATGGCAGAGAATTTTCCGACCAAACTTCGTGGAAATATATATAGATCTAGCCAAAGAAATATTTTTATTATTTTTATAGCTTTGCAGCAGCCCTTAGCGGAGATATTGGGAATTAAAGTTCGAACGTTAATATAAACTCTACATAAAATTTGTAGAGTTTTTGAATTTTATTCAAACATTTTATTTTGCTATAAACTTTAATGTGAGAAAATTTGAAAAATAGCTCGCAAATGAACACTATCGAAGAATGTGATATAAAAATATACATACGTATTGTCGAGCTGCAATGATACTGAGTAAAAAAATCGTTATAAAAAAAGGAGTAAAAAAGTTAAAGTCCGGCATGCCGACTATATAATACCCTATATCAGTCTGGTTAAAAACCAACTAAAGTTAAAATGGACTTGTCTCAAAATTTTCTATAAAATGATAAAAGAAGAGAAAATCGGAAATATAGCCCACATGGGCGATAGGTCCAAATATGGACCGATCCTATCTAAAATCAATAGGCTTTGTCCTTAGGACAAATGTGTAGCAAATTTCATTGAAATATCTTCGTATCTGCGACCTGCAGCGTGCAAACAAGCCAATTTTGGGGAGACCATTATATGGGCACTAGGTCTAAACATGGACCGATTTTAACCAAAATCAATAGTCGTCGTCCTTGGGTCGACGTAAGTCGGTGTACCAAATTTCATCAAAATATCATAATATTTGCGACCTGTGACAGATTCATTTGCGCCAGTCCTGTGATAGATTCTTTTGTATCATTCCTACGATACGTTCTTTTTCGTCAGTCCTATGACAGGTTATTTTGTTTCAGTTCTATGACATGTTCATCTGCACCAGTCCCGTGACAGGTTCATTTTGGAAAAAGGTACTTTTTTTGGAAAAATGGACTTTTTTGAAAAAGGTACTTTTTTTTTGGAAAAAGGTACTTTTTTTTGGAAAAAGGTACTTTTTTGGAAAAAGGTACTCTTTTGGAAAAAGTTACTTTTTTGGAAAAATGTACTTCTTTTGGAAAAAGGTACTTTTTGTGGGAAAAGGTACTTTTTTGGAAAAAGGTACTTTTTTGGAAAAAGGTACTTTTTTGGAAAAAGGTTCTTTTTTTCGAAATGGGTACTTTTTTTGGAAAAAGGTACTTTTTTGGAAAAAGGTACTTTTATTTGAAAAAGGTACTTTTTTTTGGAAAACGGTACTTTTTTTTGGAAAAAGTTACTTTTTTTGGAAAAAGGTACTTTTTTTGGTAAAAAGGACTTTTTTTTGTAAAAAGGTACTTTTTTGGAAAATGTACTTTTTTTGTCCCCTTTTTGCCCCTCCCGATAAGAATTTCCAAAAATTTCGTCTCAACGGACGTCTAAACCGGTCGAGGAACCTACATACAAAATTTCAACTTCATAGCTCCAGCAGTTTGAGCAGGCCGTCAAGGGGGAGAGTTTTTCCCCTTTTTGCCCCTCCCTGTAAAAATTTCAAAAAAATCCCGTCTTGGTGGATGTCTACGATAGTGGAGGAACCTTTATACCAAATTTCAACTTCCTACTTCCAGCGGTTTGGGGAGGCCGTCAAGGGGGGCTCTTTTCCCTTTTCTAACCCCCAGTTTTACAACGTCCCTGTCCAAAATTCTTGAAAGTACTTTCTACAAAAGTTAGCCCCTACTCCAAGGAACACATATATCAAATTTCAGCTTTCTAGCAAAGGGGTTTTGGCAGGCCGTCAAGGGGGAAACTTCCCCCTTTTTGCCCGTTCGGGTAGGAATTTCCAAAAATCCCGTCTTAGCGGACGTCTACGCCGAAAGAGGAACCTACATACCAAATTTCAACTTCCTAGCTTCAGCGGTTTGGGCTGGGCGATGTTGAGTCAGTCAGTCACGTTATTCTTTTATATATGTGACGCGCAAAATAGAAAGGGACCTAAGGATAGAAAGGGACCTAAGGTCAGGAGGGCATGGGATCGGTCTCATTCGATGCTCAGATGTTGTCCACAAAATTGCTTCCTTACTAAGGCATTACATTTATTGAGGTCCATTGTACATTCGATGACTAAAGTCGCTGAAAAAGCAGAAAACCATAAAAACCTATATAAAACGCTAAGTAGTGGTTTAAGTATCTAGATTAGCACATCGCATTTATATCGTAAATATGGCCACAGGTCCTGTGCTTACACTTTAACACAAAAAAAATCATATTAATTGAATTTGAAAAATTTTTTATATAACAAACTGAATGGACAACCGCCAAACTTTAAAGACATTTAGCGAAAAATCTGTACCATTGATCGAAAAATAAAAAAAGTACGCCATTGTAATCAGTATGTCCGAGATATATAAAATTGATGGTCAGAGCTCTATTAATTTTTAAAAGTCAAGATTTTGTCATGCAGTGTTATTTAGCAAAATTTTTTTTCTGATTTTAGCAGGTTAATTTGCTATTTTCCATTAACAAAAATTTAGCTTAAATATAACTGAAATTCTGTATATTTAACAGTTTTATTTTTGCTGTTCATATATTACTAATAATATATACCAGAAATAATCTGCTAATTTTAGCAATTTTTTCTGCAGCATCGTTTTTAACTAATTTTTAGTAACTTTTTCTGCTATTTTTACAGATTTATTTCTATGAGTGTAGAGAAAAGAAAAAGAAAAATAAATGAATAACTTTGGAGAAAGTGATCACTTGATGGAATAATAAGAAAATACCTTTAAATAACTTAATATTAATTTTTTCTCAGTTGGGATGTGTTTTAACCATAGATTAGCTAGATACTTTTCCTACTTTAAACAAAAAAAATATTTTTTTTTGCAAATATTCAAATATTTTTTATATATATAGATGTGTGCATGCTCAACACATTCTCACAACTTACTTCCACTGACAATAAATGCCAAGGAGAAAGAGTTCTATAGCTTTCACCAGCAGAAACATCAACTGAAAGCATAAAAAATTTGTTTGAAATATGTAACAACACGTTTGTTTAAAACACTGATGGCGGGCTATATTTGATTTTTGTTATTTTTTTCACTTATTTTACTAAAAACCTGAAAGAATGTCTATTCGTCTCCATATACAAGAGGTCTGTTTTTGAAATATTAAAACTTGCAATGGTCGCATTACGGCTCAAATATATGTATATCTGAGATATTTTGTAGACTCATGCAATAAACTACTAAACGCACTGGCTAATTTTGAAACATTACAAAGTTCTGATTACAATAAAATATGTATTTCAATTGCATAAAATATCCGTTTATGATTAACAATTTAAAATTTTATCTAAACGTAGGTTATTTGGTAAAACTGCAGTTTATGGGGTTTCGTCAAAAAAAATATGATCCCCTCTGGAATTAAAAAAGAAAAAAATCGAAATTAATTTTGGGTGGGGCTCGAACCCGCTAGGCCCGTGGGGGGCAAAAAATGGGCGATCATAGTAACATAGTATATGTGTGGGTACTCAAATTAAAGGAAATTATCTCACGATTTCAAAAATGTTGTTTTTTATATCCATAAAACCTAGCCCTAACTAGAGCCATTTTTCGGCCAATACAGGGGGGGTCGAAAAAAGTGAAAAATTAGTATGAACGAAAATAGTACTCAAATGAAAGGAAATTTTCTCACGATTACAAAAATTAGGTTTTTTAACCAATCCATTGGGCGTGGTTCAAATTAGAGGCATTTTGTTAAATTTTAGACTTTCGAAAAATTAAAAAATTGTAAAATCGCGTTATTTAGTTTTGGTCAAACCCTCTAAATGTCCATTTTTTCAACATTTAATTTTTGAAAAATGCAATTTCAGAACTAATATAGTTTCACTGTTTTTTGTTAAAATTGCATTCGTCTTCAAAACACATTGACACGGTGCAAAATATAATTTAAGTAACATACATTTAAAATTAAATTTAACGGTTCTTTGTAATTCAAATAATCTGTGGTTATCATACACAGAGTTGAAAAGAATCAGCTGAGATATCTTAAGAATTAAGGTTCAAAGCAAAAAGAGTAATAATAACAAAGGGTAAAAATAGCATTGTTAGATTTTGTTGATATTAGTCTAAGTTGAGTTGTTGATAACAAATTCGATTTGCATTAGACTGTCACATAAGTAGACAATTATTAATTATTAACCCATTCAAAGACGAATCACACTGATGATGGCTTTGTAGTGAAAGCGGAAAATACGTATTCTGTCTGGCGGGTCTTATCGAAAAAAATTTTTATTCTTTGTAATTTACTTGTAAAAATTGTATCATCTTTCTTTAATTTGAAAATAATTTAAATAGAAAGTGATATTAATTTATGATCTAGAGTCAAACTAAAGAACATTCATTGCACAATTTTTCAAAAAAAATTTAATTTTTTTTAATGTTAGCTATACCTAAACTTTTTGCTTGATATAATAACGAAAATTTTTGATGAAAAATGGAATTTCGGAAGTGATGTACAAAGAAAGAATTTAAAAAATTCTAATTAAATTTTTAAACACTTTTCTCATACCAAATTTGTAAATACAAAAAAAAACCTTTTTGAAAAGGCACCAACAAAGAAATTTGTAAATCAAAAAAATGTTTCTTTTGTTTTTTGTAACTTTGTATTTTTATTTTTAAACAATTTTTATATGAAAGACTAGCGGGCAAAGCCCGCTACGTTGTTAGCGTGCCTTAAAGTTTATTTAATTCAAGTTTTTTTAAAATTGGACCTGGCAATTCAAGTAAATTTACAAATTTAGTTGGAAGCTTTTCGCGTCGGTTTCTTCCACCGATGCATCTTTATGGGCAGTTTAAATATCCGAATATATAGATTGCATTCTTTATCTAAGGTTTTTTTCTCTTTTAAAAAATTTGTTTTACCTTTTTGTAGAGTATGTTTCAATGCCTAGTATCATATTCTTGCTTAAAGTGTTTGCATAGGTAATTAAAAGGGGTTCTATACCACTTCTGCTCCCCCGCCCCCCTCCGTACCGAAATATATATAATCCTGCCTCAGTGGATGTATGTCTTAGTTAGGTAGTCAAATACGAAATTTCATGTACCAACCTCCAGTAGATCATTAAAATTCCATTTCCCTCCAGTTATCTAATGTTTCAATTTCACTTATTCTCCGTTCCAATTCGTTTAACAGTTTTAGTATTTCAATGTAACTCGTTCCCAGATTCCATTTCGTAGAACATTTCATTACATTTCGTTCCCACTGTCTTGTGTTTCAATATCAGTCGTTCATCTTTTCATTTCATTTCTTTACACGTGCTCCGTTCCATTCCTTTTTTTAAATGTAGTGTTTCAATTCCACTTGTTCCCCATACCATGCCATCTCGCTCCCTATTCCATTTCCATTGTCTATTGTTTCAATTCCACTCAATCCACTCATTTCCATTTCAATCCACTTGTGTTGTTTTTAATTCCACTCGTTTCCTATTTCGTTTCTTAATTTTTACCTTCCAAATACACTCGTTCTTTAAATGTTAGGTTTCTAGCCAAAGAGGCAAGCGTTAAGGGGGGAAATGTTCACCTAATTAACCCCCATTTTTACCGAGTCCCTGTCCAAATTCCCAAAAAGTAACTTGTCGATAAGTTACCCCATACTCTAAAGAACACATTTTATAAATTTCAGGTTTCAAGCCAGAGGTGTTCGGGCAGGCTATCAAGGGGAATATTATTCCCTTTTTACACCACCCGGTAGGAGTTTCCAAAAATGCCGTCTTAGCGTACGTCTGCGTGGGAGGAGGAACTTACATATTGAATTTCAGCTTCCTAGTTCTAGCAGTTTGGGCAGGCCGTCAAGGGGAAGACTTTCCCCCTGTAGGGATTTCCAAAAATCCAGTCTTGTGGATGTCTACACAGAAAGAATTTACAAAATCAAAGGGGAGAATTTTACTATTTGTGCCCCTCCCGGTAGCAATTTCCAAAAATCACACCTTATGGACCGTCTGAGCTGGAGAAGGAATCTACACACCGAATTTCAGCAGATTGGGCAGGCCTCTTCCGGTTGGTTACCAAAATACCCATCGGGTAGGCCGTTATTGGGGACATTTTCACCTTTCGAAAAAGTACCTTGTTGGTGAGTTAGTCCTACTCCATGGAATACATATTTCAAATTATAGGTTTCTAGCCAAAAAGATTTGGGCAGGCCGTCAAGGGGGAGACTTTTTCCCTTCTGGCGCCTCACGATAGGATTTCTAAAAATCCCGTCTTAGCGGATATCTACACAGGAAGAGGAACTTACATTTCGAATTTCAGCTACCTAGTTCCAGCAGTTTGGGCAGGCCGTCAAGGGGAAGACTTTCCCCCTGTAGGGATTTCCAAAAATCCAGTCTTGTGGATGTCTACACAGAAAGAATTTACAAAATTCTAATTAAATTTTTAAACACCTTTCTCATACCAAATTTGTAAATACAAAAAAAACTTTTTTCTTTTTGTAACTTTGAATTTTTATTTTTAAACAATTTTTATATGAAAGATAACAATTTGTAAACGAGTTACGAATATTTCAAACAAAAAATTGTTGGGAATAAAATTTGAATTTAAAAGTAAATGTGATTGCTTTCACAAATTCCCATTGTTGGTGCCTACAGTAGGGTGACCATTTTTTTCAAATCAGTACAAATTTTAAAAAATATTATCATCCAAAAAAATATTATAATGCAGCCAACCTAATTTGTTGTCAACCAAATGGTTTGGTTGACGCAACAAAATATTTCGGTTAACCATCACTCCCAAAACAATTCCGTTGTGACAACCGAATTTTTTCCAACCGAATTGGGTCGGTTGCTGCAACCTCGTAATTCGCTTGCCCCAACCGAATTTAGTTGTGGCAACCAATAATTCGGTTGTGGCAACCGAATTGAAATCGCATTCGGTTACCACAACTGAACTCGGTTGCTGCAACCGAATCAATTCGGTTGGCAAAAAATTTCGTTGCCACAACGGAATTGTTCTGAGAGTGATTATACCAGTCCAAAAAACCTTAGACATTTTTCCCTATACAGACCCCAAGACAAAAGTTTTTTCGCATCAAAAAATCCAGTTCTTTAAATACAGGAAACGAACCTATTATTTAGAAATTTCAAGGATCTGTTACCATTCCTTTTATAATTTTTTTTGTAACAGATTGATGAAATATAGCCACGCTACGAATGGAGTCAAATATGACCCCAGGAAAGTATAAACGTTAATTCTTCCGAAATTTTATTCAGGCCAACGAATTTCTGTTGTCACGAGAAAATTACATTGCCTAAACTAAGTTTCTGTAGATACAAACTAACCAATCGGTTGGCTACAAATTCATTGTAGCTGTCAGAATAAATCTTTTTTCTCTTTGCTAATTTCTGCATGATTTCTGAAATAGAAAAACTTCACATTTTGGCTGCGTTTCTCTACAAAAACACGTAATGTTTTTAAAAATTAAAATCTTAAGGTTTTGTTTACTTTTTTCTATTGAAAATCCCACAGATTCGAAAATTTCCATGGAAATACCCACATATATTTCTTCAGATTTTAAGGATTTTTGTACGGATAAATCTTCAGATTTTGATGTCGTTTCCTGCACTCAGAAAACAGAATCTTTCTGATAACCGGATAATTAAAATCCTTTTATCACAGTCAAATCAACTGATTTTCTATTATCGCAATAGAACTATTTGATAAATTCGGTTGTCACCACGAATCTTCACTGTGCATTTAACTACATATTAGATTAAGAAATTTACATGTAGAAAAATCATTTTGAATGATTTCTGGTAGAGAAAACCTCTCCAAAAATCAGTACAATCAGTACAAATTTTAAAAAATCAATACAAAGCAGTACACGACTTTTCATTAGTACACGTGACCAAAAATTAGTACATGTACTGATCAAATCAGTACGAATGGTCACCCAAGCCTACAGTTTTTTCTGTGTACGATAGAGGAGGAATCTTTATACCAAATTTCAACTTCCTACCTCCTCTTTTTAAAAAGTACTGTTCTGTTTTTGGAGAAAGTCTCTCTTGGGAAAAAGGAATATCCAGAAATCCCGTCTTAGTTGAGGAAGAAAAAAAAGGACTTTTTTAAAAGTAGTTTTTTTTTTGGTTAAGTAGTACTTTTTGGGAAAAGATATTTTTTTTGAAAAAATGTACTTTTTTGGAAAAACGTTCCTTTTTGGAAAAGGTATTTTTGTTTTTTTTAAAATGGATTTTTTTTGCAAAATGGTACTTTCTTGAAAAATGGCACTTTTTTGGCAAACGGTACTTTTTTTGGAAAAAAGTACTTTTTTTGGAAAAAGGTACTTTATTTTTGGAGAAAAGGTTCGTTTTTAGAAAGAGGTACATTTTGGAAAAATGTACTTTCCTGAAAAACAGTACTTTTTTTGGAAAAAGTTACCGCGCCCGCTACCCACAATTTTTTATAAATTCGCTTTTTCTATTTAAAGTACAGTTTTTATAACAAAAGTCTTCACCCAGCCATCACAAATAAATAATTCTGACACAACAACGGGTTTAAAATAAATAAATATTTGATCACTTTTTCTCATGAAAGTGTATTGTTAGTAATGAATCCATTACCAATTGCAATATACGTGTGTATGTCAAGATAATTTGGTAAAGTGCGAACTTAGGTAGATAGACCCGACGTTGATAGCCTGCCTTAAAGTTTTTTTAATTCCATTTTATGTAAAGGTAGACCTGGCAATTCAAGTAAATTTACAAATTCAGTTGAAAGATTTACTGCGTCGGTTTCTTACACCGGTGCTTCGTTACCTGCAGTTTAAATCTCAGAATATATTCGCTCCGTTCTTTTTCTAAGGTTTTTTCTCTTTTAGAAAATTTGTTTAACTTTTAGGAGAGTATGTTTCAATGCTACATAAGTTTCATATTCCGTGGATAGTGTTTGAAGAGGTAATTAAAAGCGGTTCTTCACCCCTTTTTGTTCCTCCCAGTAAAAATCCCAAATATATATAATCTTGCCTCAATCGCATGCGAAAATTCAAGTACCAAACTCCTGCAGTTTGAGTCATTCAAATTCCATTCCATTTCCCCCAGTTATCTAGTGTTTCAATTTCACTCATTCCCCATTCCATTTTGTTTAACAATTTTTACTGATATCAGTCGCTTCTATTTCCATTCCATTTCTTTGCACTTGCTCCGTTCCATTCCTCTTTTAACTGCAATGTTTCAATTCCACTCGTTCCCCATTCTACGCTATCTCGCTCCTCATTCCATTTCATTCTATAGTCCATTCCATTTCGTTCCCTCTTCCAATACATTTCCATTGTCTATAATTTCAATTCCACTCGTTCAACGTTTATATCCATTTCGTTCTACTTGTGTAGTGATTCAATTCCACTCGTTTCCAATTTAGTTTCTTAATTATAGTGTTCTATATACACTCGTTCTTTAAATTTTAGGTTTCTAGCTAAAGACGCAGACGTTAAGGTGGGGGGCGGGCAATTTCCCCCCTTTGAACCACCATTTTCACCACGTTCCTGTCCAAAGACCTAAAAATGCCTTGTCGAAGGGTTCGGTTAGGCCATCAAGGGGGAGAATTATTCCGTTTTTATCCCTCCCGGTAGGAATTTCCTAAAACTCCGTCTTAGAGGACGTCTGCGTTGCAGGAATAACTTACTAGATACAGAATTTTAGGTCTCTATATCCAGGAGTTTGGCTAGCCCGTCAAGGGGGAAGTTTTTTCCCTTGTTACCCCTCCCGGTATGAATTTCCAAAAATACCGTCTTAGGGGACGTCTACGTTGGAGAAGGAACCCAAATATCGATTTTAAGCTCCCTAGTTCCAGCAGTTTGGCCAGGCCGTTAAGGGGGAGACTTTTCCTGTTTATGACCCTACCTGTGGAAATTTCCAAAAATCTCATCTTAGCGGATGGCTACAATAGAGGAGGAACTTTAATACCAAATTTCAACTTCCTACCTTCAGCGGTTTGGGCAGGCCTTTAAGGGGCACTTTTCGCTTCATTAATCCCCATTTTTGCAATATACCTATCCAAAATTCCAAAAAGCACCTTCCCGATAAGTGAGCCCATACTGCAAGAAACATATATTTTACATTTCAGGTTTCTAGCTAACTTTTACTATTTGTGCCCCTCTCGGTAGGAATTTCCGAAAATCCGTCGACAGGGAATTTCAACTTCCTAGTTCCAGCAGTTTGAGCAGGCTGTCAAGGGGGACACTTTTCCTTTTTTGTCCCTCCCGGTTGGAATAAGACTGGAAGAGGAACCTAAGTACCGAATACCAAAAATTTGTAAAAGTGGAAGGAGTAATCGTGCAACAATGACATATTTTACATTAGTTTTTTTTTGTCCGTAATGACTCAAAACCAAATTTTAAAAAATTAGAGATGGGCATGTTAGTGGATTTTTCCCACGCTCACGAGAGAAATTTTTCAATCACGCACGAATAATTTTTTCTAATCACACTCACGTTCATGTGATTGAATTCCGATTTTTCTTACACTCACCAGCGATCACGCGTGATTTACGTGAATCACGCCAATTCACGAAATAAAATCTTTATTGAAAAAAATTAAATGAGAAAATTACAGTAAATTATAAATATTAAACATAAAATTGTTATAAATATGCCGTTTTGTAATTTATTTTATATAAAATCGGCAAAAAATTTATGGAAATATTTAACGTCGAAAAATAAATATGATAAAATTCGAATCACGCACACTCACTCACGCAAAAATTTCGCTCACGTACACTCACGAACAAATTGACACATGAGGTATCGATTGTGTAAAAAATAGTTCTAGCATATTTAATAATTAACAAATAAATATTTTATTGAAAATTATACAGTATTATCGACATATTTTTTTCACAGTAGCACTTTAAAATTTGTCTATTTTTTTAGAATTTTTTCAATAATTTTATAGTCACTAAAACCTATTAACTTTAAAGTATCATAACTCTTTAAAAAATAAATTTTTTTCAAAAATTTATTTCGATTTTTATTAATTGAAATGTACATTATAAAATGGCATTAAATTTTTTTTTAAATTAGAAAGGTGAAATTGGCCGCCCTCGCCACTCTGTGCGTCGTGGTGCAGGGGGTGTAGGGTATAAAAAAAATAAAATTTTTGGAATCGAGAGACAATTTGAGTACACACACTTACATGTTACTATGATCCCCATTTGTTTGTCCCCACTGGCCTCCCGGGTCCGAGACCCCCCGCAAAATTAATTTCGGTTTTTCCTTTTTTAATTCTAGAGCGGATTATATTTTTAATTTTGTTTTTTGACGAAACCCCATAAACTGCAGTGTAGCCAAAAACTTAATCAGCGATATTCATTATGCAAATATTAAAAATACCCAAATATATATATATCCTACCTCAGTAAATGCATGACTCGTTCCCCGTTCATTTCCATTTCGTTACACTTGTCTAGTCTTCAATTCTACTCGTTTCTTAATTTTAGAGTTACAAATATAACTCGTTCTTTAAATATTAGGTTTCTAGCCAAAGAGGAAGGCGTACCAATAAATACCTTCTCGATAAGTTAGCCCATACTCCAAGGAACATATATTACATATTTCAGGTTTCTAGCCAAAGAGATTCGGGCAGGCCATCAAGGGGAAAATTATTCCATTTTTACCCCTCCCAGTAGGAATTTCCAAAAATGCCGTCTTAGCGAACGTCCAAGCTAAAGAGGAACCTACACACCGAATTTCAGCTTCCTAGTTCCAATAGTTTGGGCAGGCCGTCAAAGTGGAAACTGTTTCCGTTTTGCCCCACCCGGTTGAAATTTCCAAAAAAGCCATCTTAGCGGACGTCTAGGCTGACGGAGGAACCTAGGTACCTAATTTCAGCTTCCCAGTTCCAGCAGTTTGTATAGGCCGTTATAGGGCCACTTTCCATTTTTGAGCCCCCATTTTATAACGTCCCTGTCCAAAATTCCAAAAATTACATTCCTAATATATTAGCCCATACTTCAGGGCGCCATATGCTCCAGTGGGAGTTAGAAGAAGATATTAGACCGACTCACGAAAAAAAGTAAAAAAAAGTGCCCGCTCAAAATAAACCTTTGTTTTATGATGATTCCCAAAATATTTCGGGTCTAGCGACGAGATCTCACGAGCTGGACCATTTTTAAAAAAGGTCTTTTTTTAGTTTTTGTAAGAAATTTGCATTTTAGCTGTAGACAACATACTCAATATGGGTATCATATGGAAGGTTTTTTTGAGAAATTTGCAAAATTCGGAACTATATCCACTTTGCGATGATTTAGTTATCAAAAGAAAAGTTTTGGTATCCATATTGCCTATTTAGAACACATTTTTTCCTCCACATTGAATTTCTGATAAAATGCGAACAATCGCGAATTTCAAAAAAAAAACCGAAACACGTGTTTACTTAAATCGACTAGAGTTTAAGATATGTAAGATTGATATTTATATCACAAAATTCTTCATACAAAAGAGTCAAAAACTTATTTTTGTTGTATAATATCCTTACAAACAGGACATTTCTAGGAATGATTGAACATGTTATATATACCTCAAATATACATATGTATGTGGTGCGCATAGTTCGGAGACATGGCCAAAAATGTGCCCAAATTATGCTGTATATGAGTCAGAAATGTCTTGATACTATGCGCTAGACCTAGGAAAGTTTGAGGACAAACCATGAATGGGGGAAATGATTTTAGTTGATCTGTTATTTTAAGTAAATGAATGTTATTTTAGTTTGACTCAAGATCATAAATTAATATCACTTTCTGTTCAAATTATTTTCAAATCAAAGAAAGATGATACAATTTTTACAAGTAAATTACAAAGAATAAAGATTATTGAAAAAATTCGATAAGACCAGCAAGGCAGAATGCGCATTTTCGTCTTCATACTAAAAAACTTAAAAAAAAAACCTTTCATATGATACCAGTATTGTCAACGACTATATAGACTAAAGCCTTAACTGCTGTTAAGTCTCTTTAATTTTATATGCGAACTGGTTTTAAGAGAAACAGTTTTTAGTGTTTTTTTTAACGCGTATTTTTTTATATTAATAAGCAAAACTTTGTGCTAATTATGCAAAACTAATGCAGAGAATATATCAAACAACACAAGTGCACTTTACAATTTAATTAAAATTGCTTAAAAACAATAAAAATAATTAATTAAAAATACCACTTTTTCACGTTTTTTGTGATTTTAAAATTCTGCCAAAAACTAAAAAAAGACCTTTTTTAAAACCGGTCCAGCTCGTGAGATCTCATTCCTAGACCCGAAATATTTTGGGAATCATCATAAAACAAACCAAGGTTTATTTTGAGGGGGGCACTTTTTTGTTTTTTTTCTGTCCATGTAAGGTGATTCGGTCTCATATACATGTATATATTGGAGTGTCCCTTAAAAATAGATTTGTTTTATTGAAAATGGTCCCAAATGGAAGAAATCGATTTTTTTTTTTTTGGAAAACATTAACCCGTGCCGAAAGTTGGACGAAAATGGCCCATTTTGTAAAAAAATTGTATTACTATTAAAAATTCCCAAAATCCGAAATTTTGAAAAAAATTATTTTTTATTTCATTTATTAATTTAATATTGTCAAAATGACTCAGGCATGGAATTTTGACTTCATCGGATATCATTAACCCACTTTAGCCTGGAATCCAAAATGACCCAATTTCATAAAAATACAAAAACGTGTTTTTTTTTAAATTAATTGTAAAGATTTATTAAAATCCCTAATTTGAAGGTGTCGATTGATATTTGTACCACATAATAGTTGATATTGAAGAAAAAAAATAAATTGGAAAAATGATAATTCGAGTTTGTGTTTGGAGCGACTGCTTTCCAGGACATTTTACAAAAATTGCTCATTTTGGCAAAAATTTAACAAAATTTTAATGTTTTAATCAAATTTTACACAGTTTTCGGAAAAAGATCACTTAAATTTGGTTAGACTATAATTGTCTTTATATTTGTTTAAAAAATAGTTAACCCTTAGTAGCCTGGGGTCAGAAAAGACCCATGAAACTTAATATTAATTATGACTACGAGATTGTAAAGCCATTAAATTGTTAAAAAAATCTCAACTGGATAAAAATAATTATTTTGTGTAACGTGATCCATATGGGGTTAATTTTTATACTTTTGGCCAAAAACGCCCCACTAGGAAATTTATAGAATAACACCTTTCATAATTTTCGGAAAATTATCACTTTGAATGAATAATAAAAAAAAATTTCCACTTGATAAAAATTATTGTTTTGAGTAACTTGATCCATATAAGGTTAATATTCTCAGTTTTCATAAAAAAAGATCCACTAGAAAATTTAGAGAATAACATTTGTCAGATTATATTATGAAAGCTGTTATTCTGTAAATTTCCTAGTGGGGCGTTTTTAGTCAAAAGTAGGGCCTGCGGTCAAGACCGGTTAACCGGGTAGACCGTAAGACCGGTTGTGAAAACCGGTCTGACCGGGTAGACCGAAGACCGGGTAGACCGCAAAAGCCATAGAAGAAAGTAACTTTTAGATAAAAATTTACCTTTTTTCGAAAAAAATACTTTTTTACAAAAAAACTACTTTTTTTGAAAAAAAAGTTTTTCGGAAAAATTTTTTTTTTTTACGAAAAAGTACTATTTTTGAAAAAAAAAGTTTTTTTTCCAAAAAAAAAGTACATTTTCCAAAAAAAGTGCTTATTGCATAAAAAAGTACTTTTTGCATAAAAAAGTACTTTTTCCATTAAAAAGTACTTTTTGCATAAAAAGTACTTTTTTTTTTTTTTTGAAAAAAGGAAAACGTAAAAATGGAGTAAAACTCGCTGAATTCCAAGATGGAAAATGCTCATTCACATTCACAGGCGAAAGTGGCCACATGTGGGGCACAAGTGCCCAAATATATTTACAAAAAGTACCATAAAAAAGAGTACAAATTTTTCAAAAAAAAAGTAAAATTATTCAAAAAAAGTAAATTTTTGAAAAAAAAGTACAATTTTGGAAAAATATTGCATTTCATTATCAATGGCAATGAAATTTAAAATCATTGTCATTAATCAATGAAATAAAATTTTAGAATCAATACCATTAATTAAAAAAGTGGAATGAAAATAATTTCTTTACAATTGATATCAATGCAATGGTAATCATATGCTTTAATGATTCACGACCTCATTTACTGAAATCATCATTAAAGCATACTATGTCAACAAAATATCTTAAAACGTTATTTTTTAGCAGTTTTTTTTGCAGGCAAGCCGACGATATGCTATAATAATTTTAATACAGCATCATATATAATTGAAAATGGCTTTATCGGTAAACATATAAAGTCTTATAAAGCTCAATGTTAAATTTTTTTTCTAATTTGTTTTAGATATGTTTAAGTATAGCGCAATGTATATTTATATATCTATGATTTTAAAATATAAAAGGCGTACTCATTATAACTCCTTAATTCCTTGTAAACCTTGTATAAATACAAGCCATATTTTGTATGTATGGAATTTGACATTAAACTCATAACCATACAAGATTTACACAGTTTAAGGGTAGAATATAAGTTTATATGAGTAGGCTTAAAATGCTTGGTTACAATTATATAGGTTTGTTGGACATTTGAGCGCCAATTCTGAAAAGTACGAGATTAACCTCTTAAACATATTGAAGTTAAATTTTCAACTTTGATGTCTTCAAAGACTTATAGTATGTAGAATTTCATGACAAATATTTTTGCGGAAAATTTTGACCCTCCTACTCTTCAATTAAAGAGACGTTTTTAACCCGTTTTCAGAAAGGGACAAAAAGGAGGGTTAAAATAATCCGCAAAAATATTTGCCATGCAATTCTACTATATGTCTTTGAAGACATCAAAGTTAAAGATTTAACTTCAATGCGAGAAATAAGTCAAAACTTAAAATGTGTTTAAGGGTTAATCTCGTACTTATTCAGAATTGTCGCTCAAATATCCCACAAACCTGGATTTTAGGTGGAAACCATGTGAATCTTCTTCTTAGGTGTAGAATATGTTCAGTGAGCATATGTAAAACACTACGAGGAACATTTTTGTAGAACATTTTAACCCCCTCGAGCTCAAAGAAAATCCACCAATCATAGGAAAAAAATATTTTTTTTGAATTATCCTCCACTGAGCATCGAACTTGCGACCACAACAGTACGAGCGTTACTATTTATATTGTGAGCTTTGGCAAATTTAACACTTGCCAGCAGATGTTTGCACTAGAAAGTTTAGTACTTTTAACCAGAGCTTTGAAAAATTAATTCCTTTTTGAATGAATTCACTACCAATCGAATTCAATTTTCTCTAGAATTGAATGAATTCCTTTCCTTAAGTAATTCACTGAATTCATTCAACTGAATGCGTTCATCAAAAAACAAAATCAAAGAATTAATTCAATTGCAATAGTTCTTTTTATTAAATCAAATGAATTAATTCATCCGTGAACGCGTTCAATTTTATAAATCGACCGGAAAAAAAAGAATTCATTCAATTTCATTTTCATTCAGTGAGTTAAAAAGAATAAAATTACATTCAGTGAATTAAAAAAAAAAATTAATAAGTTCACTGAATTGAAAAAAAAAATAAAATAAGTTCACTGAATTCAAAGCCTGTTTTCTGCCGTTCAGTAGAAGAAAACAATAACGTACAAATAAAAATTTTAAATAAGCAATTTTACAGCGTGTGCTAGTAACAAATTAGAAACCGGATGCTGTTTATCAACCTACATGATTCAAAAATAAAGCCTTTTACTATTGAAAATAAAAACTTTACAGATATAGGTAAATTTGGAAAAAAAATATAACTATATAACTTGTTTGAAAAATTAATTTATAAAATTTTCGTAATAATTAACATTGTAAAAATCCTTTACTATAATTATAAGATTTAATATCTTGTTGTATTGGAAATAAATACAAATATAAAATACAAAAACTCTATACTTTGCAACTTTGAAACGCTGGTATAACGAATTTAATCGCGGATATCCTTCTCTCCAGGCCGAATTTCGAGAAGGTCATTTAAATCAGTTGTTGTGCCCGAAAACATTGATGCTGTGCAAAAATTGATAATGCAAGATTGTGATCTGACATGCTTTGAGAATAAGTCTAACTTAGGCAAAATCAACCAAAATCCATAAAATATTGCATCAGAATTTAGCCGTAAAAATGATTTGTTCTTAAATTTATTTTTGTTCTCGTTGGATTCCTCAAATTAAGTATGCTCACGACGATTGGTGCAAGCAAATGCTATTACAATATTAGTGCTTAAAAAATGTGTATACGTTCATTACAGGTAACAACCCAGGTAGAAAAATACAAACGGCACAATGTCGGCCCGGTATTGGAGACGGTAGTACATGTACTGCCAATGCGTCGGATTTTCAACTTTCATTGTACCGGCATGTTGTCGAAATGATAACACCAATAAACGCTTGACCGTAGTTATATCCCAATGTTGGCGCAGGCTTCAGATTTTATATTTTTTGGTATTATCCCAGTACATTTAATAACACATTTAGTAGTTTGCTAGTAATTTACTGTTATCTTAGTGTATATCACAGATTTTTAATGTATTCTTTCGAAACTTCACAAGAAAAGAATGGCGAAGTTTCTCTTGCATACATAATTGTGTAATATATGTAAAAATACGTAAAATTTATAACATTGTTAATTTTATTAAATTAAAAAAAGCTCGTTAATTTTCAGAAAACAGTACTGGCAAAGCAAATTTTCAGTAGTAACGGCATTTAGTAAAAAACAGTACTTTCCCAGTACAATTTTTGTTGTAACGTCGGCAATTTCTACCTGGGAAATCATGGATCTGAATAGCAGTCGAGTGGATGGGAGTTTCATGAGGAACGGAATGCAACAGAAGTTGTTCGTTCAAGGTCACCTGTTTTTTGTATAAACTGGTCATGTGACAACAGTGGTGTTAAAGCAACGTCGAACGGTTAATTCTGAATGTTACACTACCATTTGTTTGTGGGAAGTGTTCGGTGAAATGAGAAAAATCTACCCCCAAAAACGGATAATCTTCACCATGACAACGCGAGATCTCCCACATTGGCTCAAACAAGTGACGTTTTGAGCACTCAGAATATCGAATTAATGGCTTATCCGCCATACAGCCCTGAAATGGCACCAAATTACTCTTTCTTGTTCCCACAGATCAAAGAAAAACTACGTGGACAAGCCATAGATGCATTCAAAAACCACGTTTTGGAGGTGTCTCACGCGGATTGGAGAAAATGCTACGACAAGTGGTTCGAACGCTTGCAAAAGTGTATAGATTATAAAGAAGAATATTTTGAAAAACAATAAAGACATTTTTAATAACAAGTTTCTGTTTTTTAATTATTAGGCTCAAAACTTAAATAGTTACCCTTGTACGAGTATAGTCGTCTACAGCTGAGCAATTCTTTGATATGACTGTTGACTGGCTGAAAAACACTACTTTGCTATTTCAAGATATTATGTTTATAAGTAGTGGGTATCGAGTATTTGTCTTTTTTTTTTTTAATACTCGATACCTAGAACTACTACTCGATATATTCACAGTTGCATTCTGGATCGAAAAATACATAAAAATGTGACTCCGCTAAAATATTTGTCACAAAACTAAAACTCTGTTAAAAAAAATAAAAGTAAAATATTTAAAAGCAAATGGTAAAAAACTTTGAAAAATAGAATGAATAGTTCGTTAAAAGGTTTAAAAAATATGTTTATAAATAAGTGAATGATTTATAATATATGTTTATAAATTTAAATATTAAATCGAGGTAAACATTTTCGAAGAATTTTATTAAAAAAAATGATGTGTAAATTCAAAAATGCTTTATAAAGTTATAGCAGGCTTACGAAACAAATTTCACACGCAAAATTTGTTTCATAAGACTCCTATAATTTTGAAAAGTATTTATGAATTTACACATTCAAATTTAAAAACCGTTCGAAGTATTGAGTATCCAAATTAAAAATATCGAGCAGTATAGAGTATTGAAAAGTAACCGAATTTACCAGCACTACTATGTATTAAAAGAAAAATAAAAAACAGAATAAAGGCAGTAAAGCTTAAGAATCAATAATTAAGCGATTCTTTGCATGTTGTTAGGAACTACTTTTAAAAATGCTGTAAAAATATACTACCGGGTGCTTTGAAAGCAATGAAAGAAGTGCTTTGTGAAATACGCCTTCCATTTTTTTCTGTGCAGTTAACGCAAAAATTTTCTCCAAAACAAAAAGCATGAAACTTTTAAAACAAACTAAGTTCACTTACAATTCGTCGCTGTCTTTTTGAATACGGGTTGAAAATGTATGCATAAAAACTACGACACTTTCGAAACAGGATAAAATAGTAAGATGTTAGATTGGTATAGAAAATACAAGTGATCGGAATGATTGGGACAAGATTATACCCAGAAATGATCATTACGTTATACATCGAAATCACTCTGAGACCGAGAAGTCTTATTAATGTTTTCAAAGCAAAACTCAAGGCGGTGGAAGTGTTAGCGTGTGTGGTTGATTTTCTGCGAATGCGATTAGTGTTTTACGATCTTTCTAGGGACATCTGAACTCCGCCAGTTATGTTGAACTTGTTTTACAAGCATTATCCACCTATTTCGAAGAAGTTGTTGGCTCAAATTCAAACAGTTTTTATTTTCAACACGAGAGCGCACTATCCCAATAAAGCAAACAATATCGTTTTGATAACATTAACGATTCATAAGTAATTACTTCTGTAAAGAAAAATGAACATTCGTTTTATCATAAAATAACGATATCATTATGATATCGAAAATATGAAGCAGCACGATACTACTTTGATCATTCCGAAATTTGTGACATTATTGTATAACTATTCCATGAAAAAATTGTATTATCACTATATATAAAACAATAATGTGACTAAATCACTCACTGGTTCAACATTGCTCAGTCCAAACCGCTAGAGCAACGACGTTTAAGTTTGTTGTGTAACGAGGTTCCTACTCTGGTGTAGACATCTGTTAAGAAGCGCTTTTTGGAAAATCAGAAGGTTGAAAAAGGGAAAAGTCTCTCCCTTGACAGCCTGCCAAAACAGCTGGAACTGGCAAGTTGAAAGTCGATATATTGGTTTCTTTTTCGGCGTGGACGTTCTCTAAGAGGCTATATATGGAAATTACTACCGGGAAATATTTTCCAAAAGATTTTCGTGGTGCGGAAATAAGAAATATTTCGTACAATGTACGAAAGGTTTCGTACATACCACAAATGGATTTTTTGCAGTGTAGAAAACCATAAAAACATAAAAATTTGGGTATCAGCAGCCCAAATACTTATTTTAAGGGACACTAGTTTCACTTTGATAGGATTTATATTTTTTAATCGATGTCTGGAAAAAAATAATTTCGATCCACTTACTTTGGGGTGAACAGTCAAATCTTGAATTAACATTTTAAAACGTTCCATCAATCCGAGAAAAATTTAGCTTTCAGAATATACCATAACTGATTTTTTCTCTTAAAAAAATTTGATAATTGTGACGTTTATAACCTCCTACATACTTTTTGCCGATGAATTAAATGAATTTGTATGACGATTCCTAGCTTAGACACGGAGAAAACTCATTGGACTGAAAATCATCAAACAGGTCACGCAGGTATGTCTTTATTTATGATAGCAAAGTGTATAAGCATTTTATACGCATCTTTATCTTTACAGTAAAACAAACTAAAACAATAGTACACTCATGGTGTTGGAGTAGAGTGTTAGTTTAGTTTCAATTTATTGTTGCGAAGGTAAAAGATATGGTTAAACATAATTTATTTAAATCCACGAAGGATTTATTAATTACATATAAATTGTTTACCATAATATATTAGTTGGGTTGAATTTTTTAATGAGTGTAGTTTCTTTGAAAGGGTTAAAGTTTTTCTAAAATATGTTGTTGTAAGAATTGCCATAAGGGTTAAGTAGCATACATAACTTCTGTTATACTGAGTTCAGAAGAAAATGAACTGAATATCAATTATTTTTAGGTGTATTTTAAAGCGAAGAGAAACTAAAAATGATAAATATCGTTATTTTTATAAAATCCGTGGCAGAAATCGGTTCCAAACCCTACAATTTTCTTGCCAAAATGCAACAAGTCTTTGTAAAGCAAATGGGTGAAACCATGACAACTCAAAACACAAAGTCGCGGATACAAGAGGGGGCTATATCCCACCTTGGGGACCAAAAATATTATTTTGCAAATAATGCTATAATGGACAATATGAGTAAGTTTTTAAATTTTAAAAACAAAGGTTTTTAATTTCGATATTTTGTGTAGATTCTTATATTCAAGAATTTGTTTTGTTCAAGAAACCTTACAGCTTCCACATTTTTTCAAGATATAATTTAAAATTTTTTTTATAATTCGTTTTTTTATACAATTAATATAAAACCATTTTTTTTTTGCTATTGAGGAAATGGTTTGAAGCATTTTACTGAAGAATTAATAGGCGTTTTTTAATCACTGGATTTATTTTTGAATTTATTTTACTTTGTTAAAAAACCCACATTTTGTTTTCTAATTATCAAAATTTAATATTTTAGTATGAAGGTACCCTACTGGAAATTTTAACAAACTGTCACCGAACTGGCCCATTTATATGAAATATTTCCCATAGGGTATGTATAATTGATCTTTTAATTGGTAAATGAGTGTTCTTTTGTTTGATTTGAGATCATAATAGTAAACTATAGAGAAGAAAAAATTTATAAAATTCGATAAAACCAGCAGGATAGAATACGTATTTTCGGGACTGATATTAATATTAAACCATATCGATACTGAGGATGGGTCTGAAGCGGGAACCGAAAATAAAAAAAATCTATCCTGCTAGCCTTATCAAATTTTTTCAATTTTTTCTTCTCTATAGTTAGTGGTATGATCTCAAATCAAACAAAAGAACATTCATTTATTTAATTTTTTTTTAAATGCAATAGTTATTCGCTCATATGGTGTGCCAGAAAATTATTAAGTTTTACAAAAATGTGAACAGAGGAATTGAATTAAGCGAAATACAAAATGGAATTATAAAATAAATAAATATGTTTTGGATTTAGTTTAATTTAATTCCAGAAATTTATTTTTCGCGAAATTTTAATTTTTTCTTGCGCATTATATTAGCGAATAACCCAGCAAAACCTTATATTACCAGGTAAAGGGAAATGTAATAAGAAACCAAAACTTATAACTACCCGTGAAAAAAAAATTTATTCGGTAGCATATCTTTTTTGATTTGGCATCATACTAAATTATATAAAATTTTATCCGGAAAATGTATTAATCAAATTGTATATAAAGGAATAAACAAGATATTTGAATTGATATAATTTCATCCAATTTTATCGGAGTTTTGGTCTTATTCAATTGCATTAAATTTTGTTTGCTTATATAAATATGTATATGTATAGTGTAGGAAAACAATCAATTAATTAACTGAGAGAATTATCTGAATGATATTAATAAAATTTTGCACAAAACCGATGAATTTTACTAGGCCTCGTCCATTGAAACTTTTTTCTTAATTAATGGAACTTTTGATAAAATGTTGTCAAAATATTCTTTTTATTTATTAAAAGTTTTATACTTGTAGGCAGACCGTCCCACACGTGGCATCGTCAACTGAACATCGAAGTCAGCCGTAGTGATCTAAGCTGGGGAGAAGTAAAAAGAATATCATCCAACCGGACCGAATGGAATCAATTTGTTGTGGCCTTTGTTCCCAATAGGAACCACAGGACAAAATATATATACATAAAAGTTTAATACACTTAACTAAATTCATAAAATATATGTAGCTTTTTCATCAAATTTAAGAAATTTTTCGTTTACCTTGTGAAGAAAACTTTATTATTTTATTAAAAATTTCATTAAAACTGGTCCAGCAAACTTTTCTCTGTGTGGGTTATATAATCCATTATCAGTTAGTAGTAACTACATAGACGAAAATAATTATAATCATACAGAAACAAAAAGTTTAACTGGAATCATATTTACTTTAATAAGGATAAGTATTATAGCCACCAATTATAAAATTTCGTTTTGAAGTTTCTTAAATAAAATATCCTATAAATATATAACACTGGCCCTAATATTCATATTTTATTTACAAAGTGTTCGTAAAAAATTAAACGTTAAATAAAATCTGATATAATAATTAATTTAACTTAAATTTTTTCTCTGTGTCGTTACTTTTCTTATTATTTCTTTTATTAGATTTAAGATTAGATAATATTAATTAGAAATTTAGATATTATAATTAAAACTGTTGAGTATATAGAAAAACGTTATATGAACGGATTAAAGGAATTGTAATTTTTAATTTTTTTAAAATTGTTTGAGCAAAATCGGACAAGTGGTTCTCGAGTTATATCAAAAAAAAGACCACCAAAGGTCAAATCGATATATCTTGATTCCTAGGGGTGACCCAGCGAAACGCCGGGACACGTATAACTTCTTTTTTACCGATATAACTTTCCCCGGTAGTTTGAACCCTTCCCGATCACTGACCCCTACCATTTGTCTCACAGTGTAATAAAAATTTAACCGGTTAATCGACATATTTTAACCGATTATTCGGGTCGAATAATTATTTGCATTTTAGATTATTTGATTCGACACTAACCGAAATATAGGCGATTAATCGAGGAATCGGTCCAGTGAAACTTCATTTCTTTTATATGAAATTTCATTAATGTCATTCAGATAATTGTATTAGTATATGTAAGAAAGAGTTCAAATTGGAGCGATTTTTTCTCATTTGATATAGCTGAGTTAGTAGATTTTGAAAATTTCCTATAATTTTTCTTTTGCAAGATTTTAAGTTCCTCTACTGCGTACACTATATAGAGCGTAATTTTAATCTAAATAAAAAAAATGTATGTGCTATTTAAAAAACACTTCTTAAAATTCAATTTTAAAATACACAACAATCTCTATATGTGACATTCTCCGAGAAAAGCGACCTAGTGTGTCATAAAACGGGTTTGGACTTAAGAAAAAAAAGTACCTTTTTCCAAATAAAGTACTTTTTTCCAAAAAAAGTACCTTTTTCCAAAAAAAGTACCTTTTTCCAAAAAAGTACTTTTTTCAAAAAAAGTACCGTTTTCCAAAAAAAGTACCGTTTTTCAAAAAAAAAAAGTTTTTCAAAAAAGTACTTTTTTCTAAAACAAAGTACCCTTTTCCAAAATAAGTACCTTTTTCCAAAAAAGCACCTTTTTCCAAAAAAAGTACCTTTTCCAAAAAAGTACCTTTTTCCAAAAAAAAGTACCTTTTCCTAAAAAAAATTTACATTTTCCAAAAAAAAGTACCCTTTTCCAAAAAACATAAATTTTTCCAAAAAATACCTTTTTCAAAAAAAGTACCTTTTCCTAAAAAATTACCTGTTTCCAAAAAAATACATTTTTCCAAAAAATTACCTTTTTCAAAAAAAGTACAAATAAAGTACTTTGTAAAAACAAAGTATCTTTTTCCAAAAAATTTCGCGTTTTCCAAAAAGTACCATTTAAAAAATATAATTTCAAAAAAAGTACTTTTTTCCTCCCCCCACGGATATCTCCACTAAGAGAAGATTTCTTGATATTCGGCATAGACATGCGCTAAGACGGAATTTTTTGAAATTCCTACCGGAACGGGCAAAAGTCACCCCATAAACAGTCTCACATATTGGAAAAGTGCCTGCCTAAACTCCTGGAGGTAAGAAGTTGAAATTTGGTATAAAGGTTCCTCCACTGTAGTAGACATCGATTAAGTTTGTATTTTTGGAATTCCCTACAGGATATCCCAAAAGAAAATTCGGTATGTGAGTTCCTCCTTCTGTGTAGGCATCCGCTTAGACGGAATTTTTGAAATTCCTTTCGGGAGGGGTTATAAGGGGAAAAGTCTCCTCCTTGACGGCCTGCCCAATCGCTTTTGGCCAACCTAAAATTTTAAATATGTATTCCTTGGAGTAGGACTAACTCACCGGCAACGTAATTTTTCTATTTTGGAACAGGAACATAGTAAAAATGGTGGTTGAAAGGGAAAAAATGTCCCCAATAACGGCCTGCCCAAACCGCTGAGGCAATGAAGTTGAAATTTGGTATGAATGTTCTCATCCATCGCAGATAGCCGCGAAGATGGAATTTTTGTAAATTCCTAAAGGGAGGGGCAAAAAGAAGAAAAGCCTCCCCTTGTTGGCCTGTAAAAACCCCTTCGGCTAGAAACCTGAAATTTAAAATGTGGGTCCCTTGAGTAAGGGCTAACTTATTAGAAAGATACTTTTTTGAATTTTGGACAGCGTCGTTATGAAATGGGGGCTCAATTCCTAATTCCAACCGGGAGGGACAAAAAATTAAAAAGTGTCCACTTGACAGCCTGCTCAAACTGCTGGAACTAGGAAGCTGAAATTCCCTGTCGATGGATTTTCCTACCGAGAGGGGCACAAATAGTAAAAGTTGGCTAGAAACCTGAAATGTAAAACACATGTTCCATGGAGTATGGGCTCACTTACCGGGAAGGTGCTTTTTGGAATTTTGGTCAGGGACATTGCAAAATTGGGGATTAATGAAGCGAAAAGTGCCGCGTAAAGGCCTGCCGAAATCGCTGGATGTATGAAGTTGAATTTTGGTATTAAAGTTCCTCCTCTATTGTAGACATTCGCTAAGATGAGATTTTTGTAAATTTCCACAGGAAAAGTCTCCCTCTTAACGGCATGGCCAAACTGCTGGAACTAGGGAGCTTAAATTCGATATCTGGATTCCTTCTCCAACATAGACGTCCCTTAAGACGGTATTTTTGGAAACTCATACTAGGAGGGATGAAAAGGGAAAAAACTTCCCTCTTGCCGAGTTGGCCAAACTGCTGGATATAGAGACCTAAAATTATGTATGTAGTAGGTTCCTCCTCCAACACAGACGTCCTCTAAGACGAAATTTTTGGAAATTCCTACCGGAAGGGGTAAAAACGGAATAATTCTCCTACTTGATGGCCTAACCGAACCCTTCGGCTAGAAACCTGTAATATATTATATGTTTTCCTTGGAGTATGGGCTAACTTATCGACAAGGCATTTTTAGGACTTTGGACAGGAACGTAGTAAAATGGTGGTTCAAAGGGGAAAATTGCCCCCCCCCCCCCCTTAACGTCTGCGTCTTTAGCTAGAAACCTAAAACTTAAAGAACAAGTGTAGATGGAACACTTTAAATTAAGAAACTAAATAGGAAACGAGTGGAATTGAATCACTACACAAGTGGAACGAAATGGATATAAACGTTGAACGAGTGGAATTGAAATTATACACAATGGAAATGGATTGGAAGAGGGAACGAAATGGAATGAGGAGCGAGATGGCATATAATGGGGAACGAGTGGAATTGAAACACTGCAGTTAAAAGAGGAATGGAACGGAGCAAGTGCAAAGAAATGGAAATAGAAGCGACTGATATCAATATCGATACACAAGACAGTAGGAACGAAATGGAATGAAACGGGAAACGAGAGGAATTGGAATAACAGATAATGGGAACGAAATGCAATGGAATGGTGAACGAAATGGAATTTTGGAAGGAGTTGCATTGGAACACTAAAATGGTTAAACAGAATGGAATGGAATTTGAATGACTCAAACTGCCGGAGTTTGGTACTTGAAATTTCGCATGCGATTGCGGCAAGATTATATATATTTGGGATTTTTACTGGAAGTAACAAAAAGGGGTGAAGAACCGCTTTTAATTACCTCTTCAAACACTATCCAAGGAATATGAAACTTATGTAGCATTGAAACATACTCTCCAAAAAGTTTTCTAAAAGAAAAAAAAACCTTAGAAAAGGAATGGAACTTATATATTCTGATATTTAAACTACAGGTAACGAAGCACCGGTGGAAGAAACCGACGCAGTAAATTTTCCAACTGAATTTGTGAATTTACTTGAATTGCCAGGTCTACCTTTACATAAACTGGAATTAAAAAAAACTTTAAGGCACGCTAACAACGTAGGGGGCTTTGCCCGCTATCTTTAATATTATAAAATGCTTTCCAACCCTGCTTTACGTTATTTATTTTCATTCAAAACACAAATGAAGATAACTACTTACGGGTCTATCTACCTAAGTTCGCACTTTACCAAATTATCTTCACATAAACACGTATATTACAATTTATAATGGATTCATTACTAACAATCCACTTTCATGAGAAAAAGTGATCAAATATTTATTTATTTTAAACCCATTGTTGTGGAGAATTATTTATTTGTGGTGGCTGGGTGAAGGCTTTTATAATAAAAACTGTACTTTAAATAAAAAAGCGAATTTAAAAAAGTTGTGTGTGGGCGCAACCCCCCCCCCCCCAACCCAACCACGAATACGAACTATCTACGCCGATGGTTGAACAACAGACAATTAGTTGTTTCATGCTCACATGTTGGTATACTAAATGATTTATTTATATAAAAATGAAGAGGCAAAAAGTAGTGTTTGTACTTAAACATTACAATAAATTTACCTTAACAATTATTTTACCTTAACAACAAATATTGTGTTTTATTTTATCTAAAAGAAAATTAATTCTAAACTTTAAGGCACGCTAACAACGTAGCGGGCTGCGCCCGCTAGTATATTTATAATAGATCGATACAACATTTTTACCAATATTTAATGTGACATGTTGTTTAAGTGTGCTAGCAAAGCGATATAAATATTTAACAACTTTGTTTTTCATAGGATGATACAACACTTAGTGCACCTTGTGAAGCCGTGATATAATTTGTAATTATTTATTTTATTAATTAAATATTGCATTTAAATATTTGTTCGATTATCATCATATAAGTAATAAAGACACAATTCCAAATGGATACAAAATAAAGGATTGCTGAACAAATGATGGCACATATCCAAATAGTTTTTGATTCCGTATCTGAAAGCATAAGAAAAAAATATAATTTATTAATTTAAATATACCCACATTTTTATATGAAATAAATAAGGAACAATGTGTAAATTCGTTAAATACAATGTCCATCTGTGCGGACATGAAAATTACTAAAAACAGTCTTAGGACTTAATCTGCAATGTATTGAAATGTATTTTATGAAAATTTTTTTATTACTAAATGTGTTCTTAAGCCTTCAGATTTTATAAAGTATATCGTCGACCGGCCTGCAAAATGCCACATGTGTTTTTTAATAGATTTTAGGAGAGCCAAAAAACTGTTACAAAATCTACTTTGTAGATATTTTATTGGCACCATATGCCTTAATGATGATTTTACTAAATGAGGTCGTGTTTGTTTTTTATGAGAGGTCAGTAACCTGTCCCAGGATTTGTCTTGTGACATGTCACAAGGGGTCAATTTCTCCCTCATATGACAACGCCATGTAAAAGTCACCAGTCTATTTCATATAAAGGGGCCAGTTCGGTGACAGTTTGTTAAAATTTCCCGTAGGGTAGTTATATCTCATTTGATATAGATCGACATTTAATCTTATCCCAGTTCATCTAAAAAATGGGGTATCCAGTAATATCCATTCAGATCCCTTAAATATATTACAGGATTAAATTAGATTCAAAATTGATCTCAAAGTTGGGAGATCCAATAATATCCAATAATATCCAATAATATCAAACTGAGATCCTGATAGATGCCAAAATATCCCATGGGATTAATTAAGATCCAATTAGGTACAAACGGATAAGCTAATTTTGGCAGATCGAATTGGATAATTTGCTATCAAAATTTAGCTTATGATATATTTGGAATTATTTAAATTTTAATAAAATTTAAAAATTAACACAAAAAATTAAAAAACTAATATTTATTTTTTAAAAAATATTTATTTCATTAAAAAAAACGTCGTCGGCAAGATTCGAACCCAGATTGCTGGCGTTGTAGTCGGTCACTTAACTCACTCAGCCACACACTGCTATACAAAATGACGGACTATATGACACAACATAGTTCGTGTGACTGAGTTATATATAGAAAAAATAAATTAATAACATTCTTGGAAAAAAACAAAAATTAAAAATCTTAAATGTTTTCCACTCACGGAATTTTTTAGTGAAGAAGATAAAAAAAATGTTTGTTGAAGGTCTGGGCACCGATTTATATGGCTCAAAAGTCTAAATATCAACAGTCTGTATTTGCGAAATTAATAATGGGATAAGAACAATATACATGTTGTTGAAAAGGTAATATAAATGTCTTTTAAATAAGGTACGACATGTATAAGCTTAGCAATCCTTTGAAAAAAATACACTTACACTTTTTCACAAGTTGTTTTGTTGGTATTAAAAGTAGGAGTAAAAATTAAGAATATTGGCAAAATTGTATGTAGAAATATTACAAAAAAAAATACATTTTCGCTCTGGAAGAACTCACATTTAGAACTTTAACGAAATTATTACATATTGAGATATCGTAATATATGTATAATACTATTAATTGAAAACATTATTGAGAGATCAGATGCAGTCGGTTTTAGATGAAACTAGTATTATCAGTTCATATCAATCGGGATTTCGGAAAGGCTTTAATACGTCAACCTTGATGTTAGATATTGTAGAGTCTATTCGGTCGCAATAAGATAGGCATTTGGTAAGTGTGTTAGTATTTTTAGATTTCCGAAAGGCATTCGACTCTTTGTGTCATGAACTATTAGCTAGAAAATTGATTGATCAATTTGATTTTAGTATCTCGTCTAGTAAACTTTTATATTCTTTTCTAAAAAACCGATCACAATATGTTAAAATAGGAAATCAATGCTCTGATCTTATTAGTCTCTACAGAGGTGTACCTCAGGGATCCATTTTGGGGCCAATGCTTTTCTTGTTATATATTAATGATATATTTACTATTTTTTCTACTTTTAAGTGCTACACTTACGCGGGTGACATTCAGTTTCTAGAAAGCTCTCAATCTGATAACTTAGTGGCATTTGAGAGGAATATTAATACTGATTTAAATGAAGTTTGTAACTGGTCTCAGGAAAATTTCTTGGACCTTAATCCTGCAAAATGTGAAGTTATGTTTTTTTCAGGACACACATATTGTCAACTTAATATTTTCTTAAATGGGGAGCGTATTGAGTCGGTTAATAATTATAAAACTCTTGCCTTCTATATTGATAATAAATTAGATTTTTCCCGGCATATTAACTCTATTATATCCAAGGTGTCTTGGACATTAAGAAGGTTATATAATATGAGTTGCTATTTGCCAGCTATGATAAGGCGCCGAGTAGGAGTAGCTCTTTGTCTCCCATTGTTTTTATATGGTTTAGAAATGTATAGCTGTACTTCTCGGGGTAACGTAGCGAGACTTAAAGTATGTTTTAACAGGATAGTTAGATACATTTTTGGTCTTAAAATACGAGAACATGTGTCGGCTTTTCGAATGCAATTATTGGGATATGACTTTGATGATTAAATAAGCTCTCGTCAGATCATTTTATTTTTTTAAAATTATTAAGTACACTTGTCCTTCATACTTAGCTAACAAATTTGTAATTATGGAATGAGGTAATTCCGTATAAAGATTTTCGCAGACTGTAGCACAATTTGAGATTACATTTAAGACAAATATTTGAGTAAAACTTGTCGCTAGTATTAAGTTTTTTTTTTCAGTAAAAAGTTTCGTTTACTACATATATCAGAATCTGATTCTTAAACTCGAATTTAGGATTCATGTTACTGGTCATCGTTTTTGCGGTCAAGTTGTGTTTGTATAGAGATAATTGGGGGGAATTAATAATAACGAAATTGTTACATACTAATGTGCTAATTCATAAAAAAAATTTATTTGGTATTTGAAGCTTGCTATAGTTAAAGTAGATATTTCGCTTAATAAAGAGTTATTAGAAATCTTGATTCATAATCGTATTTTAACTATAAATTAATTTTTCGATTTGATACTGGCAACACTATTGTTTATTTTCTCTCTTCTCCCAAATAAGTCGAAGTGATTTACAAATTTAGTAAACGATTGAGTCGGTAATCGGAAGTGAAAATGTATTTCCTTAAATTAGAGAACTAATGATGTGTTAAGATAAATTTAAAAGCCATTAAAAATATTTTTTTTTATTTATAAAGCAAATCAATGGAAATGTGTGTAAAAAAGTAATTTTTTAAAACATATTATTCAAAGCATACAAAAGTAATCGAATTTCGAATAATGTTTTGACAGTCTGTACATCACTATTGTTTTGTTTTTCTTTTTAATTTAATTTTTACATTTTTTTTGAAATTTTTTCGAAAATGGTCATTGGCTACGCAATTGTTGTAGTTTTTTTCAGTTTGATGGATGCAAGTTGTTGGAAGCCACACATTTTAGGGATGGGATGGCTTTAATAAATCATTTCATGCCTGAAAATAAAATAATTAACAATTAAATGGTGGCTTCCTCACTCCAAACTTTATAAAAGGTTTAAAGTTAGTGAGTACCAACTATAAACCTTTATTATTTTCTTCATTATTAAGCAAATATGAATACTGTTTTTCACAAATTAGCTTAAAATCCCGCAATAGGACTGTTGTAAAAGTTTATGAATTAGACCATAAGTTTTTTATAATTATGTATATTCAAATTTATCAAAATATTTATATATAAAAAATATCTGTGTGAAATTTTGAAATTAATTTGCAACTATTTGGCCCTGTGGGCTTACAGCTTGCATGTAAATAAATAAAATAAATAAAATTAAAAAAAAAAAATTTGAATAAATATAATTTATTGTGACTTTGCAACAACAAATACATGTGGAATACAGTCACATCTAAGTGTCACAGACTTTTCGTAGGAATAGGCACCTTAGTCTCTTTAAGATATGTAAAAAAAAATGGTTTTTTGTGACCGAGCTGGAATTCGACAATAGTACCTCAGTCACATATATAATTATGTGTGGGGTTAATATATGATAATATAAAATTAACTTGGGATTAATTATTATTATTATTTACAAGTAAATTAAATTGAGTTAAAAAGTAGAAAAAAAATTGTGTCCGAGCTGGTAGTAGGGGTCTCTCAGGTAATATGTGACTATATATAATTTTATATTAAACACATAAAAAATATTACTGACGTGAGACCATATATAATCATATCTCAAATTATATTGCAAATCTTGCACCATATATGGAATCATATATAATTATATCTTATAGGATTTAATATAATATATAATTACTAGGCCGGGTCGATTTGTGGGGAGGCAAACATCGCCCATAGCTCAGGGAAAATCGTATTCTAGGGATCAAAATAAGAAACTTTGCCGAAGGAACCATACCTCTAAAACGAATTCTACTACCCCCCAACTGTTGACTTTTGTCCCGTAGGGTCAAGTTTTGAAAAATCACACTTTGACCCATTTAGAGTGCCCCAATCGAGTCCAAATGTATGACCGACCCCCACTAACTTTGGAGGGCCGATCCACCCATTCCAGTGGCACACCCCCTGGAACTCCCCTGGGGGGTTCCCCATACAAACATTTTAAAAAATCACCATTTTTGGCACTTTATTTTATTATTTTTTATTTATTTTATTTATTTTTATTATTTTATTTATTTTTTCTCCTTAGAAATTTATTTAGTCAGAACATATGTAAATGAAAAAATTAATTTAACTTAGTAATAGAAAAGAAAAAATAAAAAATTACTGTTTGAAGTCTTTATTGCTTTCAAGTCTGGGCAATTTCGCACGGCTCTCTAATGTCGTCGCCATAACAGCCTCTACATTTTCCGGTATAACTCGTTTGGAAACGCTAGCTAGCAATTGAACGTGTCGTTCTGTTTCTTGTATGTGTGATGGAATTTTTGGATCATTAAACGGTGGATCATCTTGATTTAAATATTCTTTCAAAGTATCGTATGGAATGCTTCGCGTGAATGGTGGTTCAAATACGTCATTTATGTCATTCATATTGATCATTTCCGTGTAACTTGTGCAATAAAAGTTTATATCTGGTTTTTTATAAGCTCTAAGTCCCGTTGGGTCGTCAACATCGGTTCGAAGGCGTAGAATTATCTTGATAGCACAGTCGCGCTTTTCTTTGCTATCATCAAACAACATTGATAACAAGATATTTTCCGAATGCGCATAATATGAATTATCTGTAATTACTTTATTGACAATTTTGCGTAAACGAGGTTCTAGAAATCTTGACCAACTAATGAATTTGAAAAATAATCTACTACCGTACACGACAGAGCTGTAATACTTGATATTGAAGTACATTGGCACATAACATGTAATTATAAATTCAACCAGTATTCTTAAATTTGCATCTGGATTTTCCGTTGTCACATATAATCGTAATAGTCTAGCGGCCTTGGTGAGCCACCGAGAATGTACAATTTTCCCTGGTTTGATGTTTGCCAGATCCACTGAAACCACGCCGCTAGAAATTGCATGGGCCATGTCGTATAAGTACTTGGAATCGGTGGAAAATTCAATTTTTTCTGGAGCAGGGGGCATATTTTTCAACTCAATTTTCTGAAAGCCGTCCACCACCTGAAAATATATAAAAATAAAACAATTAAAAACGGTTGACAATTATAATAAATGAGTGATAGCAATAACTTACCGGAAGAGTTTCACAAGTTTCGATTTGACGGCTCAATTTTTCGGTTGCCGATCTTGGTCCAGTGCTGGTTGATTTATCCAAAGCTTCAAACAAATGCCGAAACGGAAGTTCGTTGAAGTGTAGAAGGCAAACGAACCAATGCAATGGTCTTTTTAACAGCAATTCGAATCGTCGTATAATTCCACCGTTTGGGCCAGTGTTTGTTGGCTCACCGTCAGTGCATATGCCAATTAATGCATCCAGTGATATATTTTTATCGTTGAAAAAATCATTTAATTTGGTTGTTTTGTATTCAGCGGTTTCATGTTCCAGTCTTACGTAACCAATCAATTCAGAATTCGGTTCTCTCAAAATAACAAGAAGAGGTTCTTTTACCATTCTAGTATGATACTTCTCATCAATTGTATATCTCGTTAAAGTATCGTCTTTTCTGCCATCGAATGAAAATGCTAACAAATTGGTATCATCTAACCGTTTGCGAAGCACTTCTTGTCTGCATTTCTCTTTTTCTCGGCGAACTTTCGATTTATCCATGATGAGAGGTTTGCCATGGATATCTTTCATTTTAAAATCTTGGAAAAGAGCTGTTCCCATTGCTGATGCTACTCTATCAGGCACGCCAAATCTGTCACATACCAAGGCAAAGTTAAAACAATCGTATCTCTGTGTGTATTGTGAACTTGTGCTTATATCCAAATCTTCTTGAACCGGTGGCGGTGCGTATGTTGAATCATCGGGATCTTGGTATGTTGGCATTGATGACATAGACGTTGCTCCTTGCTCTTCAATTTCCATCGCAAATCCATCCATTGTTAGACTTCTCTGATTATGTTGATCGTGCATAAACTCTTTGAGGCGTTCGGGAACCAAACCGCATGCACATGGAGCTGCCTTCAAATCGCATTTACATGTTCCAATGAAAAAAATTGTTTCCAGAGATTTTACATACTCTGTAAATTGTTGGGGTTTGTTTCTTCTCTTGATTTGCTCTTGATATTTGTCATGCAATCTATTCAATTTATTACATACACTTTTTTTCATCATTATTTCCATACCAAGTTTTTCCCAAATTCCAATCAACTTATCTTGTACTTGAATAGTGAATGCTTTATAGGACAACTTTTTTTGTTCGCTCAAGTAAAAATAATATCTCAAGATATCCAGATGGGTTGGTAAATTAAGATCAGTCAAATCAGTAGACACACCAAAAACAGTAACATCATGCCTGGGTATATGACTCATTGGGTTTTCGATAGTTGTTGATGTTGTTATTGCTTCATCTTGCGGTGTAGAGGATGGTGGATTCATTGTAAACTTCTTGATTTGGAATGATTTTTTTTTAAATATTTTTTTATCTCAAATTAGCACTTCACACTTCGAGTTCTTCACAACGACTTAATGCATTCACAAAAACTGTTGCGTTATATATGGTCTAGGAGACGAGGTAATAAGAATGGAATGGTAATTTCAATTCTACCTGTAACCGATTTTGTTGTCAAAACTGCCCATAAAGTACTTACATGTAAATTAAACGTTAATCTGACCACAAATTCTGTTAAGCAAGTGCGCCTTTTATTACCTCTGGAAAATCCTTTATGATAATTTTATGCTCAATTCTACCTGTAACCGATTTAGCTTAAGTAAGTTTACGACATGCAGCTGTGTCTTGTGGTGGCTTAAAAAACCCACACAACCTATTTTACGACCTGCAACAGAACGACACGTTCAATTGCTAGCTAGCGTTTCCAAACGAGTTATACCGGAAAATGTAGAGGCTGTTATGGTGACGACATTAGAGAGCCGTGCGAAATTGCCCAGACTTGAAAGCAAAAAAGACTTCAAACAGTAATTTTTTTTATTTTCTTTTCTATTACTAAGTTAAATTAATTTTTTCATTTACATATGTTCTGACCAAATAAATTTCTAAAGAGAAAAAATAAATAAAATAATAAAAATAAATAAAATAAATAAAAAATAATAAAATAAAGTGCCAAAAATGGTGATTTTTTAAAATGTTTGTATGGGGAACCCCCCAGGGGAGTTCCAGGGAGTGTGCCACTGGCATGGGTGGATCGGCCCTCTAAAGTTAGTGGGGGTCGGTCATACATTTGGACTCGATTGGGGCACTCTAAATGGGTCAAAGTGGGATTTTTCAAAACTTGACCCTACGGGACAAAAGTCAACAGTTGGGGGGTAGTAGAATTCGTTTTAGAGGTATGGTTCCTTCGGCAAAGTTTCTTATTTTGATCCCTAGAATACGATTTTCACTGAGCTATAGGCGATTATTAAATCGACCCGCCCTAATACACACATATTATAAGATAAAACAAGATATTACTATATATGACTATATATAAATTGTTTTGATCGGGTCCTTATTTTTGATTCTCATTCTCACATACAATAATTAATTTCAATACAGTTAATGAATTCGTAATATAACAACAGCTGTATTTTCGACTTAATTATATACGTTTACTCATAAAAAAAACTTAAAATACACAAAAATATGATTAGACGAAAACTTGCACATTACGAGTACTTTTCTTATGCATGTTAACATTCAATGTGGATAGTTATCAACGATGAAATCTCAACGTTGATATATATTCGAACGCAACTTCGAAAAAAATATTGGCTGAGACACATTCGATTATACTTTAAATATTATGAACTTTAACCCCAGAAGTGCGCTATTTTCACGCTATTTGTAAAGCACGGTTGATGTTAGTCGAATCGCCTAACAATGCACTTCTAGGGTTAAGCCTAAACATGATAAAGGCAGTGTCGACAGTCTTTTACCACAGTGCGACGTTTTGTCGATAAAGCAGATTTTTTATTTTCTTATTTGTCACTGCTGAGAAATTAGAAAATTTTCTAACTAAGCAAGAGCTGCCTTCAAACAAAACTCAACAAATTTGACAGCACTGCTGCAGTTCACTGTCACTTTGAGTATCTGGATTGGGCTTTCTTGTTTAAAAAAATTCCAAACTGAAATCAGTTTAAGCTAGATTTATTTCAAGTACTTAATATTTATAGGTAAAACCGAAATTTTATATAGTTTTTATAGTTTTATTGTTATTTTGTATAGTTATTTTGTAATACACCAAATTGTTGCCAAAAGTTTTATATATTTTATAAAAAATCTCCAAGAGGGACAAATTTTTCAGTCTAGGGCTGTAATAAGACATTTTGATAATAAATTGTGCAAGGTCCGAGTGAAATTCTGAACAAGACCAAGATATATTTAAAAAAAACAGTTTCATATGGGTGAAATCAAAAAATGTGATAAATTTTTGGGCCAAATTTGCGAGAAGCAAAAAGTGTTAATATTTCGGTTTTTTCTTAATGGAATCAGTAACTTTAGTCATTATAAACCTAATTACAAAAAATCTCATATACAAGTTGTCGCAATAACTTTTTTTGCACAATTTAATTTTTTTTGTTGTAACGGAGTTTACATTTCTGCAAGCAAAAGATGTAACAAAAAAAATTGCGTACGAATTTTCTTCAATTTATTAGTTTTTCGTATTTGGGTTTTCAATTTGCTTTCCAATGATATATAATTTGTGTTTATCTAATTGGCGGTTTCGCGAATAAAAATACAATTCACTTCGCGAAAAAAAATTTTATTTTTTTTTAATTTTGTATTTTTGGTCCTTTTAAGTGCTTTTCAAAAAAATAAAATTTTTTAAAATCCCAGCAGCGGTTGCGCAGTTACAAAATAATATATTAAAAACATAACATTTCGCGATCAAAAAATTATTAAATTGTGTGAATCAAATTTAATTTGTCAAACTAATGTCAGTAATGACTCGAAATATCGATTCAAAACCAATGAAATGCAAAATCAATCGTTTTTCGCTCCAGCAGCTTAGGGTAAAAAACTGATAACTTTTTTTGATTTGACGCAAAATTATTAGTTGAATCGTCTTTTGACGCATAAATATTAGGTGAATCACCTCTGTTTATGGTTATTTTAAAATATTTTAAACATTTATCTACATTTCTTGGAATGAAACCTGATGCAAACAATTGTAGGAGTTTACATTTGGTTACTTTTTTCGTTTTCTTTCAGAAACGCTTTGTCATAATTTTTTTTTTCCGAAACAAAATCGCATGATGCCTACAAGGTGAATCCAAATATGACATTGTTTTTCTTACTCGTTAAATAGTTTGGTGTAAAAATTAGGAACGGAGTTTACAACATTTTTTCAAATCTTATTAAAGACATCCTTTTTCATCTCGAGAATGTTACATGCTACAGAAGAGCTTCAAGTCTATTATACTGGATGATTACTTACAGTCCAATGATCATTTGAGTATAAATAACATTATACTTTTCGCAATATAAATAATAGATAATTCCAAAATTCTGGTATATGCATTTTTATCAAAAATTGTGACGAAAAATCGTTACAGAGTTGAAGTCGTGATAGCTAAGATATACGAAAAAGTTTGTAAAATGTATTAATTTTTATTAAAAACGGCATTTTTCCTCTTCATAAAAATTCTTACAGTTAGTGTTTAGCTTTATTTGTTATTAAAATATAAGCTATTAAAGTTAAAAAACCTTATGAGTTACTTGTTACGGAGTTTACATTTAGCATATAAAATTGGTTACAAATTTTATGTATTAACCAAAAATTGGTCAGATTGTTATAAATTTTGTAAAACAGGTGACAATACGCTGATATATATCGAAATATGTAACTCAAATGTAATCCATGCATTAGAAATTAGGTTTTTATCACATTTTTCGATATCACCCATATATATTTATAAAACTTTAAACTTCACACAAAATCATGAAGTTTTTATAATTATAATTATAATGTGTATATGGTTATAATAAAATATGGTGTACTCTAGCAAAAATAATTTTTATAAAATCATTTATTTTATAAAATTATGTCTCGTCGGGTATTGTGAAATGTATATTTTCATATAATTATATCAAAATATATTTAATTATATAAAATTATATTAACCAGATCCATCATTTCCCGGATCAAATCATATATATATATGATTATATATAAAAGTAGATTATTGGATCCGAGAAATGGTGGATATGGTTAATATGATTTTATATAATTAAATATATTTTAATATAATCATATACAATTATACTTGGTGTTACATATGACAATACTCAACGATATATAATTCCATAAAGTCATAAATGGTTATATAAAATATATTTTTACTCGGGTATGGTAATAGTAAAATATCACATTTCAATTATCAGAACATTTTCTTTTTGTACAACCCCACGAAAAATTCTTAAACATTTTATATCTCTTTAAACTTTTTATTTAGTCATAATTGTTATTTCCACAAAGTATTTGGCAGCCTGAATAAATACACCCCATTACCATGAGTACGAGCATAAGGACAAACTAGGAGTATGATTAATAAACATTTAATAGATTTACGAGAGGTTTCTGCAAGACGTTCGTCACAACGTGTCGTACGACGAATAAGTGGCTACATGAACCTTGTTTTTGAATTGTATGGATTTTATTATTGTATTTCCGTTCGTGTCACTTAAAACGTCATCCAGAAACACCACCATATATACTCGTACCTAGTGAAATACTAAGCGTATGATTAATATTTATTTGTATACTAATCAGACGGCATCAAGACTTCTTTGCTTTTTGTTACGTACATGTTAAAACGATATGTATGACATGACATAAATCATTCATTAATCACACAACATGTTAACGATGACATTCAACATCTTAAATAAAAAATATGTAGTTAATAGTATAATTAATTTATTTTTTCCTACCAAAACCAGCCTCATCGTCACACTAGGGTGCCTCGTTTTTCCACTTTTCTTTCGGAGTGCGATAAGCATAATTTTTTCATATGTATAATATTTTATTTTGACCATTTTTGGCGAAAGTAAGAATCTGTGAGGTGAAAATTCTAACAGAAAATCTCAAGAGATTTAAAAAAAATATCATATATACAGTGATGTGCAATAAAATAGAGCCATTAAAGTTTTTTTCTAATTTAAATCTCGTTGCCTTTATTTTTAAAGATCAAAATAGTGGATAGATTCGCCCAAAAATGCGAGGAGATAGTTCAGAAAATTATGTAGAATTTTAAATTGACGTCTGTTTTTTTATTTTGTTACTTGTTTTAAGTAGGCGTGGCTTTTAATTAAATATAAGCGATATCGACCTTCCATCAAATTACATATCAATATTTTGCGAATACTGATCAATTGTGGAACCTTGTGGACCGTAGGCCTTAAAACCGAATTGAGCTATTTTTTTCCCAAAGTCAAATTGGATAAAATATTGTTTCTTTTTTCCGTAGCGAAATATACTAACCGGCAAAAGTTGTATGTACAGTGATGTGCAATAAAATAGAGCCATTCAAGTTTTTTTCTAATTTTGTTCTCGTTGCCTTTATTTTTAAAGATTAAAATAGTGGATAGATTCGCCCAAAAATGCGAGGAGATAGTTCAGAAAATTATGTAGAATTTTAATGTGACGCCTGTTTTTTTATTTTGTTACTTGTTTTAAGTAGGCGCCTTTTAATGAAAAATAAGCCATATCGACCTTCTATGAAAATACATTGTAAAATTTTGCGAGTACTGATCAGTTCTGAAAAAACTATATATTTTTGGAATTCCTATAAAATTTCCTTAAGTCCTGTATTATTTTTTTCTATAAATGGTCGCCGGACTTAAAATGACAGTCCCTTAAACATGACCAAATTTTTATTTATTTTTACCGATTTTAAAATAAAGTTAACAACACTGAAATTTAAACAGGGATTGTTTTATACTATAACGTAAAAAAGGGCTTAAGACTTAAGGAAATTTTATAGGAATTCCAAAAATATACAGTTTTTTCAGAACTGATCACTACTCGAAAAATTTTACAATGTATTTTGATAGAAGGTCGATATCGCTTATTTTTCATTAAAAGGCGCCTACTTAAAACAAGTAACAAAATAAAAAAACAATTTTAAATTCAACATAATTTTCTGAACTATCTCCTCGCATTTTTGGGAGAATCTATCCACTATTTTGATCTTTAAAAATAAAGGCAACGAGAATTAAATTAGAAAAAAACTTGAATGGCTCTATTTTATTGCACATCACTGTACATACAACTTTTGCCGGTTAGTATATTTCGCTACGGAAAAAAGAAACAATATTTTATTCAATTTGACTTTGGGAAAAAATAGCTCAATTCCGTTTTAAGGCCTACGGTCCACAAGGTTTATCAATTTTGTTGGTACTTGTTTTCTCAGATAAGCCGCAATAAATAAAGTTAATACAATTAAGATTTTAAATAAATAAATTTTTGTTTCAAACTTAAATTTAAATTTGAGCACTTTTTTCACTCCCTTCAAACATGGGCTAATGACACCAGAAAAATGTGATGTTTTATTCCTGAGCTATTGTGGTCAAAACGAACAATATCCGATATTTCCGAAAATGTATTTTTAAACAATATGGTAACCTAAATCAAGCACACCTCAACTGGCCTAAGGAAAACCTTCACACTAGTGTGCCTCGTTTTGGCACTTTTCTTTTATTTTGTTTCATATGTATAATATTTTATTTTGGCCATTTCTGGCGAAAGTCAGAAACTTTGAGGCGAAAATTCTAACAGAAAATCTCAAGAGATTTAAAAAAATATTAGATAAACAACTCTTGCCGGGTATTACACTTCGCTTCGGAAAAAAAAATATTTTATCCAATTTGACTTTGGGAAAAAATAGCTTAAAACCGTTTTAAGGCGTACGGTATCAATTTTGTTGGTAATTGTTTTCTTAAAAAAGCGGTAATGAATTCTGCTAGTGATACCAAAAAAAGTTGATATATGATTCCTGACCTATTGTAGCAAAGAGAACAATATCCGATATAAAATTTATTGCTTTTCCTACAAATGTTTTTTTAAAAAATTATGTTAACCCAAATCAAGCTCACGTCAACTGGCCTAAAAGAAACCTTAAATTTGTTTCGTTTATTCTCTAAGATGTATTAAATAAAATCAGAAAGAGATAATACTCATTTTTTAAGTTTTGTTTAATAAAACTTTTAAAAAATTGAAAATCGAGTTTTGGGAATTGTGGCAAAATAACGTTTTTTTAGTCTTGAGTTAAAACGGGTTGACGTTATCCTAGAAAGTAATATTTTTTATCTGGGTACTTATAATTAAAACCCACATAACAACAAAATTGTGGAGGTAACTACCCTGTGGGAAAACAGGGGTCAATTGTGATGTCCCGTGACCGGTGTAAACAGGACCGGTCGGAAAGAACCTATCCTGCGATCTGTCTCGTGACCGGTGAAAACAGGACCGATCTGAAAGAACCTGTCCCATGACAAGTGAAAACAGGACTGGTCTGAAAGTACCTTCCCGGTGCCCTGTCCCGTAACCGGTGAAAACAGGACTGGTCTCAAAGTACCGGTCCTGTGACTGGCAAAAAGAGCACCAGTCTAAAAGTACATGTCCCGTGACAGGTGAAAATGGGACTGAACCAAGTTATTCAAGTGGTAGAAATATTAGAGTTTTGAATTATAAACTCTACTTTTCTATAGACAAACCCAATGAACATTGAAAACTAAAAATTCAAGTTCTTTAAAAATTATGTGAGGTTCTTTTGTGTCAGTCATGTGACAGGTTCTTCTGCGTCAGTCCTGCGACTGGTTCTTTTGTGTCGGTCCTGTGACATGTCGCAAGGGGCAATTGACCCCTTCCTAGGACAAGCCCATGTAAAAAGTACCGGTCCTTTTCATATAAAAGAACCGGTCACGTGACGTGTCCGGTGACCGGTTCCTTTTCCCACAGGATAATTTCACAAGCATCATTTCTTATTATTCTTTAATTTTCATTATTTTTGGTAAAAACCTGAAATTTTGAGGCAAAGGTTCTAACTAGGTATGCCGATCCCGAAAATCCCGGGATTTCGGGATTTCTAAATCTAAATTGGACTTGAAAAAATCCCGGGATTTCCGATTTCATTATTTGGTATATTTTACCTCTTTTTGTATTTGTTTTTATTGTTATATTCGACCAAAATCACATAAATCTAATATCTTATTAAGAGCAATTCCATATGAAAACGATCAAAATTGGCAAATTTTTGGACGACCCCTCTCCGATTTTAAAATAAATAGTCTCAATCGATTGCCCAGCAAAAAATAATGTACCTACATATTTTTTTTTTTTTTTATAGTGACTGGTTTAGTGGTGGTGTACACCACTGTCATGTGACAAAATTGAAGAATTCTTCATAAGGGACCTCATTGAAAGTTGTTTTAAAAAAAAACTACTAAAGCGATCGCAACGAGTGATAGCTCGTTGGAAAGGTATTGAATCAGGCTTTAATTGAAAAATAAAATTTTCCTAATTTTTCTCAGAAATTTACCTTTTTTCCCATGAAAATTAAATTTACCCATGAAAATTAAATTTTCCGATTTTCCACAGAAGCTCCTAAATTTTCCGGCTAATTTTTTCTTTTTTTGGATTCCTCATAATTTTTGCTTTAAGAATCAGCAATAAAAAAATGGGCCCCGACTCCTTGTTTGGACAGGAGAGGAGCATTTAAGAGACCACCTTGTTCTCATTGTTTTTATATTTTTTATAATTGAATTATTTGTAATTATTTAACATTATTTTATTTTATTATTAAAAATACATTTTAAAAATTATTTTACAGTTAAAAATATATTTATGAAGAAAAAATCAATTTTTTTTGAGAGCCCCAAGTTGAGTGTGTAGTGAATATGGTCTGCCTGCCTTCACAAGATCGGCCATAAATCCATGGATAATAGCAGCAGTGGCATGTAATGGCACACCAAACCCGACTGAGGCTACAGGTCATAAAATGTTTTGTAAATTTTTTAAATTGCCAGGTAATAAATATTTCGCCTAAAATGACACGTGCAGAAACAAGTAATAAAACACGGATTTTCCATAAATATGGCGAAATATTTATTACCTGGTAATTTAAAAAATTTACAAAACATTTTATGACCTGTGGTCGGCTTATTGGCAGTAACCAATTAAGTCCCTCTTTAAAAAACATTTTATGACCAGTAGTTCACGCAAATTTTCCTATTAAAGAAAAGCAAATATCGCTTATTTTTTTTACCTAGTTTTTACCAAAAAATAAATATAAATACTTCACACACTCTGAGTCAAATTTTAGTTGAATACTAAACGTGAAAGTGTTAAAGTGTTTTGTTTGTAAAGTAAAGAGTGAAGCTGTAAAGACAATTTAAAGTAAAATGAATAAATTTTGCTGCAATCCGTTTAACAAGAGTGGACATCGTTCGAAAAAGATAAAAGTATTAAAATTAACTGGTGTTTCGAAGCGATACATGAATGAATTAAATATACAATACGGTGAAGAAGCAGAATTCATTTGCCCCAAGTGTAAAATCGATTTGTCTCAACAAGCAAATGCATTGAAACAAATGCAACCACAATCCGAGAATGAAATGACAATTGAACAAAATGTTTCATCTGATAGTGAGGCAGACATTCCGATGGTCAATATGTCTTTGAGTCCTTTGAATGAGGCTATTACCACTTTAGGTGAATCGCCTATTACAAAAAGAAAGTTGCGAAGTGAAAAATACAGGAAAGAGAAAAAAGGCAAGGTTATGAGTGCAATCGCGACAATATTTGATGAAGGCTCTGATAACGAGTGCAGTCAATTGCTAGAGCAATATTTGGCGGAAAAGTTTGAACAGCTGTTAATTCAGGAGGTGCATTTCAAACAGTGGATAATTAGCAGCGGCAGATGTTCCCTTGAGACCGTGGTAAAGCAGATTCCGGAATTCATCGAGGAATTCGGATTCAAGTTGAATGAACTGAAGGCGCACCATTTCATATCCGAGATGCAATCGAAATTTCTAAAGGAAAGTAAGGAGAAATTAGCCCAAAATGAATTCATTGTGATAAGCGACTTTGCCGAGAATTACACTTTTCTCGTTCAGGATGAAATTCAGGCTTATCACTGGGCAAACGACCAGTGCACGGTGCATCCTTTTTGCATTTATTTCAAAAACGAAGATAATGAACTACAGACCGTAAGCCTTGTTGTTGTCGCGGAGAGTTTAGCTCATAATTATGTGTCCGTTTATTTATTTCAAATGAAACTGTTTGAATTCTTAAGATCAAAATTCGATGCAATCGACAAAGTAACGTTTTTCTCAGACGGCGCGGCTTCTCAGTACAAGAAAAAAAAAATTTTTACAATCTTTGCATAATTGAAGAAGAACAAAACTGCAAGGTCGAGTGGCACTTTTTTGCGACGTCCCACGGTAAGTGCCCATGCGATGCGTTAGGGGGAACCCTAAAACGCATGGCGACTAAGGCAAGTTTGCAAAGGCCATATACTGACCAGATCTTAAATGTACAACATTTGTTCAAAGCAAGGAAATTGCCATTAACACAGTTTTATGCACTCAAAAAGAACACGATGCCATGGAGCGACGAATTCAAAACAGATATAATAATGTCAAAACTATGACTGGAACGCAAAAGTTTCATTGCTTCATACCAAATATTTCTGATATGTCAATTAATGTAAAGCGGTACTCTTCGTCTGCCGACGTGCTAAATTTAAAGTTACTTTAATTTTATAATGATGCCAAGACAATTGAAATTTTTAATAAATATTGTAATTAAGTATAAGCAGCAAAATAAGAAAGATTTTTTCTTCATAAATGTATTTTTAACTGTAAAATAATTTTTAAAATGTATTTTTAATAATAAAATAAAACAATCTTAAATAATTACAAATAATTCAATTATAAAAAATATAAAAACAATGAGAACAAGGTGGTCTCTTAAATGCTCCTCTCCTGTCCAAACAAGGAGTCGGGGCCCATTTTTTTATTGCTGATTTTTAAAGCAAAAATTATGAGGAATCCAAAAAAAAAAAAATTAGCCGGAAAATTTAGGAGCTTCTGTGGAAAATCGGAAAATTTAATTTTCATGGGAAAATTTAATTTTCATGGGAAAAAAGGTAAATTTCTGAGAAAAATTAGGAAAATTTTATTTTGCAATTAAAGCCTGATTCAATACCTTTCCAACGAGCTATCACTCGTTGCGATCGCTTTAGTAGTTTTTTTTTAAACAACTTTCAATGAGGTCTCTTATGAAGAATTCTTCAATTTTGTCACATGACAGTGGTGTACACCACCACTAAACCAGTCACTATAAAAAAAAAAAAAAAATATGAAGGTACATTATTTTTTGCTGGGCAATCGATTGAGACTATTTATTTTAGAATCGGAGAGGGATCGTCCAAAAGGTGATCGCTTTCATATGGAATTGCTCTTAAATGTTATTAAAAAACTAATTTTTCCTATTCATACACTTATAAAAAAAAGTTAGTACAAAAGTCAAACGCTAAACGCGTTCTGATTAAATTGAACTAATTTTTCTGTTATTTTCTCTAAAAAAGTCCGTAGAAATAGGTCAAAATTCTGCTAAAATAACAGGAAATAGTACATGTATTTGCGCCAGCACAATTTTGACCTATGCATTTGTACCTAATTTTTTTATGAGTGCAAGTAATAGATTCAAATAGATTACAGATTGAATAAATCTGAATAAAAACCTTAATAATTTAAAAACTTTTATTCAGCTGTGAAACTTTTAAAAATCATAATTCAGCTTTATTTAATCTTTAAACGGATATGTTTTTATTTATTTTATTGATGATTTGCTAAAATCATAACTTCATTCAAAATAATTTTGCCGACTAAAAACAGCAAGTTTTTGTTAAATTATAAAAATCTCACAAACTGCCTTTCTGAAATCAGCAGAGGTATGTGTTTAATATAGTATGTAATGTAAGTTGATTCAAAAAAAACTAATAGTCACTAAATATTTCTGATGATTTCGGCAGAGTAGTTTGTATTTGCATTCAATAAATTTTTTACAAATATAACTAAAAATTTGTAGATAAGCAGTGTTTCGGCTAGTTAAAAAGTTTCTTCAGAAGTAAATTGTAATTTGAAATTTACTTAAACTTAACTCATAAGTATATTACTTATATGTCGGAAATTTAACAATTGTTTAGCAAACAAGTTCTGCTGATTTCAGTAGATTTAATCGCGGAACCTTTTTTACTAATTTTAAGTAGCTTTCTCTGCTATATTTACATACTAATTTCTATGAATGGAGTTTCTGTTTAAAGCCAGATTCACAATGCTGTAGTACTCCATAGTTTTTGTATCATGCTATCTCTATTTTATATACTCCACTATGCAGCGAGGAGTACTCCAGCATTGTGAATCCGGCTTAATTTGTTTATTTCTTCATACTACAAAAAATAATAAGTAGATTTATAATGAATTATTTTAATTTGTAGGATTTATTTGATGAAATATGATGAAACAAGAAAATCCCGAAACCCCGAAAAATCCCGAAATCCCGAAAAATCCCGGGATCCCGATAAATCCCGGGATCCCAAAAAATCTCGGGATCCCGGGATTTTAATTTTCAAAATCCCGAATCCCGGGATTTGTAAAAACCAGTCCCGTTCGGCATCCCTAGTTCTAACAAAAGATTTCAACCGATTAAAAAAAATGTAGAACTGGGATATATATTAGGGTCCACCACTTTCGCCCACAATTACATCGCGGTCCCAAAGAAAAGTGTAAAAACGAGGCATCTTACCGCCATACCCTTATTACATCGCTTAAACTCTATTGAAATATGTCTGCCACTTACACCAATTTAAAGTAATATAAACACTTTTTCTATTACTGCAGAAATGCAAATTTTATAGGTTTCCCTCATAACCTTTCTTGAGTAGGTAAGTATGGCAGGACAGCACTCACAAAACATCAACAATTCATATCTTCTTTAACAAGTTACCATGGTAAACCACGCCTTGCGCTGAAATTTAGTTATGTGACAGAGGAAAGAAACTTTTTAAAGTCCTAGTCTCAAATGAAGAGGGTGAAAAGGCTGTAGCAAAATCAGCCCCAAAAGTCTTGAAGACTAATCGTTTTTCAGTCTCATTTCCACATTTATAGTATTTATTATTTGAAGAGCGTAGTTGTGTTTTCGGTTTCCCGAGTTAAGTGATTCTTAAATAATCCCGATCTGAAAAATTTATATATAGTCATACATAGTAATGTCTTGTCATGAATAGCCATATAATATATAATTACATGATTCTTATGTGCACTCAAAATAATACGTTTGTTGACTGGACAGAAAAATTTTTTACTTTAACAAAATTTATTCGTGTTTTTATCTCGCTTAGTTTTGGAGATACGGGCTATTTTGTAAAGTGGAAAATTTTTATAAGAAATTCCCGGGGTTCCAAGGCCCCATCATGGTTCATTTTTGGATATGGGTATTATTCGATTAGGGGTAGTCGAAAGTTTCGTAAATTTTCGAGATATGGGCCTTTTTAAGGGAGGGAAAGAAATAGCACAATCTTTAAAACTAGGGATACATTGGTGGCGCCATCTACCGGGTAATAACAGAAACATGAAAATATTATATTTTAATAATAAATTTTGTAAAATTTAATGAATGGGTTCTTAAAAATTAGTTATAAATATTTTTGAAAATTAACACTCAAAACTAGTTAAAGTACTAAGAATTTTAAGTATAGTGTTAAATGAAGATAACTAAAATCTTTGTTTAAATCACTGTTTCAACTAAAAATTTGTTAAAACTAGTCAAATTGATTTGAAACCCGTTTGACAGATTTTTCTACTGACGTATTATTGTAAGTTTGGAACCTAATATCACCATATATTTTTATATATTGTCTTTTATAAAAATTTTTTTTTAAACTTTTTTTAACTCAATTTAATTTAATTGAAAATATTTTTTTTACAAATTTTAAAAATTTTACAAATGGCGTTGCGCAAAATGGCCCTAAGAAATATGACCCCAATCTTAAAATGTAATTTTGCCCTAAAAATGCCTAAAAATGAATTTTGGGGCATATTTTCATTTTTTATTTTGAGGCTATTTTTCATTGTGCAAAATAGCCCCAATCTGAAAAAATGCAAAATGACCCCAATTTAAGAAAAGAAAAATTATCCAAAAATATTTAAAGATCAAAAAAATTGTCCAAAAATATTTAAAGATCAAAAAAATTGTTTATGCGCAGCAGTATTTATTAATTAATAAATTTCGAGTTAGGTGAAAACTTGCTTGGAATCAATAATATCCGCTCTACAATAAGGACACTTATAATTAGCTTCATTTGTTTGTGCAGCAGAAGTTTGCAACATAAGATTGCATTCACTGCATACTTTTAGGTGCTTGCACGGCAATGTGACAAAATTTAGGTTTCTATCGTGACAAACCACGTAACTATTTGGTTCCACGACAGTTTCCACTTCTTCTTACTCAGATTTCTCCTCAGACGTTAAATATTCGTTTTCTTGAAATATGTCAAGAAAACCCCTTCTACTGTCGATTCTAACACCGATTAGTTTTGTTTGAAATTGTCCCAATAGCAACCACTTCTATAGCTCCAAAGTGGAACCGATTGCCCTAGAATCAGTTCTGGAACTAGTTCTGGAACTGATTCTACTTCAATCCCACCTTCCATATAGGATCCCAGGAAATGGTTCTGGAACCAGTTCTATTGAATCGGTTTCAGTGGAACCAGTTGTAAAATAGGTGTGGTTGGCTACTGATTGTAAAAAATTTTACTGGGAATGGTTTGGTTGTGGCAACAACATTTTTCGGTTAACCATCATACTAAAAACACTTACACATTTCTCGCTATACAGACCCCAAGAAAATAATTTTTTTCGCATGAAAAAACCCAGTTTTTTAAGTACAAGAAACGGACCTATTATTTAGGAATTTCAGTGATCTGTTACCATTCCTTTTCTATTTTTTTTTTTTTTTTGTAACAGATTGATGAAATAAAGCCATACTACGAATGGAGTCAAATATGATCCCAGGACGGTATGAACGTTAACTCTTCCGAATTTATATTCAGGCCAACGAGCCAATTGAATTGTCTTAACTAATTTTCTGTAGATACAAACTAACCAATCGATTGGCTACAAATTTAGCTGTCAGAACAAATCTTTTTTCTCATTGCCAATTTCTGCATGGTTTCTGAAATAGAAAAACTTTACACTATGGATACGTTTTTCTACAAAAACACGTAACGTTTTTAAAAACAAAAATCTTAAGTATTTGTGTATTTTATTCTATTGGAAATCCCACAGATTCGAAAAATTTTCAATGGAAATACCCACATATATTACTTCAGATTTTGGGGATTTTTGTACGGAAAAATCTTCAGCTTTTGATGTACACCCAGAAAACCGAATCATTATGACAGCCGCTGTGACAACCGGATAATTCAAATGTTTTTATCACAGTCAAATAACTGTTGTATCAACTGATTTTCTATTATCGCAATCGAATCATTTGATAAACTCGGTTGTCACCACGAATCTTCTCTGTGTATGAAACTACATATTAGATTAAGAAATTTACATGTAGAAAAATCATTTTGAATGCTTTCTGGTAGAGAAAACCTCTCACATTCACAAAAATTTATCCTATAAAATAAATCTATATTGTAAAGGGTTCTTCAACAGGGACGCTACAAAAGTAGAAAGACAGGGACAGCAAACGACGCCATATTTCTTGCCGCTCTTTTGACATTTCTCTTCAGTAAGGTTTGCCATTTCATGATGGAAAGATATACGAGCCAACAACGAGTCGAAATTATTAAAATTTACTACCGTCATTCGGAGTCAGTGGCCTCAATGTTAAGAGCGCTACGTCCAATTTATGGTCGCCATAATGAATGGCTTCGTCAATAAACAAAATATGCGTTATTGGTCAGACAGCAATCCACACGTACTCCATGAGTCATCATTGCATCCCGAAAAAATTACGGTTTGGTGCGGTTTATGGGCCGGCGGCGTCATTGGGCCGTACTTCTTCCATGATGATCAAGACCGGCACGTTACTGTGTATGGGAATCGCTTCCATTCAATGATAACCGAATATTTTTGGCCCCAATTGGATGATATGGACTTGGAAGACATGTGGTTCCAACAGGACGGCGCCACAAGCCACACAGCGAATGTCACAATCAATTAATTGCAAACCAAGTTTGGAGAACGTGTTATCTCACAAAATGGTCCACTCGATTGGCCGCCTCAGTCGTGCGATTTGACGGCGTTGGACTATTTCCTGTGGGGCTACGTCAAATCTATGGTCTATGCTAACAAGCCAGCGACGATTTATGAACTTCGTACGAATATCGGCCGATTTATGCTTGAAAACCGTCGAAAATTGCGTTCAGCGTCTGGACTTTTGCAAGCGTGCCCGTAGTGGCCATACAAAGAGATCGATTTCCATACATAATGGCATCGAACGTACTTTCACAGGAATGAAGAATTTCATTGATATCCAAAACCGTTTTTGTTTTATTTAAAAAAACTTCTGTAGCGCTGTTATTAGAAAACCCTTTACTTGCGTTTTGCCCTTTTTTCCTAAAAAAATGTAATATTATTTTAAATGCCAAAAATCAGTACAAATTTTAACAAATCAGTACAGATCATCAGTACACGTGACCAAAAATCAGTACATGTACTGATCAAATCAGTACGACTGGTCACCCTATACATGAATCAAATTTTCCGACCTTCAAAGGAGTGACAATTAAAGCACACCGACATTTAAAGTAGGTGACAATTATAGAACTTTTAGTGTATATTCAAAAAATTAGACATCATTAACAAATATCGCGACTTTATTGCCATGTTGAACTGCCTATACATACAATGATTTTTTTTTTTGAAGGCCAAGAGTCTAATAAAATTAGTTGCAAAAAATATAAGATTTTTTTGCATTATCAAATTTTATATATTATTTTAAAAATGTGTACACTGTAGTGTATACGGGTACTGAAAGAGTTAATAAAACTTCAGATATTTGAGCTCGACGTCAGTGATTTTTATTATAGATATTCTCCTTATAAATCAGTGCCGGTTCCAGCTGTCGAAATTTTAAAATTTTATTTATTACTCATACGTCACGTATTTATAATCAATAGGGTTGCTATATCAACCGAAACATTTATAATTAACCACTTGTCAACCAATTTTTGCCCATTTATTGTTCCACTGAGAATATTGTGACCACTTGTGAAAAAATTCATGTTAGTGTGAAAAATTCGGCAAAATTGAGTAATTTTACGGAAGTAACGAAAGCCTTTTGTAGTTTTTTAGAACAAACGATTATGAGCCAGAACTAAGAATTAATTTGTTCTACAATTTCACTTAAGTAAAAAATTTTCAAACAAAATTTCGTACATAGCTAAGTTAAATTTAACTTAAATCGTTTTTAGTTCTGATTATCAAAATATTCCTTTTATTGGATGGATTTAAAAAACTTGAATTACTATACGGATGCGAAATGTATGCAAGTTGTGATACTAAAAGTAGTAAAAAACTTAAATCTACTTAGGTATGTTTTCAACTTAAGAAAATTTTACCCTATCTCTTCCTACTCAAGAAAACTTTTTGGAGTTACTTTTAATGATCTTTTGAAGATAAGAACTTTGATCTTGTTACAAAAAATTCTATATACCCAGGAGCCATCATATCTATTTGATAGACTTCAATTTTTGAACTCCCAAAGAACCAAGGACATTAACCATATATTGTTTCAAAATTCTGTATCCAAGTGGCAATTTTATGTTAATTCAATACGTCTTTGGAACATTACCATCATCCATTCAGTTTATAAGCAACGCATTGCATTTTAAGAAAAAACTTTTTGAATTTTATAGTTAAATGATAGTTTAATATACCCTGTATTGGGATTCTCTAACTTTTTAACGACAAATTTCGGTAGTTAGATTGTCAAAATTCGATATTTATCTACAATTGTCGTTAAAACTGATTCAGTAACTTTTTCTACCGAATTTTGTCGTTAAATAATATCGTTAACTTCCGACAATTATTGTTAAGTTAACGACAGAAAAAAAGTTGTAGATAAGGTAACGGATGAGCAAAAAAAATGTGAATAATTGCAAAATGAGTGCAAATTTCATAAAAATTTACATTAAGAATAAGGAACTGGCGTTTTAAAGCTTGCATTTTAGAGCATTGTGATATGGTTAGCTAGTGAATGGCCCTCGTTTTACAGTGAATTGCTTATGCTCTTAATTTCAAGCAATAGATGCTTATCAGTGCTTTGATACCCACTGGTTTTTGTTCGCCTACGCGGTAGATAACATATCTAAGCATAGATAGGAATAAATTGCTTGAAATAACAGGCACTAATAATCGATTTTAAAATCCTTTTAAGCTAATTTATTTCTTCTAAAGTAGAATTCATTAAGCTCGATTCACAATGCTGGGGTACTCCACGCTGCATTATGAATCGAGCTTAATGAATTCTTAAAAAAAATTTTAGCCTGCTAATGAGTGGACTAAAATTCTTAGAAATCGCGAACACAAGGATTTTAGTAGATTTTTTTCATAGAACATAAATGGAATACCATTATATATCACTGCAAATAAGAGTTTCCAATATTTAGCATGGCTTAGTGCTTAAAATTATTAATGTAACTTTTCACCCTACATGCATAAATCAAATTAACCCAATTAGGTCGTTGCAATTCAATTGCATCAAATTAATTCAATTAGGGATTTACTTTCTTTTTTTCGTGCTTTTGAATTTTTTGTCAGTGATAATTATTAACAACCCGGCAGAAAAAATAGACAACATTTTTGGAGTCAAATATTTTTTTTGTAATGATCATTAATCATTGTCATTACCATTGTATATATGTAGTTGTAATGAAATATGTTTTCATTTCCAATACATTCAAGCAATTGAAATCAAACCAATTTTAATATTCATTGCAAAATTAGACATGGATTTTCATTACCGTTACTTTTATACAAGTAGCACTAAAAATGTACTTCTAGTTCTGCAGTGCTGCTAAATTCATGTCTTTTTTTTTTGCTGGGATATAAAATAACTTATTTCAAACTAACCAGAAAATAAAAATATAGAATACCGGATCACATATTTTTTGGAATCGCGGTTAGCGTTTCGCGTTAAATTTAACGTAGGTATACTTTTTAAACTATAAAAGTATTGGAATTGAATCCATTAGGTGTGTGTTATAAATGCGACTGAATATTTTTTTTTTAATTTCTTTAAAAAGCGAAGCGTTACGCGCTCTTTTGCGGTTTTTAATTGGTAAACTGTGTAATTGTTAGTGAAATTAAAGTTATTCAAGTAACTCGTGCGTATACGTGATTGAAAAAATCGCCGGGAGTCAGCTACAAAGTTAATGACAAATTTTTGAGATTAACGCGATTTATGTGTGGTTTTCCAATTTGAAATTAGCTTATTTTATTTTTTGCTTCACCGCGTAATCAATAGAAAGACGTGCGAAATATCTCACTTATGCAAACCGGGAAAGTTTCGTATCACTCAACTTTATATGCAATAATTTAATCACTGAACAAATTTAAAATGCAAAAACAGGGAAAATCACGGTAATCGCAAAAAAGTGCCACTGACTTTGTAACTGATTAACGGGTTTTATTTCAACTTTGAATACGTACAATTCACTTGAATAACCATAATTTCACTAACGATCTAACAGTTTCACAATTACAAAAAAAAAACGAGTACAAAGGTTAAAGTCGGGCATGCCGACTATACAATACCATACACCAGTCTGGTGTATTGTTTGGATCCGAAATTCGAATGGGTTAAAATGGGGCTTATGTCAAAATTTTCTATAATGTGAGTCAGCGCACCAAATTTCATTAAAATATCTTAATATTTGCGACCTGCAGTTTGTAACCAAGCCAATTTTGGGGGGACCCTTATATGGGCACTAGTTCTAAACATGGCTTCGTCCTTGGGCCAACATAGGTCTATGTACCAAATTTCATCAAAATATCATAATATTTGCGACCTGCAGCGTATAAACAGTATAATTTTGGTAGGACCCTTATATGGGCACTAGGTCTAAACATAGACCGATGTTCACCAAAATCAATAGGCTGCGTTATTGGGCCAATATAGGTCTGTGTATCTAATTTCATCAAAATATCTTAATATTTGCGACCTGCAGCGTATAAACATTATAATTTTGGTAGGACCCTTATATGGGCACTAGGTCTAAACATGGACCGATGTTCACCAAAATCAATAGACTGCGTTATTGGCCCAATGTAGGTCTGTGTACCAAATTTCATCAAAATATCTTAATATTTACGACCTGCAGCGTATAAACAGTATAATTTTGGTAGGACCCTTATATGGGCACTAGGTCTAAACATGGACCGATGTTCACCAAAATCAATAGGCTGCGTTATTGGGCCAATGTAGGTCTGTGTACCAAATTTCATCAAAATATCTTAATATTTACGACCTGCAGCGTATAAACAGTATAATTTTGGTAGGACCCTGATATGGGCACTAGGTCTAAACATCGACCGATGTTCACCAAAATCAATAGGCTGCGTTATTGGGCCAATATAGGTCTGTGTACCAAATTTCATCAAAATATCTTAATATTTACGACCTGCAGCGTATAAACAGTATAATTTTGGTAGGACCCTTATATGGGCACTAGGTCTAAACATGGACGGATGTTCACCAAAATCAATAGGCTGCGTTATTGGGCCAACGTAGGGCTGTGTACCGAATTTCATCAAAATATCTTAATATTTACGACCTGCAGCGTATAAACAGTATAATTTTGGTAGGACCCTTATATGGGCACTAGGTCTAAACATGGACCGATGTTCACCAAAATCAATGGGCTGCGTTATTGGGCTAACATAGGTCTGTGTACCAAATTTCGTCAAAATATCTTAATATTTACGACCTGCAGCGTATAAACAATATAATTTTGGTAGGACCCTTATATGGGCACTAGGTCTAAAGATGGACCGATGTTCAAAAAAATCAAACTTGTTCGTCCTTGGGTCAACATAGGTCTGCGTACCAAATTTCATCAAAATATCTTAATAGGTGCGACCTGTAGAGTGCGCACAAGATTGCATGGACAGACAGACGGACGGACGGACGGACAGACGGACATCGTTAAATCGAAATAAAAAAAAATTCTGAACCGATCGGTATACTATAAGGTGGTTCTACGACCAATATTTTTTGGTGTTACAAACATCAGCACAAACTTATAATACCCTGACCACATAGTGGTGTAGGGTATAACAAGAACCGCGGTGGAGCGTATAATGCCTTTAAAAACACATTTAATTAAATTTCCAGTCACTTTTATTATATACACTTACCTTATGGATTATATTAAAATACTGCTATAGGGTGAAAAAATACACTTTAAATTTAACGCATTTAGACTTTCGCGATTTAAAAAATAACTATATGGAACGGTATTCCATATTTTTTAAGCCCGATAGCAAGCAAAAAACCACAAAAAAGCTCTCTTGTTCGCCGGTTTAAAAAAAAAATTCTTGATACAAATGTTGTTTTCTATTTTGTTTTTTTATTTACAAATATTTTGTATCGAATTGTTTGGCATTTTTTTATTTCTACCGAAATTTGTCGGTAACCTTTTCTAACGAATAATATCGTTAACCAAAATATAGTGAATCACTTTTTCGGTAATGCAACCGACAATTATCGTTAGTTAACGAATTCGATAAAATCGTTAAGAAAGTTAGAGAATCGCACTGCTGGTGTCTGAAATATTGATTTATTTATTTATTTTTTGCTTGGTCAAATGAAAATTTTGTTTTTATTCTTATTATTATTGTTTTTAATGTTAGTGTTATTGTTTTATTATTATTATTATGTTATTAAATATTTTTATCTAAACATATCCCTTCATACATTTTTTTTTAACTAAACGTTGTAAAAATCCATTACTATAATCATAAGATTGTAAATCTTGTTGTTTTGGAAACCAATAAAAATTAAATTAAATTAAATTATAATTTTATTTTAATATATATATTAATTATATTGGAAGCGCTTCATCTCTCACCAAATTTTATTTGTCCTCTATCTTCTTTTGAAAGAAAATAGCAAATTAATATGACGAATTTCCTGAGTTTTGCTTCTCTTAAAAAAAATAAATAAATACAAAAGTAAACATATCCGAAGAAAAACCTAAAATGTATCCTGAACTTTCATCACTATGATGATATTAATGAATTTTTGCATAAAACCAATGATGTTGCACTTGAACTTTTCCATTGAGACTTTTGATTGCTTAAAGAATTTTTAAAAATGTTGTGAAAAATTTCATTTTATTTATTAAAAGTTTCATCCATTCAATGAAAAAGTTTTATTAAATCGGGATTCATAAAATATATAAAATTTTTCATCAAATTTAAGAAATTTTTATTTACTTTGTACAGAAAACTTCATTGGTTTACTGAAAAATTCCATAAAAACTCGCCCAGCAAAATTCCCTCTGTGTATTTATCTCAATATATATATTTTGAAAATACTTGCTGAATTGTATTTTACGACATGTAATTTCAAGATTTTAGGGATTTAGTTTTATGAAAAATTTTTCGGATTCTGATGACTGTTTCATAATAAAATCTCTAACAATTTCTTTAACAAAATTTAAGATCCGAACAGCAATTTATTACGATAACTTTTAGATTTTGAGAAATTCATCCCTAACATTCAAAAGACAATTTATAGAAATATTACTCGAATTGTAAGGACTCCTCCGTAGAAAACCAATTAGATTTCCTGGATATTTATTTCAAAGAACTCATTATACCCTACACCACTATGTGGTCAGGGTATTATAAGTTTGTGCTGATGTTTGTAACACCAAAAAATATTGGTCGTAGACCCACCTTATAGTATACCGATCGGTTCAGAATTTTTTTTTATTTCGATTTAACGATGTCCGTCTGTCCGTCCGTCTGTCCGTCCGTCCGTCTGTCTGTCCATGCAATCTTGTGCGCACTCTACAGGTCGCAGCTATTCAGATATTTTGATGAAATTTGGTACGCAGACCTATGTTGGCCCAAGGACGAACAAGTTTGATTTTTTTGATCATCGGTCCATGTTTAGACCTAGTGCCCATATAAGGGTCCTACCAAAATTATATTGTTTATACGCTGCAGGTCGTAAATATTAAGATATTTTGACGAAATTTGGTACACAGACCTATGTTAGGCCAATAACGCAGCCTATTGATTTTGGTGAACATCGGTCCATGTTTAGACCTAGTGCCCATATAAGGGTCCTACCAAAATTATACTGTTTATACGCTGCAGGTCGTAAATATTAAGATATTTTGATGAAATTTGGTACACAGACCTACATTGGCCAAATAACGCAGCCTATTGATTTTGGTGAACATCGGTCTATGTTTAGACCTACTGCCCATATAAGGGTCCTACCAAAATTATACTGTTTATACGCTGCAGGTATTAATATTAAGATATTTTGATGAAATTTGGTACATAGACCTATGTTGGCCCAAGGACGAAGCCTATTGATTTTGGCGAACATCGGTCCATGTTTAGAACTAGTGCCCATATAAGGGTCCCCCCAAAATTATATTGTTTATACGCTGCAGGTCGCAAATATTAAGATATTTTGATGAAATTTGGTACATAGACCTATGTTGGCCCAAGGACGAAGCCTATTGATTTTGGTGAACATCGGTCCATGTTTGGAACAAGTGCCCATATAAGGGTCCCCCCAAAATTGGCTTGGTTACAAACTGCAGGTCGCAAATATAAAGATATTTTAATGAAATTTGGTGCGCTGACTCACATAATAGAAAATTTTGACACAAGCCCCATTTTAACCCATTCGAATTTCGGATCCAAACAATACGCCAGAGTGGTGTAGGGTATTGTATAGTCGACATGCCCGACTTTAACCTTTTTACCCGTTTATCTATGGCAACGTTACCGTATAAGAAATCTTCCTGATTCTTAAAATACATTTTTCTATATAAAATTCTTCTATGGATTGCCACATTGAATCAATGAAATTTCACTGGAATTCGTCAATTGAAACTTTTCATTCATTTTATGCAATTTTTCATAAAGTTTTAACAGCATTTTCAAAATATTTATTAAAAATTTCATACACCCAATAAAAAAGTTTCATTAAAAAGGGGGTTCATAAAAATTATGAAGCTTTTCATACACTTAAAATAATACGTCAGTAAAAAATTAGTCAAACGGGTTTCAAATCGATTTGACTAATTTTTTACAACTTTTTAGTTGAAACACTGATTTAGGCAAAGATTTTAGTTATCTTCATTTAACGCAATACTAAAAATCCTCTGTATTTAAACTAATTAAAAAAAAACCATTCCTTAAATTTTATATACTTTATTCTTAAAATATAATATTTTCATGTTTCCGTTATTACCCGGTAAATGGCCCCATCAATATATCCGAAGTTTTAAAATGGCGCTATTTCTTTCCTTCCCGATTTTTTAAAATAGCCCATATCTCTAAAACTAAGAGAGAACCATTGATGAAAATTTCGACAACCCCTAACCATATACTACCCCGCTGAAAAGGTTATCTCTATTCAAAAATGGAACTTGGTGGGGCCTTGGGCCCTCGGAAATTTTTTACTAAAATTGTCCACTTCTTAAAATTACCCATATCTCGAAAACTATGGGAGATAGAGCAAAAGGTACAAAATATTTGCGCCTTGGGAGTGTCCTTACATGCCGGTAGATGTTATGGACTAGGCCCGGGGAGGCCCGGGACACTAAATTTTACCAAATTTTACGAAAATTGTGGTCTTATTAATTTTTTACTTAAATTTAGATTTGTTAAATTTGACAAAAAATGTTTTAAAATCAACAAATGAAAGAAACAAGAATAAATTTTGTTAAAGTAACAAAGTTTTCTGTTCAGCCAACAGACATATTATTTTGAGTGTATAGTTTAAGGAATTTTTCCTCCACTTCAAGAAAAAAACTTCTTTAGTTTAATAAAAATTTCCAGTAAAACTTAAAATTCGCTCTGTGTAGGAGATAACAATCAAAGGATTTTTTGTTATATGCACCACGAGGCTTATCTGAATTAAATTGATTACTGAGAGCTCTCATATGTCATTTTTTGAGAAAACACACTAACTTCGAGAACCATGAAATTCATTAAAGATCTGAAATACATAACGTTAAAGTTCTTTGAGAAAATCGTTGTCAATTAATATATTTCTTAAGTAGGTTTGAGGTTAAGAAGAAGAATAAAAATTTTTTCAAAGTTATAGACACATTACTAATTTCCAAATCAGACTAGATCTAGTTTCTGCCTTTTTTATGGACAGGCTTCATCAGTGATTTTCCATTAAATTGTATTATTGTTTATATTTTATTGTCAGATTGTCTCTATATGATAATTTACTCTCAGAAGTGATCAAACAGAAATACAAACATTCTACTTTAGATTTTTTGTTTATCTTCTTATCTCCTCTCTGTCACCTTTTTCACAAATGTTGCCACACTGACGTATGGTTTTTACGTACAAGTGCAGGCAATTTGTGTATATCGAAGACGGAGTGCCAGCAGGGTATTTTTATTTTTCTAGTAAAGTGTTGTTTCTTCAAACGCGTCATATAGACCAAATGCAATTAATATTGTAATTAATATGCATTTTTAATAATTTTAATTAAGTAGGTTTGAGGTTAAGAAGAAGAATAAAATTTTTTTCAAAGTTATAGACACATTATTAATTTGCAAATCAGACTAGATCTAGTTTCTGTCTTTTTTTATGAAGAGGCTTCATCAGTTTTTTTCCATTAAATTGTATTATTGTTTATATTTTATTGTCAGATTGTCTCTATATGATAATTTACTCTCAGAAGTGATCAAACAGACATACAAACATTCTACTTTAGATTTTTTGTTTGTCTTCTTATCTCCTCTTTGTCATAAATATTTTTGTTACGAAATTCGATGTCACGTATATTTAATCCGCTATTAACCCTCCTTATATAACGTTATCTAAGCAGAGTTAATTATATTAAAATTAAATTTTAGGGAAGAATCCTGAGGATGATATTCAAAAAATATCGAAATATTGATCTATAAGGAGAATATTTATAATAAAAATCACTGACCTCGAACTCAAATATCTGAAGTTTTAAGATGTTCTTAGTTACTTTTGATTTATATATTTAAAGACTTAAGCATATTTCTCTACGAAGTTCTAGCAACAAATTGTTTAACAATGTAGGGTAGGCACTTATTCCCTAACTTCTGGATAAAAACTTATTTCCTCACTTTTGGGTAACCATTTATTCCTTCACTATGGGTAACTACGCTGGTAACTCGTTATTCCCAAATTTTTTTGTAAGCGAGAAGGTAATGACGACCCATGAATTTTGGGATATCGCGAACAAAAGTAATTAAGCGTGTAAATGGCCTGGTAAGTAGTGAAATGCTTTGTGTGCTACTTACTCGCTTAATGTCTGTCTTTGCTGGATAACTTTGTGAATATTTAAATTTTTTCCCCAAATCCCCCTTATAGGCTCGCCCTTGGAAGTCTGCATACTCTCGGGAAATATTTGTTGCCGCGACTCTGAGATTTCCCGCCATACAGTTGCCGAAATAATTATAGGTTGACTAAGGAAATTGCAGATTACTTCAGCAGGAGTCGACATATTTAAAATTTTATCCCTCCATAGGGTAGTAGAGGTAATTGTCATTTGGAACCGTTATAGCTATTCGTTATTATTTCACGCTTGTAGAAAATTTTTGCTATTTTTTACACATTTAAATCGAAATAATTACGGTTTAGTGATGCTTGGGTCGGATTTTTTGTTGGAGATTTTTAAATTTTGGTATTTTCGATAAATGCTTTAGTTTTCAATTAATAAGACGCATTTTTGAAAAAAAAGATATTTTGGGAAAATTTTGTATTAATAAAATAATTCATTCTTTCATTCATTCTCTATTTTTGGAAAAAGATTTTGGATTTTAATGACAACACTTTTTATACAAATATATAGAAGAGATTTCATTAACCTTTGTAAATTAAGACGCTATTATGCAAAAAATATGTTCCTTTTTATTATTTCCATATTATCTCCATGAGAAAATTCAATATTGATTTAAACTGCATTAGTGGAATTTTGATTTTATTTTGAAGTTACTGATCTTTATAGATATTTTAAGTCCTACACACGTCTCGTGCAACCAATTTTGCATGACTAAGTAAAGCAAGTTTTTAGAAAAGAGTTATGCAATATTTTATTGTGAGTGAAACAATGTTCTAGGTTTTTAATTCGGCGAACAATTGAAGGTTTTATGAATAAGAGTGCATTAGAAGAGATCTTAATTGATAAAAAGTAGGTAAACTTGCTAATCCTTTTGATATTATTGTTTATAGATTGATTTGAAGAAGTCCAAAGACTGTATACCTAAAGTACCCCCACAAAGAAAATTGCATTAAACTTTTCCTGAAAACGTCATGTTCTGTAACACGCAAAATTTCAGAGAAACATTTGGTAGACACTAGGAGGACAAGCTGGACATTGACTCCAAAAAATCAAAATTCATAGGGTACAGTTAAGATTATGATCAAATTTTCTTTTGGAGAATACATGGAAATTATACCAAAGACATTTTGTTTGCATAATTGGATCCGGATTTGCTGAAGTAATTCACATTTTTTACGGATCTTCTCATAAATAGGGTTTGGTCCTAAAAATCCGGTTTTTATGTTATGTCTTATATTTTAGTTCCCCGGAACCGGTTCCGAAATAAATACCATTGAATCGGTTCTAGCGCAATCAGTTCTTGAAACATGGAGTTGTAAACTGGTTCTAAAAAAGCTTACCGGTAGTTTATCATTTCCTTGAATGTGGGATGATTTTTATATGAAAATACGAAATTTTCTTTTAAATAGATGGCTAAATTTTCGTTTTTTTCATTATTAAGGGATTCTTAGCCCATAGTTTAATATACCCTGACAACAGAAGGAATAAAATATACTATTGCGAGCTAAAGAGGGGGCTTTTTGCTTTTGTGCTTTCACTTGTCTTAAGATTGTTTTTATTTAACTTCAAAACAAAAAACAAAAAAATCTGTATAATTGTTGTTAGTGGGTTTTGGGTTAATAAATGATGATTGTGTTCATGGTGATAATGAAGAAGCCTATTATGCCATTGAGTAGATTGTACCGACAATGTTTGTTTTGTTGTTTATTTCCCTTTTTGGTCAAATGTTTTAATAAGAAAATAACTATATAAGGATTTAAGAATTTTGATTGTTTTTATATTCATTTGTTTCTTTTTGGCAAACGATTGTAAAACCTAAATAAATGCTAAAAAAAGGGGTTAAAATTAAAAAAGTTTTTACTGCTAAGGGGCTTACAAAATATATGGGAGTAAACAAAAATGAGAGAGCCAAATTTCCTTATTATATCAATTTTTAAAATTTTAATGTTTCTATTTGATGTTTGGACGTTTAATTATTTTAATCGTCATTGTGGTTTGCGAAATATCCCAGCAAAACCTTCTATTACCCAGTAATGAGTTTTATAAGAAGTAATAAAGGTAGGTGACCACTTACATATGTATTAGAAAACCTATTATTTTAACAAGGGCATGTCAGTCGATGTAACCCCTTACCTAGTAAGACGTTATTTTGAACTTACAGGTAAGGAGTTTTCAAAAACATTTTGTTTAAGGGCCTGTTTATATATTACGAAAATAGTCTAAACGAAAGAAATTGACAATCACTTTCGTCAAAAATATATGGGAAACAAAAACAAATTTTCGTTACAGTACTTTTGACTTAGCTGCACAACAAACTTTTGCAAGAATTTTTGTGCAGGTAAGCCAAAAACGCAGTTAAGTCAAATTGTTTACCTGCCTTAATGTGCAGGTATACCAATACAGACTGAAAACAAACAAAACAAATGAAGCTAATGATGACAACTTTGTGCTTTGCACCAAATCTTGCGATTTTTATGGTTAAAAAACGCCTAAAGTAGGATATTTTTGTGACAAAAAAAGTTGACAACACATTTATCTTATGTGTTTTTTTTTCCTAGAATTGAAAAACAAAGCAAAACACAAGAGGCAGCTAACGGTGATATTTTTTATGAAAATAATGTAAAACTGCCAAAAATATGAGGCAGTTATCTTAAATGCGCAGGTACAAAAAGTGCACTTAAAGAAGACAATTGCGTACATAATTTTGTAAAATAGAAACGAAACCAAAATTTTGTGCATTTATAGCAAATGTGCACTTAAGAAAACGGCAGTTAATTCAAAACTACTGTACTTTGCTTTCGTTTAGAGTATTTTTATAAATACATAAACATATTCGTAATAAATACATAAGCTAGGGCTAAGTTTTTATTTTTTAAACCGAATATTAATTTGAAATTTACAGGTCTTTTACAAATTATTCAATTCATAATCAGTGTGTTCGTTTACTCAAAATTCTTACTACTTTTACTACAATTGGAAAGTTTTGTTTACTTTTTGTATTGAATTTTTCCAGATGTAGTAAATGTAGTAACTTGTAGTAAGTAAACGAACAAGCTTAATGTTTTATAGAAAAACGAATTATTTATACAAAAAAACATACAAACATCTGAATTTGGTATCCAAAGTAATACACGGGTAAGTGTCCATGGTAATGCACTGGTAGGGGTTCGATGTATTATCAGATAATACTATGGTTGGCAAACACTAATCGTAAAATACCGTTAACGATTCAAAACCCTTTCAACGAACTATTTTTAACCCTAAAAAACTACTAACCTTAAAATATCCTAACGATATAACTTAAAATACAGTTATCCCTAAAATACCCTAACGAAATAAAAAGACAGAAACTAGATCTAGTCTGATTTGCAAATTTAATATGTTTATAACTTTTGAGGAAGGTTTATTCTTCTTCTTAACCTTAAACCAACTGAAATAGAATTACGTTAGGTTTTTTTTTCTAAAAAACATAAAAATTGAATTAAATAAAATTGGTTTGTATGAGTTTGTTTTGATTATTTATAAATGGTATTGTTAACTATACGAACGGTGATAATATTAAGTTTGTTCGCCGTAATTTAGGGTAAAGTCTAGTAAAATGAGAGTAAGCAAATAATTATCTCAAAAAATGGTAAAAATGCTCATAATACCGGGAACGCATAAAACCACCCAGCAAAACCTTGGTAATGGGTTAGACCTTTTTCGCGCATTGCCTCGCAATGGGTACCCCCTTACCTTGGTTTTACTTAGAAACCTAAAGTAATACGTTACTAATATTGCGGTACATCAATACTTATGAGGAATATATGATATAATGAGTCACCGATATAGAGATATATCACTATTTATTTGTAGGCTTTAAAATAATATATTACTGATATAACTTATTAATAAGGGTAAAAATAATAATCTGATACCTTTAAAATATACTACGAAATAATGTAAAATACCGATAACCTTAAAATATCCTAATGAAATTATTTTAAATACTGTTAACCTTAAAATACCCTAACGAAATAACTTAAAATACCGTTAACCCTAAAATAGCTTAACGATATAACCTAAAATACCGATAACCTTAAAATAACCTAACGAAATACTGTTCAAATAATGTTATCACTTATCACTAACTTTATGAAACGGTTGCCAACCCTGGGTAATATGCATAGTAATACCCACATATTCCCAAAGATTTTGCTGGAAAAATATAAAAATGTTCTATATTGGCACCTGCATTAAGTGTCATAATTCTATAAGTGTCACATTCCAAAACCGCCGGAAAATTAAACGCATATTTTCAATTAATTTTTGGTTAATCCTCACAAAAATCGAAGACCAAATATTGATATTACCCAATTTTAGAAAAGCCCAGGTATATGATCTTTTAGCTTTTGAAAAAATTGATCCATGTAAGTGACACTTATAGCATGTTCAGTGTATATAATAAACTGATAAGTATATCGGGAGTTTATTAATTGGTTTTATATGTGCTAGAATGTGCGTGACTCTTGAATATAGAAAATTCATTATAATGAAATAGTCTTATGAAAATCATTGAAACGAATTTGCCACATTAATTACACTGCATGACAAAATCGTGACTTTTAAAAACTAATAAATGATATGGCTTAGTAAAGAAGCAATTAAAAGGAAAATATTTCAACAAAAAAATGTATTCTTTTATACCGGCCTATACGTTAAAATCGCAATTTTCCAAAAATTTTGTATGGCAGTATAGCTTTCCAAGATGTCCCCAAAGTCCAACATTTAGTATAATATGGAGTCACCTCTAAAAACTGTTGTTGCAAAATTTCAAGCAAAACAGTTTCCATGTGCAAAAGTTATGGCAATAAATACATTTTTTGTTAAGGTTAGTATCGTACTAAAAATACTTTAGTATGTACCTTAAAATGTCTTTGTGCGATACTAACCTTAGTAAAAAATTTATTTATTGCAGGGTTGGCAGGCAATACCGCTAAAATACCGTTATCTATTCAAAACTCTTTCAACCGACTACCGTTACCCCGAAAATACCGTAACCGAAATAACCGAAATACCGTTACCGAAATAACTGAAATACCGTTATCCTTAAAATACCAATACCGAAATAAATGAAATATCGTTACCCCTAAAATACCGTTACCGTTATTTTTAATTTTCTGCTTTTGGTAATTGCATGTGGGTATTGAGAATTTTTCGTACTTTAAGTTAATAAATTGGTTTTGTTTTTAATTTCGTTTGTTTTTTGTAAAAAAAAAAAATACCGTTACCGAAATAACTGAAATATCGCTAACCGTAAAATACCGTTACCGAAATAATCGAAATACCGTTATCCTTAAAATACCGTTATCGATATAAGTAAAAACCGTTATCCTTAAAATACCGATACCGAAATAAATGAAATAGCGATAGCCTTAAAATACCGGTACCGAAATAATCTAAAATAACGTTACCCTTACCGATAATCGCATCGTTTCGGTTACCATCCATGATTTATTGCCATAACTTTTGCAAATGGAAACTCTTTTGCCTGAAATTTTGCAACAACAGTTTTTAGAGGTGACCCCATATTATACTAAAAGTTGGACTTTGGGGACATCTTGAAAAGCTATGCTGCCATACAAAATTTTTGAAAAATCGCAATTTTAACGTATAGGCCGCTATAGATGAATACATTTTTGTTTTGTTAAAATATGTTTTCATTTTAATTGCTTCTTCACCAAGCCATATCATTTATTGAGGTCGATTGTACATTCGGCGACTAAAGTCGCTGAAATAGAAAAAACCCATAAAAACCTATATAAAACGCTAAGTAGTGGTTTAAATATCAAGATTAGCACATCGCATTGACGCAGTAGTTTTTTTTATTTTTTTTTTTTTATAACAGATGGTTTAGCACATCCCCATAACTGGCAGCTATAAGTTCAAATTGGTTTAATTACTTGTTGGTACACGATTAGTTTGTTTTCGAGAGATAGAGCTGAATTTCTGCCTATTAACCAATTTAATTTTCTGCTTTTAATATCAAGTTCTTTTTTCTTCTTTATCAAATGTTCCTTCCATGACAATTTTGAGTCCAGAGTAAGACCAAGGTATTTGACCGAATTTGAATGAGGAATTTCAGTGTCTCTCATTTTTAGTGGTATGTAAGAGATTTCCTTAAGTGAAAAATTAATATGAACCGATTTCGTGTGATTTATTTTGATTTTCCATTTGGATGCCCAGAATGAAATGTTATTTACTGCGTGTTGAAGATAATTTGCTGCTTCTTGGGCAGAATTTCCTACAGCTAATATAGCTGTATCATCCGCAAATGTTGCTAATGTTGTGTTTACTGTACTGGGAAAGTCGCTGGTATATAATAGGTAGAGAAGAGGTCCTAGAATACTTCCTTGGGGCACTCCTACTTTTACTTCTCTGATTTCGGTGTATTCCGTTTCATATTTTATTTGAAAATAACGGTTGTTAATGTATGATTTGAGTATATTGTAGTATTTTGGGGGGAATATTGTTGAGAGTTTGGAGAGTAATCCTTCATGCCACACTTTATCAAACGCTTGCGCCACGTCTATAAAAACTGCGGAGCAAATCTTTTTATTTTCGAATGCATCTTCAATAACATTTGTAATACGATGTATTTGTTCTATGGTAGAATGTTTTTGACGGAAACCGAACTGATGGTTAGGTATAACGTTACATGTCTCCACAAAAGGATTTATACGTTTTTTAGAAGCTTTTCGAAAAGCTTTGAAATCAATGGTAGTAGGGATATAGGCCTATATGAGGATACATCATAGGGGTTTTTTCCAGGCTTCAAGATCATTATAACAGTTGATACTTTCCAATAACTTGGAACATATTGTAAGGAGAAACTGCTTGTATTATTTTTGTTAGCATTATAATAGCCTTACATATATGGAATTTGTTTTAGAACTTCTGCTGTTATCAAATCAAATCATGGGGCTTTTTTATTTTTTAGATACGAAATTTCTCGTTTTACTTCGGTGCGTGTCATTTGATTTTCTTGGGTTTCGAGTTGAGGTAGTTGTGAATTCGTGAAATGTAGTGATTGACATATAATAACCATTTTTTTTTGTTTTTAATTTTTAAAATTTTTTTCTAATTTAAAAATATGGGAGTATATACTACTACAGGGTGCGGCTAAAGTAACCATATGATTTCTTTTTTAAATAAATATTGAATAGAATGAAAAAAAAACAAAAAATTGAATTATAGCGTTCCATTTTTATATTCCCCAAGTTTAATTCCTGAAATATTCACAAGCAAAGAAGTTAAAATTTTTTACATCATATACTTACCCTGTGTTATAAGTTAGTATATTTACCAACTTATACTTTGTCTGTGTATTATTGTGTATTGTATATTTACCGAATTTTCGTAAAATTAAACAAAATTTTACCCATTTTATAGTAAAATTTACAAACATTTTTTAGGGTATAACTGTATTTATGCCCTCGTAAGCCGTGTATTTTTGTAATCGCGTACATTTGTAACTTTAACTGTTTATTTGAGTGAACGCACCTTTTTAAACTATTCACATTTCAATTTTGCATTTAGCCACTTTTTTGATCTTTTCATAAATTAAACACAGAATTTTTTAAATTTGTATCATTTAAAAACAAATAAAACAGAAAATAAATAACAACAAACAAAACAATAGAAAATAATTTTATTTTTGACAATATTCAAATGTGTGTATAAATACGAAAAAGTTTACACATAAAAATGTAAGCGTATATTTACGAGGGCTCGTAAACTTGTTTTGACATTAATCGAGTAAACTTACAACATATACACAGTATACGAGGAGTAAATATTTTAAATGAATACCTTTTCTATTTGAAGTGGAAGTGTGCAAGTCAGATATAAATAGCTTTTGCTATTGCTGTGGTAAATATGTACCTAAACAAGAAAAAGGGAAATTTCGGTGCAGATTTTGTTCAAAAATACGAGATGTACTTCAACCAAAATGTTATAGTGAGCAAACATTGGGTGCCTTATACATATAGTGAATAGAAGTTTCTACAATTGTCTAATGGATTGGAAAAATAGAAGACGTGAAAATATGCCATTCGGTATCCGAGTGATTTGGACTAATCCAGATCCTCCATTTAATCCCAAACTATATGTATCCAATCAGCCTAATTTAGTAAACCAAAAGCGATTGTTGCCAAATTGGACTTGACATAGCAGAAATCAGAAGAGTTGGCTACGCTTTTGAAATCAAACAACCTTCTATATATAAAAAATATCAATATGCATGCCACGAATGGAAACAAAGAGAGCACATCAGATTAAAAATGGCCAATATTATTAGTCAACTTCTGGTACCAGAAGAGAAGATATTGCTGCCTCCACTGCATATTAAACTTGGAATTGTTAATGAAATTAATTTACCCGAGAATCGGCGAAAGTAAAATTAAAGAAGGTAGCTATAATAACATATTAAATTTTTCAGTTTCGTGGAAAATTTCAACTTTTTGAAACGTATTTCTCATGATTTTTTATCGCAACAAATTAATTTTTTCCATCAGGCGTACTAAATGGTCCAGATATACGAAAGCTAATAAAAAGTGACGCATTTAACAATATATTGATTGCCGCTGAATTGGATGCTTAAAAGGCAATCTAAGAAGTATTACAGGGCTTTTTGGGAAAGCATCATTCTAGCAACTACTACGTTTCTGTCGGAAGCGTGTTAATACCGTTCTCGAAAATTTTTGTCCAAATGTCCTTGAAAATTCATTACCCCAGCAAAACCTTAGTAATGGGTTTGACATTTTTCACGCATTGCCTGGCAATGGGTACCCCTTTACCCTTGATTTTACTTAGAAACCTAAAGTAATACGTTACTAATGTTGTGATACATCAATACTTATGTGGTTACTGATATGGAGATATATCACTACTAATTTGGAGCCTCTAAAATAATATATTACCGATATTGTGATTCATAATAACTTATTAATAAGGATAAAAATAATAAGTTATTGGTACTACATAATATAACTACTTATCATGCGAAAGTACGATTTAATAAAACTTTAGAATCTAATTACATTGCTCGGATCGGTGTACTTTTAAATAAAGTCATTACTGGTCGCGTCCTATTTTATTCCTTATATGTAATCAATGAAATATGTACTAATGTGTAGTGATTTCCTGCACTCTATAGAAATATTTATTTTAGCTAACTAGTGAATTTAATATTACAAGTAACAACTTATTTCAGCACTTCCTTCGTACACACAAAAAATTATTTTCATATTTGAATACGAAAATCGCAGATTCAATAAAAAATTTTTTTGAATTTCCTGTGATGACGATTTTTGCAGAATTGATAATGAAAATTGTAAGCACGTTGTTGAAATTATTTTGTTTTTCTGTCAATAAACAAAGTTGTTGATTTGATAAAATGCAATTATTGAATTTTTGTGATTTTTTAATGAAAGAATGTGTTGATTTAACAAAAAGTTTTAATAATTTTTGAAATAAAAAAAACATGTTAAATTTAATTTTATTTATTAAAAAATAAAAAAACAACAAAAATTAAAAGGTGCAATAACATTCTAAATATTTCATATTACTATTATTATTTATAATTTCATTAAACTTCTCCGGTTCACACATAATATGTGCAACCGCATCAAAGTCCAAAGAGCAACTAAAATATGAAACTACAAAAGTAATAGACAAACTTTCAAAAAGAAGAACAAAACATAGCATGCCTTGAAAAAAATCAAAATAACGGCCAAAATTAAAAAAAAAATTATTTTTACTTTGATTCAAGTATTATGTTTATTGAAAATGAAAAATTATTCAATTATTTGTTTATCAATGCATTTTGTTGAGTGTTATTTTTAAAGTTGCAATAGTGATAAACATAATGTTTGAATCAAATTCAAAGAGTTATTGTATTTAACTTTTATATCAAACAAACGAGTTTGTTGAATTTTTTTCTGGTATATTTTTTTGTGTGTAATCATTTATTTTAGCCTATACCGGTACGATTTAGGCAACCATTTACCCCCAATGACACCCCCATGTTAAAATAATGTGTTATGCGACCAAAGAGTAAGTAGTTACAATATTTGGTTTCTTATTACATTTCCCTTTACCTGGTAATAGAAGGTTTTGCTGGGATATACATCATCATTTGGACTACTTCAGCAGACAATTGGATACCGAATTGATGAACAAGCCGAACACAATCATCAAGTTGCTATGCCATTTAAAATCAAGTAATACTATGATTTCTTGTCATTTATTTAACCTTCTTATTCTATTTTTAAACCCACAATTTTCTTGAGCTTTAGGTTTGTGTTTTATATATAAAAAATTTTTTATTTTCAATATTTCGCTACTCCATTGTGTAGCATCTTCAGGAAATAACAATTACATTAACAAATTATAAACAATTTGAGAGTTTGAAAAATATTTGTCAAATATAAATCATTTGTATGTATACATTTATACCAGCAAACAAAGTTTTTGGTATAAAAGTATAATAACAAAATTAATAATAAATAACAATACAAAAATGTATTAATATAATATGTGTTATAAATTAATGTAATATGTGCTATTTATTTTGTATTAATCTCTATAATTCTGAGCTATATTTTCAATATCTGCCTTAAAGTTAATTCTATTTGTTGTTGGTGTATTAATTATCTGTAACATTTCTAATATATAACGACGTTTATAATTATGTTTTGTATTTAAAATACATTTTCAAAGTCGGCGACAGACACAACTTTTTCGAGGTCTTTCGAAAGTTCAACGAGTGTGTGCCTTGCGTAGGTTAAATCCAGTTAACATCCTTGTTTGCCGAGTGTATTTCACCGCCGACAAAAATTTTCGATTCTGATTAGAGCGTAGATCACCTCCTCCGAACATCCTTGAGTGTGTGCCTAGCATAGGTCACCTCCAACGGACATCCTTCAGTATGTACCGAGCGTAGATCACCTCCTACGAACCAGAAATAGAATTATCTCATTAGATCCCGCCACTTGATTTTTTAAGAAAAAAATTAGCGAGCCCAAAAATTTGGCTCGCTCATATGAATAAACAATTTGGCTAATTGATTTTTTTTGCATTGTGGTTTGTAACCAAGTAAAGTAGAGCGAAAGGGCAAAAGAAATTTTGTAAAAAAAAAACAAATAAGTCATCCGTGCCTGTTTCACAAAAATAAATCCTTTGAAATTCCTCTCGGACCTACCTCATGTCAATAATTACCGAGCATGTAAAAAAAATGTAAATGACGATTTTGCAAAAAAAAGTTTAGCGCCTTTTGCGCCATTTCGCTTAGTTTTCAAAATACAGGCCTCTTTGCAAAATCGCCATTTAAAAAAATAGCCAATATCTCGAAAACTAAGCGAGATAGCGCAAAACTAACAAAATATTTTTCCCTTTGAAAGAGGGATCCCAAAGAATTAATTTTTATGTATCAGCCGTATTTTTTTCCTGGGGATCTCTTCCGGGCCTGACCTGTTTTTATTATTGGAGTCTGGCTTAGTTTTCGAGATACTGTCCATTTTTAAAAAGGGCCATTATCACGAATACTAAGTGAGATAGCGCAAAACTGACAAAATTACAAATCTATTATTCAGATGAAATAGTTCTGAGAGGGATCATAAAGATTTTTTTTTATAAATTTACAATTGTTCATATCGTCTCGATTTGAGCACGGAGTGTATTAGTTTGTATTATCATGTAAATTGTTAAAAAATAAAAAAGTTACCCTGTGGCTGTACTATAAGATTGATTAACCCAGGATCGCACCTGAAGCCGGCCTATGCATATTTATAACAATTTTTAGGCTTTCATCCATATACCGAAATGAAATTAATCAAAATTAATAGCTAAGCTTGTTTAATTAGTTTACCTTCATATCATTTGTATTTTAAAAGAGCGAGCCAAAATTATGGATCAGAGTCCAAAAGAAGGCAGAAACTACATCTAGTCTGATTTGCAAATTAATAATGTGTCTATAACTTTTGAAAAAAAATGTTTATTCTTCTTCTTAACCTCAAACCTACTAAATCCAAAATTTTAGTTGGCTCTTTTTTTTAAAGCTTGATAACTTCAATATTTTGAGAGGCTATCTTTTCATCTTGCCCATTTTAAAAGGCTAATTTTTTTGCTAGTGAGCTATCTCGTATGAAGAGCAGCTCTCTTTATATAGGCTTCGAGCTTTTTTTTAAAAGCTGAGCAAAATTTTGGTTCTCTCGGGAGCGTTTTCAACCCTGCCACGAACATCCTACTAGTGTCCTACGAAGAACTTGTGAACACCCTTCGATCGTGTTCATCCTTTCTGAGCTCACAGTTTCTTGCTTTTACAAAATCTCTACTTTTAGAAGGTCTTACAGCGAGTTTTCTTTTGTTAGCTGTGATAGGCTCGAGGAGGTAGGGATCGTCACAGAAATTAGTTTAATTCAGTGACTGAGAATAAAATGTTATAAATCTAATTTTTTTCAAACGTGTCATAGAGACAAATGCAATTCATATTGTAATTAATATGCATTTTTATTAAGTAGGTTTGAAGTTAAGAAGAAGAAAAAATATTTTTTCAAAGTTATAAACACATTATTAATTTGTCTAGTTTCTGCCTTTTTTTATGATTTTCCATTAAATTGTATTATTGTGATTTTCCATTAAATTGTAGGTCCGTTCCTTTACGTTACCGCGGGAACCCGCGGGATCTCAAACTTACCCCAAAAGCGTTCCCGTACTCGAAAATTGGGTAAATGAGAGCATTCAAGAGAGTGCTCTTGTGTTTCTCTTTTTACCAAAGTTACCCAAACTTTTTCTTCGGGTAACTTTGGTAAATTGTAAAACTAACAGCTGATGCAATGATAACCAAAAACAACAATTGAAAAATTAAATTACACAAACCAATACGCAAAAGAAATGTGTTATTTATAATAATTAATTGAACAAAATCAATAAGAACTTTTAAATGCAAATAAATATGTGTGTTTATTAAATTTTTCAAACTAAAATTATACGCATTTTCACATTTTTCTTTGAAATGCATTTTTTGGGCTCGAAAAGTGGTTTTGTGCGTTCCTTTACTTTTGGGTAATTTTGTCATTTTGTGAGAGGATTTTTTGCTTACTCTCATTTTACCGAACTTTACCCAAAAAGTAAAGGAACGCACTTTGTATTATTGCTTATATTTTATTGTCAGATTGTCTCTATATGATAATTTTTTCAACAATCTGTCGGCTGTAGGAATCAAACCCATGCACTCCTACATTAAAAACATAACCACACTAGAGTTCGACAGCTTAGCCATCTCACCCACGTAAGGCCTTGCTCATAGTGTGGCTAATTCATAGTTTTCTTTCCTATTCAGCTTTATGTTATTGTTATAAATGTTATATTATTTATTCATTCACTTATTTAATGGAAGGAAATATGTTGTGTCTAGTATTGATGGACGCACGGAAAGAAGTGTCCTATGAACCGTAGACTTCCTAGATAAAAATTACGATGCAGAATATCCGCAGGCTATTTTAGGATACTCAAAGGATATGGAACCTATGAACGGCACATATTCTAGGTGAAAGTTACGGTGAAGGACCTTCGCAGTGTAAGGAGGAGTAAATCGCCACATGTGTAGAAAGAAATGAGCGGATCGAATTTCCAAAAAACTTGAGTGTAAACGTAAATCCAAATATAAGTGTTACAATGCACACGATATCATGTGCAAACTTTTCGCAAATGCCTTGTAAAACTCAAAATTAAACATCTAAAAATCAGAATACATATTATTAAGATTTCACAATTTTACAACACCTAAATTCCTGACATGCATACCCTTAATATTTTATAACGTTGACATAATCAATTACAGGCTTATAAATGGACTTATAAAGCGCTTTCATTTAAAGAAGTTCTCAAGTTTGCATTTCTTGTCAAATTTTGCTCTCTGCAATTTGGCTTTGGTATACAAGTTAATAATGTCGATTTTTTTGCTTGAAAAATGCATTTATTATAATAACAAAATGAATTGGTACATTATTCAAAGTATTGTCCATCGTTAGCCACTACTTTTTCCCATCTTTCTGGTAGAATATGGATTCTGCGCCAAAAGAATTGCTCCGGTTTTGAGGTAAAGAGTAAATCAAGCCAATTTCTGATACCCTGTTCTGAAGTGAAGCGTATTCCAGTAAGGGCGTTCTGCATCGGTCGAAACAAATGGTAGTCAGAAGGGGCAAGGTCTGGGCTATATGGCGGGTGGACCAAAACTTCCCTTCCACTGTTTTCCAAATAGGTTTTGACCGGTCTTGCAACATGTGGCCGAGCGTTGTCATAATGGAAGATTATTGACGCATGTTTAGTCACATATTCTGGTCGTTTTTCGCTGATTGCTCTCTTCAAACGAATCAATTGTGTTCGGTACAGGTCCCCTGTGATCGTCTGAGCTGCTTTCAATAGCTCGTAGTACAAAACACGCTTCTGATCCCACGAAATACAGATCATTACCTTGGCGCCATGGATATTCAGCTTCGGTGTTGATTTGGTTAGTTGGCCGGGCTTTACATATGACTTTTTGCGCTTCGGGTTATCGTAATTATCCATCATTTTTCATCTTGAACGCTTCTTTTTGTAGCGTTCAAGCAGCATTTCCGATATGTAAAATCGCCTTTCAACGTCTCTCGGCTTCAATTCATATGCGACACAATTTCCTTGCTTTTGAATGAATCCCAATGCTTTTAAACGTAGAGAAATGGCTTGTTGTGTGACTCCCAATGTTAGTGAAGGTTCTTCTTGCATCTGACATCTGACAAGTGGAGTAATGCTTCCAATTCCTCATCTTCAAACTTTTTCGGCTGACCAGGCCTCTCCTTGTCTTCTGTGTCGAAATCACAACTTTTGAATCGCGCAAACCATCGTCGTCAAGTTTTTTGAGTTGGTGCATGTTGACCGTAAGCTTCTACCAACAATCGATAACTTTCAGCAGCCGTTTTCTTCAAATGGAAGAAGGTTATCAGACTTTCCCGCAAAACATCTTTTTTAGGCACAAAATTCGCCATTATTATAGCGATTGAAAAAATGTGTGTTTACACTTTGGCGTCTATCGAATACTGAATTATAATGACAGATGTTTACCCACCAAAATACCATATTTGTTATTATTCACACAAACCATATGTGACAGTTATGCCATATGTTGTCCAAATCGACATTATTAACTTGTATATCCATACTACAATACGAAATATCGCTTTGTATATGTAAATGAAAACTTTAAATTTTCTTCGCCTGAAAATATAATATGTTTTCAGTGGAAACAGCGAATATATTTTCGGGGATTTTCCGAACAAAATTAGCAAAATATTACTATACAAAAGTGTTTCTAATTCGGCATTTTCATCGATGAAATTAACATTTGGTTGTCATAGTAATACCCACATACTACCAAGTTTCTGCTGGGTATTGGTACAATTTTTATGCAAATCATCAATAAAACTCTAAGTTTTCTTTATAATAAAATATTTACAGTAAAATTAAATCTCTCATACAAAAAATTCTTTTGCGTTCATATTTACAGTAGTGCATTGTTTTCGGAGAAAACTTAGTATGTCAGATTGTAATTAACCACTTGGGGCCAGTTTTATAGTCAGAACTAAGATCGAGTTTTTCTTACATATTTCTTAAGTAGGTAAGAAATTTTCAAACAAAATGTCGTATTAAAGAAATATTTAAGAAAAATTTATCTTAGTTCTGACTATAAAATGGCCCTTATTCTTCTTTCGTTTTGTGTAAAGCCATTTTAGTTTTATGAGTTTTAAAACAAAACGATTATGTGATTAAGGTGCGACCTTTTCTGTTAATTTTTAATTGAATTTTCCACAGTCATGCAAGTAACAAAATTTCGTGGAAGCTTAATATATAAAAAAATTCATAAAGAATATTGTTAATGGTAGATAAAATTCACGTTAAAGAACGTTAATAACAACGAAGAATTTTATTTATAAAGACTTAGTTAGGAAGCCATATTTTTTTTTTAATTTTTATGAAATTCTGTCAAACAAATTTATATAAAGCCGACAACAAAAGTATTATTTACGTTATTATTAGCAGAACTTGATTTGTTGCTTGTTAAACTGCCCATTCCTTGAAATTTTACTTTGTCGTAAAGAAATTTAAAATCTATGCAGGCAGGTGATACAATACTCGTATATGAACATCGCAAAATGACCCACAAATGATATTATATGATCTTTTCAGAGAATCCCAGCATAAACAGACATTACCAATTAACGAAGTGAGTAAGTAGCACGCAAAGTGTTTCACTGCCCTACGGGGAAAGAGACCGGTCGAAAGTTATATTGAGGATAGGCCCCAATGGGGCAGGGACCGGTTCTTGATCTGCCTTTTTGTTTGAAAGAGACACGTCACTTTAACATGTCGTTGTCATTGGAAGGGACCAATTGCCACTGTTTAGACACCTTCTGACGCGTAAGGTGGTGTGTCTAAAAATAGCTTTTCAAATAAACTAATAAAAAATTAAGAATTAAAAAAATCTACTTGGCGTTAAGTAGCGCTCGATAACACAAGCTTCTGGGTCCCAGTGTAGAAATGGTAATGACATATCATTATTTTTTGGACTTCCAGTAATGACACCGACTTTCTGCATTATTTTAAAAGATATAATAATGAGTTACTAACAAATACTTACTTTTTTCATTATTTCAAAATAAAAAATAATGTATTACAAATAATGACTTATTTTTATCATTATTTCAAAAATAAAGGAATGTTATAGATTTTTTTGTAAATTTTTTTGAAATCTATTTTTAGACTCAATATTTTTTCAACACTGGTAATGAAACATGTAACCACATATTTTTTGATTTTGTGTATGTTGGCGAGTAAGCTGGCTTGTGCGCAGCAAGTCAATTATGTTTTTATCTATCAAATATTACATGTCGAGATAGCTCAGATGAACAAACCAAGTTTTATTTTAAGACAGGCATTTATCTTTTTTTCGTGAGTCGGTCTAATATATATATCTTCTTCTAACTCCCACTGGAGCATAGGGCGCCCTGGAGTATGGGCTAATATATAAGGAATGTAATTTTTGAAATTTTGGACAGGGACGTTATAAAATGGGTGCTCAAAAATGGAAAGTGGCGCTATAACGGCAGGTACACACTGCTGGAACTAGGAAGCTGAAATTAGGTACCTAGGTTCGTCCTTCAGCCTAGACGTCCGCTAAGATAGCTTTTTTGGAAATTTCAACCGGGAGGGCAAAACGGAAACAGTGTCCACTTTGACGGCATGCCCAAACTGTTGGAACTAGGAAGCTGAAATTCGGTGTGTAGGTTTCTCTTCAGCTTGGACGTTCGCTAAGACGGCATTTTTGGAAATTCCTACTGGGAGGGGTAAAAATGGAATAATTTTCCATTGGATGGCCTACCTGAACCTCTTTGGCTAGAAACCTGAAATATGTTATGTTCCTTGGAGTATGGGCTAACTTATCGAGAAGGTATTTATTGGTACTCCTTCCTCTTTGGCTAGAAACCTAACATTTTAAGAACGAGTTATATTTGGAACTCTAAAATTAAGAAACGAGTAGAATTGAAACACTAGACAAGTGTAATGAAATGGAAATGAACGGGGAACGAGTCATGAATTTACTGAGGTAAGATTTATATTTGGGTATTTTTAAGGGGAATAAGCACTGAAAGATACTCTTCAAAAAGGTTAAACAAATTTAGTAAAAGAGAAGAAACCTTAGAAAAAGAATGCAATTTATATATTCCAGTATTTAAACTGCCGGTAACGAAGCATCGGTGGAAGAAACCGACGCAGTAAACTTGCCAACTGAATTTGTGGATTTACTTGAATTGAAAGTAGTAGTGTAGTATAAAACAAATATTTATACTTTCTTTGAGCCTGATCAAACTATGCCGAAAGTGCCTCAAGCACTGGTTTAAGTCTATTTATTTATTAACAAAAATAGATTGCCAGCCAATGGCTTCAAAATTAGTCAAAAATAGGCTAAAAAAATATTACTAAAATTTAAAATGTTTCTGTGAAAGTGGTTCATCCAAAAGTGCCTTCATTTTGGACTCAAAAATTACTTAGAAAATGAGTGTATCAAAAAAACTAGAGTTTTTTTTTGTCACTTTTGGGTCCAAAAAATAACTAAAAATGTTTCTCATAGATTTGAGCATTTTCTGATTCAGTTTTGAGTGCGAACAATTGAAGGGCTTAGTGTAAAAACATGATAAGCCACATAATTTCAAAAACTGATTTTATGTGTTCATTGTATTACCTAATACCGTAAAAATATCCACTGAAAATATCTAAGCAATATTGCAATTAATTTCGGATCTAGCGTAAAAGCTACTTTTTACAATTCGATTTTATTGTGAAAATTTTCTATTCAAGAACATGATAAGCCACACTTATAAACTACACCTCTAAACAAAAAGATGAATTCTGAAGAAAATATAAGCGGAAATAAAGTTTTTTGTGAAGATAATGATGGTAGTATGGTGGACAAAGGTTTTCTGCCAACTGATGGTGAAGTAATTTCAGAAACCAGCGATATGTGGTTTATATTAACTTTTGTGGCTTATTAAGTTATTGAAGAAATTTTTAAAGATGTTTTTATTTTGAAAAATCGAAGCTCCTTCTCAGGACTATCATACTTAGGATACTTGTACTCAGAATTTATGCAAAACTACTATCAGATATCCGTTGCTGGACCACTAGATGCCATTGAAAAGCATTATTTCAAAAATGTGGATTGTCAAGTTATTGCGGAACTATTATTAGTGACACCTCTATTTTGAAGGAAAGGTAGATTTGTTGTAGTACTGTAAAAATTTAGATACTTATGATAAGTGCTATGTTAAAACCTCTAGCACAAATTCGTCGTTTTAAGAATGGAAGATAGTGCAAACCATTATTTTAAAATTATGTGGCTTATCAAATTATTGCAGAAATTTTATTCAGAATGTTTCTATTTTGAAGAAAAGGTTGGCATTTACTGGACTTTCATACACTTGTAGCAAGTGGCTTAGGTAAAAATTCAAACAGAGGAAAAACTTGATAAGCCACACTATTTTAATAAAACGGTTTCTACTGTATTCTAGTCTTCCAGCGAGGGATATATGGTATAAGACTTACTTTATCACTCAGGAGAGAGTATGAAAATCCTGCAAAACACTTAAAATTTCTTCAAAATAACAAAATCTTGAATAAATTTTCTGCAATAACTTTTTAATAAAACCGTTTTTGCTGTCTTCTAGTCTTCCAGCGAGAGATATATGGTATAAGACTTACTTTATCACTCATAAAATGTGTATAGAGTACGAAGGTCCTGCAAAACTCCTAAAATTTCTTCAAAGTAAAAAAAATTTTAATAAAGTTTCTGCAATAACTTGATAAGCCACACTTTTTCTTTGAAACAATAGTTTCTGCTTTGCTCCTGGTATCCATCGATGGATATGAGGACACTCGAATAAAAAAGTTAGTAAAAAATTTTTAAACAGTTTCCAATCGCACTTTACTATTTATACCCTACACCACTATGTGGTCAGGGTATTATAAGTTTGTGCTGATGTTTGTAACACCAAAAAATATTGGTCGTAGACCCACCTTATAGTATACCGATCGGTTCAGAATTTTTTTTTATTTCGATTTAACGATGTCCGTCTGTCCGTCCGTCTGTCTGTCTGTCCATGCAATCTTGTGCGCACTCTACAGGTCGCACCTATTAAGATATTTTGATGAAATTTGGTACGCAGACCTATGTTGGCCCAAGGACGAACAAGTTTGATTTTTTTGAACATCGGTCCATGTTTAGACCTAGTGCCCATATAAGGGTCCTACCAAAATTATATTGTTTATACGCTGCAGGTCGTAAATATTAAGATATTTTGACGAAATTTGGTACACAGACCTATGTTAGCCCAATAACGCAGCCCATTGATTTTGGTGAACATCGGTCCATGTTTAGACCTAGTGCCCATATAAGGGTCCTACCAAAATTATACTGTTTATACGCTGCAGGTCGTAAATATTAAGATATTTTGATGAAATTTGGTACACAGCCCTACATTGGCCCAATAACGCAGCCTATTGATTTTGGTGAACATCGGTCCATGTTTAGACCTAGTGCCCATATAAGGGTCCTACCAAAATTATACTGTTTATACGCTGCAGGTCGCAAATATTAAGATATTTTGATGAAATTTGGTACATAGACCTATGTTGGCCCAAGGACGAAGCCTATTGATTTTGGTGAACATCGGTCCATGTTTAGAACTAGTGCCCATATAAGGGTCCCCCAAAATTGGCTTGGTTACAAACTGCAGGTCGCAAATATTAAGATATTTTAATGAAATTTGGTGCACTGACTCACATTATAGAAAATTTTGACATAAGCCCCATTTTAACCCATTCGAATTTCGGATCCAAACAATACACCAGACTGGTGTAGGGTATTGTATAGTCGGCATGCCCGACTTTAACCTTTTTACTCGTTTTATACTGATTTTTAGTACAATTTCTTTTTTTAGTAATTATTTTTGTTATTCTCTTATTACAAATTACGGATTTTTTACTAATTCTCGCTGCTGATTTCAGCAAAACATTTTACTAATTTTTCAAAACCGATTGCTAAATTTAACAGAAAAATATACTAATTTAAACAATTTTTTTTGATTTTTTACAATTCTTGTTTAGTTTATATTTGTTACTATTGATATATTCTTAGTTTGGAAATAACACTCAGAAAATTATATTGTATCTCCATTGCATAAAAAGCTAATAACTGAAGAACAGTTTGCAATTTTGACTCCAAATTTCAAGTACGATGAAGTAATTATACGCTTGGTACAATAAAAAAAAAAATATTTTTTTTTTAAGATTTTACAGTTTTTTTATTTTTTAGTACACTTTTTTGTTAATTTCAGCATATTGATTTTAAATTACAGTTTACAAAAATTTACTGAAATTTAGTAGCTGCAACTCATTATTTATACTAATTTCATTGTACTAAAATTATGATATTTAGTAAGTTTTTTAACTGATTTTAGCAAATCGATTTTGAATTGCAGTTTACATAAATTTTACTAAAATTTAGGAGCGGCTACTAATTTTATTGTGCTACAGATCAGCACACATGTGTTGCTAAAATTAGCAAAAAATACCGCTGGCCTCAAAACAGTTAAATTTCCCGTAATAACAGCAAAATTTTCAGTAGCCATTACAGACTTTTTTGGTTGAGTGTAGTAGCCTTCCTTAAACGCCTTCCTTAAAAGCTGATTTTACACATTTTTTTTAAACTTTAAGGGCGATTATATATATATATTTGTTCCTTTTACTCCTGCAAGGAGCATAGTGCGATTATTTCAATATTTTTATTTTGTGGCTTATCAACTTATTGCACTAAGCCCTTCAATTATAATTTTGAAGTCTACTGTGAGGACTTTTGGTTTTAAAGTAATTAGTTTTAAATACCTTTCTATAACAATAAAACCAGGATATAAATTTGTATATATTGGTACATTTTTGCCTTTCAAAAACGTTTGTTTTGTTTCCTTTAAATAAACCGGGTTCTTTCCTATTGCAATCGAAATAACCACACACTGTTTGATATTGAGATTATTTATTAATTAACACTTTACATACAACAATATAACACACACAAGTTTATCAACGATTTGAATACAAGGATTTACTAATGCCCAACTGAATCATACTATTGCTAATACGCATATAACTTACTAAACGTTAAGTGGCAGCCTTTTTATATTTTACTACCGTGGTTGTAGAATGTGGTAGAAAATTTCAGTGGTACTAAAACCACTTAAGATTATACTTAAATGTAGTGCTACCAGATTGACCGGTATTATATCCCGTTTCTCGGGATATTTTTGTTCCAAAAGTCCAAAACTTTATATACTAGATTAATCCAATTTCCTAACAATATGCTTTTTCTTTTATTAATTTGAACGGATAATAGTACAACAAATAATTACAATTCAAATTACAGAAAGATTAAAAAAAATTTTAACACAATACCACACTTTTTTATGTTCACGCCGGTCCAGTTTTTAACAACCTTTTTTAGTAGAAGGTATTTAGCAGTCATAGAGATTTTAGGACGATGAAATTACAAATTCGCGCACAAATAAAATGGTTTTTGTTTTGCCTTAAAAGTAAATTGACAAAATATACGTTTTGAAAATTTTTATTCTTACTAGAAAAAACCTTTTTTTTAAGTGTTTTGGGTGGCTTAAAAAACGGTTTCTTTATCGTACTTTTCTGACTCAGATTTGATTAATTTTTTGGATAAAATTATTTTCCTTATGTTTTTGATGGATTTTTGCTTATTTTTGGGACATTTTTAAAAACTCAAAAAGGCTAAATATTTGGATAAGTTTTTGGTTCACAAATAAGAGAGCTTCAAAATTGATAATTTTTTTGAGTCATATTAATGACACGTATTTTGAGGGCTCCGAAATTTGCTGCCTATGTTGTGATACATATTTTATTTTATTCTTACGGTGTGAAAAAGCACTGATAAAAGTTCTAAGTTACTGATATTTTTTCAATAGTGGAATGCTTTACAGTGACTTTGGTTGCCTGTTGAAGGCAACTTCGGCTGACTGCTTTACAGCGTCTGTCTGCTCCACATCTTTGCCTGTTGCCTATTCAAGGCAACTTTGGTTGACTTCTCCGGCTTTAGCTGATTGCTAAACATCAGCTGATTGCTCCACAGCGGCTTCGGCTGACTCTTCTACAGCAGCTTCGACTATCTAACTATGTAGGCAATTTATCGCTGAAGTAACTAAACAACATTGTCGTGTCTTATTTATGGGCTTTGGTATAACATCAGGAAAATCAAAAAATATGTGGTCAAAGAAAATTAATTTCATAAAAAAGTTTTAATTAATAAAAAAATAAAAAAACAAAAAAAATGTATGCCCTTTAACCGAATCAAACTCCAGACTTTCTGACTTTAAACCTTATTTCAAAAATGCGTAGTAATTTTCATAAAATCAGTACTCCGCCAGTATTATTTTTAGTGCCGTTCACAACTTCTGTCTGTAGACAATTTCAACTAGTTAAATTTTAACCGGATATTAAGCAATCGGTTTTTAAAAACAAAATACAACTGCTTACATAACTTTCCATGGTTTATTCAAAAACGACTTATCCCTTTTTTATATTTGCAGAAACTACTTTTAAGCAATAGCCATATTATTATTATTAAAAACATTCTCTTTCTATCGAATTCAAACAATTTTTCTTCCAAGTTCTTTGTAAAAAACATTTTCATTCATGGAGTTCTGTGTAATTGACTGCATGATAGACTGTTAGCTCAATAGCGATTCAAATGGATTTTTTATGGCATAATAGCATAAAAAAATGGCTTTTATAATTCGCGAATTTTTTCTTACCATCACAGAGTAATCTATAATAGTATATATAGTCATATATGCTATTCTTAAACTGACCAACCCACTGTAGGCCATTTTTTGGCCAAAAGTACAATTCAGGTAAAAGGAAAACATGTTAATATGTTCAAAATCTAGAATTGTTGAATATGTTGTGAGTGAAATATTGTATCATTGTGTTTACTCGTTGTTAGTTTGCGAGAGTTCAAAGTCAAAATTTTCTAATTTTGTGACATTTTTTATTTTATAATGATACAATAAAAAAGTCATAAATAAACAATAATTTGTTCCAAAAACAATCTCAAATTATAAAACTGAAACTAGTTATCAAAAAAAAAAAAAAATAGACACCTGTTAAGTATTTACGAAAAAAGTAATAAAATTATTAATTTTACCTAAAAAATATGGGTTTTTTTGAAATTCCTAAATTTTCAAAAAAAGCTCCAAAATGTTCCCAGAGGTATTTGTAGAATTTGAATGCCATTGTGTTCCCTAAGATGCCTCCTACCTAGATGTTTCAGATCTCGCTGATTTCCAGCATTCCAGAGTTTTAGTAAAAACTTAAAAAATAGCACTAAAAATTACCTTAAATGTAGGTTCTGGTTTTCTGACACAGACTAACCCCCTAAAGTCCAGATTTGTGGGACATTTGAGTGCCAATTCTGAATAAGTACGAAATGAACCCTTAAACACATTTTAAGTTTTGAGTTATTTCTGGCATTGAAGTTAAATTTTCAACTTTGATGTCTTCAGAGACTTATAGTAGAATTTCATGGCAAATATTTTTGCGGAATATTTTAACCCTCTAACTCTTCAACTTATGGGTCTTTTTTGACACTTTTACAAAAAAGGGCCAAAAAATACCCTTTAATTGCAGAGTTAGAGGGTTGAAATGTTCCACAAAAATGTCCCTCGTAGTGTTTTACATAAGTTCGCTGAACATATCTTATACCTAAAGTGGAAGATTCACATGGTTTCCTATGCCAATTCACAATAAACATTTTCAAAGAGTGGAAATTTTAACCCCCCCCAAAAACATAGGGCCAGACGAAAACTTTTAAAATGCCAAATACACTTATATTTTTCTTTGGTCCGACTGCGTGATTCAGTTGTCATCAGAACCTTTTTTTGTGTGTACAGTGTAATTTATTTTCCAACACATAGGCCCATTAACTTATCTCGAGCAGTTAACTTTAACTTAACCATGGGTAACTAACCAGTACTATTTAGTTATCCCTACGAAAATTTAACCATAATAACTTATCAACATTTTAACTCTGGGTAGTTAACCTTAGTATGAAATGTCAGAATAAAAACAAAAGGAAAAACAAACATTAATAACAAAAATTTTTTTTTTCAATACGGGAAAATGAAAAGTTTTTCTCGCGGTTTTTTGTGTGTTTCTATTCTATTAATAAGTATTTCGTTCTGATGGAGACAACCGTGGAAAGATTCGCGCATAAAATTACAAAAAAAAACAGTGGAAATTTTGTGATAGATTATTAAATTAAGGCAATATATGTGATCAGCACATTAAAATGAGTGGAAAAATAATCGCTGTGCATGATTTTGTACGTTTTTGTAATTTCGAGTCAAAACTGTGGGTTGTCCAGGGGTTCCTCACATACTTTGCAATCTTTAAAATATGATTGGTTCACATTTCGTTAATTCACGAGTGAGTCCTATGCGCTTTTTTATATTTAAGAATTTAATTCAGTAGTCTTGTACTTCACGTGTAAGAAAATTCTGCAAATCCTTGATAACACACTTCAGCGGTTTGAGCTTTAATATATGATTCATTTTTACTTTGATACGCTGATTCTAAATTCTTAAATGCAAGTTACGCAAAATTGGTGGTATAATTGTTCTTCTGAGAAGGATTTAAAAAGAACATTTTCCAATAATGTTACACAAATTAAAAAAATGTTGTCCTATGTATTTTAGAGAACAATGTTCATTCTTTACTACCATCGTAGCAAAAAGTCTTAAATTATTTCAATAAGTTTTGTATACCCGAGTAAAAAAAATTTATCTCGCGCAATATCTAATCATATCCAATTTGATATTGTTTAAGATCTGCTGTAATATCTAGCTGATCCAATTAGATCTCAAAATTGGGTGTATCCAATGATATCGTATTAGATCCCATTGTATATATGGGGATAAACTAAGATCAAGTTATATCTCAAAATTGGGAGGTCCAATGATATCTTTGGGGATAAACCTAGATCTAATTTTATCCGAAAAATGGCGGATCGAATTAGATACAGTTATATATTTGTGGATAAACTTAGATCTAATTTGATCCGAAAAATGGCGGATCGAATTAGACAGAGCTATATATTTGTGGATAAACTTAGATCTAATTTGATCTCAATTTTGGCAGATCGAATTAGATCTAGCAATATATTTGTGGATAAACTTAGATCTAATTTGATCCGAAAAAGTGGCAGATCGAATTAGATCCAGCAATATATTTGGGGATAAACTTAGATCTAAATTGATCCGAAAAATGGCAGATGGAATTAGATCCAGCAATATATTTGTGGATAAACTTAGATCTAATTTGATCCGAAAAATGGCAGATCGAATTAGATCCAGCAATATATTTGGGGATTAAGTAAGATCTAAATTTATACAAAAAATGACAGATCAAATTCGATCCAGTAATATAATTCGGGATTGCGTAAGATCTTAACTTTTCCGATAAATTGCAGATCGAATTAAATCCAGTGATATATTTGGGGATACGGTAGGATCTTAATTTATTCCATAAATTGCAGATTGAATTAGATCCAGCAATTTATTTCGGTATTAAAATGGCAGATTGAATTAGAAACAACAATATATTTGGGGATTGACATCTAAAACTATCCAGAAAAATGACAGATAAAATTAGATCCCGCATTATATTTGGGTATTACGTAAGATCTCCATTTATTTTGAATTAAATAAGATCCCCGACAGATATTTATAACAGTTAAAAAAATAATACACTGGCACTGATTTTATAAAAATTACAATATTTTGTTAAAATAAGGTTTAAACTCAGAAGGCCTCGAGTTCGATACCGTTCACGGTTATGCATTTTTTGTTTTTATAAAATGAATTTCTTTTTATAAAATTGTAATTTTATTTTCTATAAATGTTTTTATAAAATTATATTTTTTTTATTAAATTGAATTTTTTAAAAAAATAATTTTATTTACATCTTTTTAACGCTCTACACCATTTCGAATTGTATCAATTGTTTTTAAGATTTATCAATTGTATTTCAGAAATAATCAATTGAATTTCAGTTTTATCAATTGTATTTCAGAACTTATCAATTATTTTTCAGATTTTGAATTGTATTTCAGAACTAGTCAATTGAATTTCAGTTTTATCAATTGTATTTCAGAAATTATTAATTGTATTTCCGAAATTCACAACTGCATTTCAGAAATTATCAAACTGTATTTCAGAAATTATCAATTGTATTTCAGAAATTATGAAATGTAATTTAGAAATTTTTCTCTATTAACTATGATAAACAATCAACAAGTTCTGAAATATATTTGATTATTTCTGAAATACAATTAATAAATTTCTGAAATACATTCCATAATTTCTGAAATACATTTAAAATTTCTGCTTCTGAAATACAGTTAATATTGTATTTGCTGATGAGTTACCATATATGACCATATATTGTTTAAATGGCACCATATATGTCAATATATTGTTTAAATGGCACCATATATGGTATGTTCCCTATTAAAAAAAAACAATATGGAGCTTTATATGGTAATATATAACTTAGAGTCATCCATGCACCATTTGATCCGAAAAATGGCCCGATAAAATTGTATCAGTTGTTTATCAGTTTTTATCTAATTGCATCAGTTTAGATCTGACCTGATTAAATTATGTGTTAATCAGATGAAATTGTATCAGATTTTTGACCTGATACAATTTTATTGGTTTATATCACCTGGTATCAGTTTGTATACAAAATTATATAGTTATATCCCAATTTTGACCTGATATCAGTTTAAAACTTTGATACAATTGTATAAGGTAAATGTCGGATACAATTATATTTTATTTATATAAAATTTAACCAATTACTATCAAACCAAAAAAATTGTATCAGGTCAAAAACCTGATACAATTTCATCTGATTAACACATAATTTAATCAGGTCAGATCTTAACTAACACATTTAGATAAAAATTGATAAACAATTGATAAAAATATATCGGGCCATTCTTCGGATGAAACTGTATATTTATACAGATATAACTTAATCACATATATGAGTATATGCAACTATTTTTACTCGGGTTGTTAAAATGATATGATATATCAAAGTATGTGGTACAATATATGGTAGCATATATTATCATATCTGGAACTGTATTAAAAATATAGTACATAAGGTACTTTAAATCGAGCGTGTAATGATATTAATTCTATTAACGAGATTGCATTCAATGTAAATCCAAATCACGTAATTGAATTTTGCACATCGAAAGAAACTTTCAAATTGTTTCTTTTTGAAATTTTTAATTTATAAATTTTAATATTTTTGTTTTTGTAAATATATATATGTATATATATATTAATTTAATTTTACTTAATCTAGTCTGTAAGGAATTTTGTATGTTCCATTGACTTAATAAACGAAATGAAATGAAATGAAATATGTATATGACCATATATTGTTGAAATGGCACCATATATCATAATGTATGGTTTAAATGTCACCACATATGGTAATATATTGTTTAAATGATACCATATATCAATATATATTGCACTATATATAGTAGCATATATTATTATATCTGGAACTGTATTAAAAATGTTGTTCATGAGGTCCCATATATGAGCATATATTGTTGAAATGGCACCATATATGATAATATATGGTTTAAATGGCAACATATATAGTAATATATTACCCGGGTAAAAAATCTTAATACGGTGTCACATATAATTATATCTTATTTGATAAGTCCCCATATACAACGACATACAACTTGATCCGAAAAATCGGTCATCTACTTGTGTCTAATTATATCAAATTAGATATAATTTGATATAGTTTGATCCGAGATTTGTCCATATCCAGGACATCAAATTACATCTAATTCGATATAAAAATATCTGATTTTATATAATTTTGTCTAATAGTAGGTATACTTTTTATGCATACCGGCTTTAAATTGATATTGAAATTTCTATAGCTTCAACAATCCCTACGGGAAATGGATCAGTCACAGAGCTGGTCACGTGACTGGAACTTTGTGGGAGTCACCGGTCCTCGATTCGGTTTTTTTATATGAAAGTAACCGGCAACTTTAACATGGGCTTGTCATAGGAGGTGGCAATTTCCTCCTTTTGAGCTACTTGTGACTTGTCGCAAAGCTTGTCGTTTATAACATATCACACTACTGGTTTAAGAGAGTATGCAATATAACAAGTTACAATTATCTAATACGGAAGTAGTCTCATGTTAGACATTATGTGATATGTACCGAAACTAGTGCGAAATAAAATACCACGTGACTGGTTTAAGCGCATATATCACAGAACTAAAGAAAAATATTTGTTAAAAAACTAGTCACACATTAGTCAATATGTGCGTTGTTGCTGAACTAGTACAAAATAATAGTTTCGTGACATATCACTATACTGCTCTAAGTTAACAAGTCATAGGACTAACTGAAACTAATTGACGTGTAACATGTCACTTATCATTCACCATGTGTCATAATAAGTATGGGTGCTGGAAGAACCCAGAAGGATCCAGTCACTGAACTTACGTAAAACAACAAGTCACCGAATCTGTTTTTAAAACATCACAAAGTCACAAAAAATTATTTTAAAAAAATTGTTTATTTTTTTTCAAATAAATACTAAAATAAGTATTAGGGGTTTTTCATATAAACTTGTAAATTCCATGTAAACCTTGTATAAACATAAACATATTTTTCATGTATGGAGTTTGGTATTAAACTCATAAACATACCAAACTTACACCGTTTACGAGTAGAATACGCGTTTATATGAAAACCCCTATTCACTCATGATTACAATTCAATTTAGTTAAGTTTATAAGCTATACATATAAATTATTTTAATTTTTGCATTAAAAATTGAAAAATATTTTTTTCGAACTTTCTAAATAGATTTTCATACATCTACTTAGAATATTGTTCTACCTCAAGTCCAAATTCGAATACGATAATATTGTAAAATTAGATTTTATTTGTTGCTTCAAAATATCATATTCGACTTGAGGTAGAACAATATTCTAACAAATTTGGACTTGAGGTAGAACAATATTCTAACAAATACATATATGAAAGTATACATATAAATTTTAAAGTAAGTTAAGAAATACTAGTTACACTATGCACCACTACTTCGACAGGGTAAAATAAGTTTATACTGCTGTTTGTAACATCAAAAAATATTGGACCTAGCCCAACCTATTAGTGTACCGATTTACTCAGAATCGCGTTTTGAGTCGATTTGGCGATGTCCGTCCGTCAGTCTATCTATCTGCCCATGTACCCTTGTGTGCACGCAAGAAGTCGTATATACATACGGACCAAATGACGTTTACAGGTCCCTAAAAATTTTCAAGTTTCTTTTCAGGATTTCTGCATACGTTACGAATATGAAATACAATTTCTTAAAATTCATTTACAAAAAGAAGTTTATGTGTGAACTGATCAAAGTATTTTTGATCGTTAAATTGCCTCTATATGAAAAACTTTTTGTGTATTCCATGGTCGACACATCGATGAGTGTGGCTAATTGAAGTCTTGTCAATCATAACCTACACAATGAGGGTTTTGTAATCGGAAGAATTAACTAATACATGAGCACTTTATTTCTCAATTAGAAAATTTCTATCGTTATTTCCTTTTCACAGGTAATTATCACATTATGATGATTTCTTTGTCCAAAATTGGATGATATGGATCTGAACATGTGGTTCCAACAGGCGGCGCTACGTGCCTCATAGCTGAAGCGACCTGGACATTCTGCACGACCGATTTGAGGGCATGGTTATCCCACACAGAAGCGACTTAAACTAGTCACCGAAATCGTGCGGTTTGACCGCTTTAGACTAGTTCTTGTGAGGTTCCATCAAGTTGCTTGTCTATGCCAATAAGTCAATTAAAAATTTTATGTAATATGATAGTTATTAAACTTCGAAAAGTGTACGATAATCGTCTATCGTATTATTTTAAGTAAAACCCTGTTAAGTTTACATACAAAAAAATATGTGCGCAATTTACAAAGACCATTCCTGAATTCAACACTAAACTGGTTTTCGTGTCATTTTGGGCTTTTTGAGCTAGTTTTTAATTATTAACATAAATTTAATCTTCTCTTTAATTAATTTTTGCAAATACAGATATGATGTACCTATTTTAGTCCAATGGGTCATTTCGACGCCTTAGTGATTTAAGCTTCCCTAGTGATTTGTTTTGGAATACTTTCCTCTATTTCATAATGGTAATATCGGTATTATAAAACATTTTCACCAACGATTAGAGAAAAGAACCGGTAATCAAAATATCCAATAAAAAATTCTGACTTTTTGGATATAACATCCCCAATGTTTGTGAATAAATCCAAAAGGGTTGTACCTCAAAAAAAAAGTTCGCCGTACACCCTCCAATATGATGTATTTTTGGAAGGCGATTTCAAAAAAAAGGGGTCGCCTTTTTTAATTTTTTGTTATAGCTATGGCATTTAAAATCGGGTTTTAAAAAATTCTACTGGGTTTAGCGAAAAACTTCCTTAGCAAAAGTTTAATGATTTTTTGCGAGCTTTAATTTTCTGACATTAGGGTGGTAGCAACTGAGATCTGGTGGGTAACTACTAGAACGGGATACTTGAGGTCAAAATGTCCTTAGAGCAAAACACTGGTCTCCTCGAGAGAAAAACATCGATATATTATACTTTAAGATCCGACTGCAAATACCAAAGATGTAACGAAAAATGTAAAATGGCAACCCCTACGTTCGGCAAAAAAAATAAAAAAATTTTTTTGAAACCTCCTTGAAAAATACTTCATATTGGAGGGTGTACAGCGCACTTTTTTTTTGCCTGTAAGGTGGTACGCTCTATTGTACAGCCTTTCAGTCAGTCACTGAACAGTTTGTTTTGCTTGTCATTGACACTCTTATGCATACTCGTATCCGAACAATATTTTAGAACTACTCGTAGTTTATTATTATGTCATCATTTCTGTGGCCACAAAGTTAAGTATTATGTAAACTTTGTAAAAGTCACGGGATAATGTTTTACGGTACCAATCGCCATTTTTTCATACACATCTAATTATACTGCACCTGTTCTGTGTTATATCACTACTTCAACTGCCAAGGTACTAATTACTTTTATCAATTTGATGTTATGATAGTTTTTCTCCAGTTATAGGATATATCCAAAATGAACCAGTTAATGTTTGGCCTCCATTTCAACAGTTACGACGTTGAATATTTTGCTGCAATTACCACTTTTTGATACAACGAAATTTGGGTTTACATCAGTTTTGTAACCTGTCCCCTATGCACCTGTCACAGATTTGTCACTTTGGATCAATCGACCCTTCATTTCCCGTAGGGATTTTAAAGGCCCAAATTTTATAACATAAAATAAAAATCTAATCTAATATAAATCGTTTGCATCATTTTTAATTTAATTTAATATGCAAAAAAATCACGTGAAAATTATTTGGCTGTAGATAAATTAACTCTTAATTTATATTTATTAATTTGTACGAGATCATATAGAAAGTTATATAAAATTACAAGAAATATATTTTTAGTATGACGATACATACAGTGTTATATAACTTAGTATCGAACCATATAATCATATCGGTCACTACATATATTTTGATTAGTTTTATATGGCTTATATAGTTTTATATGGAGTCAGATTTGGGGATATGTAATAACATCAATTACCGTACAACAAATTCATTGAAAAAATAATATCAGATGTTTTTGTATATAATGATATGTGTCTTAATGTGAATCCATTCACCGTCAGATATAACCCAATCACATTATATATAACAATATATAACTATTTTTACCCGGGTACTTAAATAACACCATATATAAATATATATGGAATCATATATTATCATATCTGGAGCTGTATTAAACATTTTGATCATGAGGTACCATGCCATATTGTTTAAATGGCACCATATACAATAATATATTGCTTAAATAACACCATATATAAATATATATGGCACTATATTTAGTAGCATATATTATCATATCTGCAACTGTATTAAAGATTTTGTTCATGAGGTACCATATATGACCATATATTGTTTAAATGCCACCATATATGATAATATATTGTTTAACTGGCACCATATATAGTTATATATTGTTTAAATGATAGCATATATAATTATATATTCCTAAAATGCCGCCATATATATTAAGATATAGCTCTATATACAACTATATATGCAATTAGATCAGCTATGCTATGTAATATATAATCATGTATACCATATCTAATATTATAAAGGCCGATATCTAATTAGATGAAATTATATATGGCATAACATAAGGAAAAATTTTGGGAAAAGACGTCATATAAAATTATATATGGATATACATAATGACATGTCTAATTATATATTGTAATATATGCCACATATGATTATATATAATTTTTTTTACTCGGTTAGTATTTAAAATAGGTAAAAAACCCATTTTCCGCGTTTTATTCACGATTTTTTTTCAAATTTGAGAGGTGAGAAACGAATTCGGAATAGAGATTTGGAATCAGCAAGTAAAATACTAAAAGTGTGTATCAAGTCAAGTCAAATTGTTCTAATATTGGTCATCATTTTTGGTTTTAATTACTCAAGGCAGATTTTGGCTCCTTGAACCTACAAGAAAATAAATGTTTCCTATTTTCTTACATTAGGCCAATTTCCGTAAGCTATCGCAGAAACTTAAATCCCAAATAGCAAAAATTTTTTCACTATTTTAAGTACTGATGCAATTATTGCAAGTTTTGGTGATGTGGGAAAATGCAAATCGAAAATACTTATAAATATGTATCATAAACGATTCTTAGTCAATGTTTGGTTAAAGCTCGCTTTAGATTTTTTTAATAATCATCATTACCAGTTAGTTTATTAAAATATCTTATGTACACTCTCAGAACAATTCCGTTGTGGCAACGGAATTTTTTGCCAACCGAATTGATTTCAATTCGGTTGCGACAACCGAATTCGATTTCAATTCGGTTGCAACAACCGAATTATCGGTTGCCACAACTGAATTCGGTTGAGGCAACCGAATTACGAGGTTGCAGAAACCGAGCCAATTCGGTTGGAAAAAATTCGGTTGTCACAACGGAATTGTTCTGAGAGTGTAGGATGAATTGTTATAAAATAGCCTTGGTTAAGTTTCTTAACCACAGAAATTTCTATGGTTAAATTTTAGAATTGGTTAGAAGAAATGCTTGGTTAAAATTTAGACAAGTTATTCAAAAAATATATTTACCAGTGGTTAAGCCTAGTATAGGCGTTAACCAGGGCATAATTGAGAAGTTAACGGGCCATAACATTTTAAAATGTATGGCCGCCATATTGGATCCGCCATGTTGAAATTTTTAAATTTGATTTCAGATTCGTAATCTGCTACCCAAAAACTTTTCCTGGTGGAAATTTTAAGTAAATCAGACGACATAAAAAATTTAATGAAGAAATTATTTGTCGCCATATTGGATGCGCCATTTTGAATTTAAAAATTTTAATTTCAGATTTTTAATCAGCGGATCCTAAACCTATATAATTAATTATTTTAAGTCCAATATATAAAAAACTAAAAATTAATGGCCGCCATCTTAGATCCGCCAATTTGAATTTTATATTTTTTATTTCAGATTCGGGATCAGCTACAACCAGACCCCCCTTTGTGATATCTTTCAGTTTCATATACTCAATATTCTAGTTTTGGCCAAAATTCGATAATGCTCGCCCACTGTACAACCCTCCCTCTTTCTAAAGCACTGTTATACTTTTTAAACTGATTTTTAATAAAACATTCAACTTAACTTATTTTGTATACTTATATTGCTCCATTTTAAATGTGAAAAAGATGAAAACATTTTAAAAATATTGATCAATAATATTGAACTGGTATTCTTGCCTTTGTAGCCAAAGAACTAATTCAATCCCCACTTGGAGCATAGGGCATCTACTATTTTCCTGAATCTCACTCTATTTTTGACTTCACGGCTGATATCATTACAGTTTGCTACTAGTAATTCGTCATTAATTGTTCTGCGCCATATCTTTGGTGGCATGTCGACTGCCTTGGGGGTTCCAACGCAATGCTTGATGGGCTATGTTTTCGCAGGGTCTTCGTAGTATATGACCAATCCATAGTCATTTTCGATCCTTAATTTCATATGACGCCGGTTTTTTATTCGTTCGTAGCGATAGATCGAAATGCTGATACGATTGCTAGCACTGTACATGACATACGGGAAAGTATTATTTTGCTGATAAGTTTGCTAGGAATCGGTAAAATAGTTATTATACGGTAGTTGTTCCAGTCGCGCGAGTTGCCTTTTTGGGAATTTTCTCCAGGATTCCTTCATTCCAAGGCAATGGCAAAACTTCTTCCTTACACAACTTTTGTAAGAGTGGAAGCCAGACAGAAGCAGTTAACTCCACATCGTATGTTCCGGAACCAGTTCCATGTAATCGGTTGCAGAGGAAGTAGTTGCAGAACTGATATGGTTGGCAACCGATTGTAAAAAATTTTACTGGGAAGCACTTTGTGAAATTCTCAGGAAATTCTCGCCATTAATTAACGTGTTGCTTTCTTTGGAGAGGAGATGCAGAAGAAAAAAAGGTCGTGAAAGATGAAGAGCTTCAAATATGGCAACGCTGTAATTGCGCGACATGCTGTACATTAGAAAAGTTGTTACGCGCTACCAGACGCAAACTTTGCTGAAGCTTTTTTTAGTTCATAGCCATTATATTATTTTACTTCGGTGAGGTTAGCGCCACCGAAGGAGAATGCTGCGATATGTATGAGGGATAGAAAAACCCATATATATTATTTTTTCAAATTGACGTTGCCATCGCTGGGGATCGAACCCGCAAACTTATATGTAACACCTCAACATGCAAATCATTACACCGTAATTCCCAATATTTCAACTTTGGTTGCCAATTCACTCAATAGAGGTCTCTATAAGGCAAACGAATTACAAAAAAATATTATCAATGCATTTCTCTATGTATATACAATGCTTGGTTGAAAATGGACCAGTGGATCTGTGAAATATTATAATGAGTTTAACCTGATTATTACCTTTTTCTCTAAATCGTGGATGAATTAAAAACTGATTTAATTGGCACAAACCTGTACACTAACCTAGTGTCTTAAAATCCAATACAGTGATAGCAAGCAATTGCGAAACCGGTTTCAGCTCAAGCAATTGAATGACAAGGTACATAATTGCAATGTCATTGTGACTTCAAGATATCGTTGACATGCAATCGACTTTTGTAATGATGTCTGTCTTAAATGTCACTTTAAGTTTTCATTTTTAGAGACTATTAATTATAGAGATAGGAAATCAAAACTTACACTACTCACCGGTAGGGGGTGCTGAAATTTAGTACCACCTGAGCAACTATTTAGTATCACTTTAGTATCAGCTGAGCCTATATTTAAAAACTCAAAAATTGCTGAAAATATGTTAAAATAATAAAATTTGAGATTTCCTTTTTTATTTGCTTTTTTGTTTTTTATTATTTTAATTTAAATAGAAAAAGAAAATTGTCAATTTTTTAACAAAGTGCCATCTAGTGATAACGATGTCATTATAACTTTTCAAAGACCTCTAATATAAAGATGTAACAAAATGCATCACTGTTTAGTTCCAAAAATTTCCAACAGATGGCGATATTGTCACTGCATTTTTCTGTCATTATTTTGAAAATTCTCTCCAAACAAATATGGCAGGAAATCAAAATATCAAAATCAAAACAAACAAATATAAATTCAAATTAAATTTAAATTTATGAAAAATATTATTGTTTTGTAGTGTTTTTCTGATTATATTAATAAAAAAAAATCGTTTAAATTATCGTGTATATACAAAAAAATTGAACCGTATAAGAATCCATGAGAATATAAGTGCTAAAACGTATTTGTAGAAAAATAGATTTCTTTTTGTTCAAATGAAAACAAAAATTACAATAAATATGTTACCCTACACCATTCAATTTCCGACTCAGTCTTTGGGTTGAATTAGAAATATTTCAAAGACAAAATTTGTCAAACATTTGTGATTTGTGTGTGTTAAAAAGAAAATACACTCAAAAAAGTTTGACACACTCAAAAAAGTTTGACACACTCAAAAAAGTTTGACAGTTACTACATGACAGAGGTTTGTGTAGTAATCAGTAGTTGTTGTTTTTAACAGTAACTACAGTTGGTTTTCTATAGAAAAATTCAAAACAACTGATATGACGGTTATTTAAGAAAACAACTAACGAAAAGTACTGTAATTTCGTAACAGTTGTTTAAAACAGTTATTTTTACTATCTTAATAAACAACTACCAAAACAGTAATTTTACAGTAAACAGTTATTTTTGGGTGTTATTTAAAAAATAAAAAATTTCGTTGATATTTTTTTAGTTCTAAAAATTCTTATTTAATTTATATTTGTTATTATTGATATATTTCTAGTTTGCAAATAAAAATCAGAAACTTGTATTGTATCTCCATTACATAAAAGCATAATAACTGGAGAACGGTTTAATTTTTACTTCGAATTTTAAAAAGGCTAAAGCAATAACAGATATTTTTGTAATCGAAAGAGAAAAATTATTTTTTTCTTATTAAAATATACTTTTATATACAAAAATAATTGACTGTAAGAACCAGTAGTTTTTACCGATTTTGTCAGTTGTTTTGGAATTTTTGTAGTAGAAATCTATCAGTTAGCTTCACGACATTGGTAGTTATTTTAAATGCATTTGTTAGTTATTTTTCAACAGTTAAAAATAACAGAAGTATTAGTTATTTTAAAGGTAAATACCTTTGTGGCCTTTTTAACTGCATATCCCTTTGTTTTAACTGTCATTTTCAGTAGATTCTACTGACAAACTTTTGTGAGTACAGTTACTACATGACAGTTGTTTGTATAGTATATAGTTGTTTTTAACAGTAATTACATTTGTTTTTCTATAGAAAAATGCAAAACAACTGTTACGAAGGTTATTTAAAAAAACAACTAACTACCATAATCTCGTAACAGTTGTTTAAAACAGTTAGTTTGAATATCATAATAAACAACTACCACAACAGCAATTTTACAGTAAACAGTTGTTTTTGTTAGTTATTTAAAAAATAAAAAATTCGTCGAATTTTAAAAATTCTTGTTTAGTTTATATTTCTTATTACTGATATATTCCTAGTTTGAAAATAAAAATCGGAAGCTTGTCTTGTGTCTCCAATGCATAAAAGCGTATAACTAGAGAACTGCTAGAAATTTCTGCTTCAAATTTTAAATATGCTGAAGTAATTACACATATTTTTGTAATCGAAAGAAAAAAATGTTTTTTTTTATCAAAATGTTCTTTTATAATACCAAAAGAATTAACTGTAAAAAACAGTATTTTTAAATATTTTTTTAGTTGTTTTAAAATTTTTATAGTAAAAATTTGTCAGTTAATTTTTAGTTATTTTTAATACATTTGTTAGTTATTATTCAACAGTTAAAAATAACAAAAGTTTTAGTTATTTTAAAGGTAAATACCTTTGTCGCCTTTGTTTTAACTGTAATTTTCAGTAGATTCCACCGACGAACTTTTATGAGTGTATGTAAACAAATAAGTTGTGAAATAGCCATTTATATTTCAGCTTAATTTTTATATTTATAAACTTAAAAACAACATTTAATATTTTCTACACAACAATACACCTATACAAAATTTAGCATGCAGTTCATAAAATCTTGTATTTGACTATGAGTGTCGAAATATGTTTGTAAAATTAAGTGAAAATTACAATGAAAATAACTACAGTAAAAAGATGTTTTTAAATTAATTGACTATTGCAGTTATTTTAACAATTAAAAAAATTCAATTATTAACAAATACAGCAACTACAAATGTAGTAAAAATTTCCAAATAAATTTGTTTTTATAAAAAACAGCTGATAAGGGCAATCAAATTTTCCAACATTTAGTTTTGTCTTTGTCAACTTGAAACTAACATTTTTCTACATTTCGGGGAAAGTGTATTAACAAACAATTTTACTAAAAAGTTACACGGGAGTTAAAATGCAAACAAGATAAATGAAAAATGTTTAAAAACTAAATATTTTAATTGCTAATGAAACGCAGTAGTTTTCGTTAGTTGTATATTAAAATAACTTATTTCAAATTTAAATCCAGCGAACATAAGAACCATGTAAATTCCATATAAAAGAAATTTAGTATTATAATCATAATTGTAAAAAATTGATTTTCAGTTACAATAACATACTTTGTGTTACAAAATGTTAATTAGTTTGTTCGACTATTTTGTTTTCATATTTAAATTTTAATGTTGCAAACGGAGGAATAAAATCTATATTAACTAAATTTCTAGTGTAGGGTGTTTATTTTTCTCTTGTCAAATTATTTTAATAACGACTTCCGGTAGTACTCATAAGCGTTATTCAATAGTACTCGTTAGCGTTATTTGGAAATGCCTGCCATCTGGTGTATAATATTGGCAACTTTTGTTATATCTTTATATTTGACATCTTTGACACCACTATGTGGTCAGGGTATTATAAGTTTGTGCTGATGTTTGTAACACCAAAAAATATTGGTCCTAGACCCACCTTATAGTATACCGATCGGCTTAGAATTTTTTTTTATTTCGATTTAACGATGTCCGTCTGTCCGTCCGTCCGTCCGTCTGTCTGTCTGTCCATGCATTCTTGTGCGCACTCTACAGGTCGCAAATATTAAGATATTTCGATGAAACTTGGTACACCGACTTATGCCGGCTCAAGGACGACGCCTATTGATTTTAGTTAAAATCGGTCAATGTTTAGACCTAGTGCCCATATAAGGGTCCTACCAAAATTATACTGTTTATACGCTGCAGGTCGCAAATATTAAGATATTTTGATGAAATTTGGTACACACACCTATATTGGCCCAATAACGCAGCCTATTGATTTTGGTGAACATCGGTCCATGTTTAGAACTAGTGCCCATATAAGGGTCCTGCCAAAATGATACTCTTTATACGCTGCAGGTCGCAAATATTAAGATATTTTGATGAAATTCGGTACACAGACTTATATTGGCCCAATAACGCAGCCTATTGATTTTGGTGAACATCGGTCCATGTTTAGACCTAGTGCCCATATAAGGGTCCCCCCAAAATTAGCTTGGTTACAAACTGCAGGTGGCAAATATTAAGATATTTTGATGAAATTTGGTATACCGACCTATATCAGCCCAAGGACGAAGCCTAGTGAACATCGGTCTATGTTTAGACCTAGTGCCCATATAAGGGTCCCCCAAAAATTATATTGTTTATACGCTGCAGGTCGCAAATATTAAGATATACTGATGAAATTTGGTACACAGCCCTATGTTGGCCCAGTAACGCAGCCTATTGATTTTGGTGAACATCGGTCCACGTTGGGACCTAGTGACCATATAAGGGTCCTACCAAAATTATATTGTTTATACGCTGCAGGTCGCAAATGTTAAGATATTTTGATGAAATTTGGTACACAGACCTATGTTGGCACAAGGACGTAGCCTATTTATTTTGGTGAACATCGGTCCATGTTTAGACCTAGTGCCCATATAAGGGTCCCCCCAAAATTATATTGTTTATGCACTGCAGGTCGTAAATATTAAGTTATTTTGATTAAATTTGGTACACAGCCCTATGTTGGCCCAGTAACGCAGCCTATTGATTTTGGTGAACATCGGTCTATGTTTAGACCTAGTGTCCATATAAGGGTCCCCCCAAAATTATATTGTTTATACGCTGCAGGTCGCAAATGTTAAGATATTTTGATGAAATTTGGTACACAGACCTATGTTGGCACAAGGACGTAGCCTATTTATTTTGGTGAACATCGGTCCATGTTTAGACCTAGTGCCCATATAAGGGTCCCCCCAAAATTATATTGTTTATGCGCTGCAGGTCGCAAATATTAAGATAAATTTGGTACACAGAACTATGTTGGCCGAAGGACAAAGGCTGTTGATTTTGGTGAACATCGGTCCATGTTTATCGTTTTAATTTAGCAATCAAAAACAACATAAACTTTAGTAAATAAGAATTGGGACAAATACAATTCTTTATTATTAGTAGTGAAAATTAATTGTTGATAAAATTTTTTGTTTTTCGGAGAAAAAACTATGATAATTATTAGTAATGAAGCGAGCAAATATTATCCACTACAATCGATTTTCTGCAATCGATTTCACTTTTAGAATATTATCATTTATTGCATTTGAAGACACGGGTAACAATGTAACGTTTTAAAAATTAAAGGAAGTCGACACTAACACCTTAAATAGTAGCAGAACAAGTATTAAATTATTTCAACGTCGGTTTAGTCTTAAATTTAAATTTCGTTTAAATTTTTTCAATTATAAGAGAGATTGTAAGAAAATGCCGAGAAAAGTTTTCTTATTTTCTTCTGAAAATCCGTAAATATTATTTCCCCTATAGTTGTCACAAAAGAAGTAATGGGGACAACATATTTTGTGGGCATCACTCCGTGTCTTGAATAAATAGTTTCTAAATAATTGACTTTAAATCACTTTATGATTAAAAAATAGTTGGTTATGTTATACATATTTGACATGCATTTGTAGATACCTACGATATTGGTATGTCCAAAATATAAAAAAAAAACATAAAAATCAATCCAACATTTGAAACTAAAAAAAGGTTCAGAAAACACAAAAAATCTCATTCACATTGATTGTGCTCACACAAAAAGAAAATCAAGAGTAATTGGTGGAAAACGAAAGTTTGATTGGTTCATTGCATGGTGGGAGTAGGTACGGTAAACAAATATGCATATGGATAGATTGATATGTTTGTGCTTTAGATTTTACCTAAATCATTTAATTTGAGATTTAATATGACGCTGTTATCTAAACTTTTTGATTTGCATATTATTTGTTAATATATTAGGTTGTAGTGTAGAAACCGAATATTCGACTTCTATATCTTCACTATACGGAATCGGTGCAAAAAACTATTAATGCAAATAACTATAAAAATAGTCTGATTAGATTAGACTACTGAGAAAATAAGATTGACTATTAGAACAACGCTTTAAATTTGTTCAAATTATCACTTTTTTAATTTACAACTGGCTTATAAACAAATTTTTCATATAAAATTAATTTTATAAACGTCTTATAAAATTTAAAATTATTAAGCATAATCACTTTAATATTTAAAAATTTATAACACTTTTATATTAAACAACACCCAATGAAAATACTGTTTGGAATTCGATCAAAACCATTAACCTTTTACTGTTTAAAACTTATTTTAAAGGTTTTTGTTTAAGGATAAAAATTTGTTACATACAGTAGTGGACTAAAGTGGATACATATTTGAATATTTTTAAATCTGTATTAATAACTTTTGTTCAATTTGTGATATCCAAGTGTAGTTTTTCCAGTTTTTGAAGTGGCCCGGTCAGAGCCCCGATTTGAATCCCATCGAGAATTGGTGGGCAATTGTCAAAAGAAGACTCTCCCAATGCGAACGAGCACCGACCAACTTAAATGATCTTTGGTTAGGAGATTCAGCGGAATGGGCTAATATTCCACCTCAAACTATTAAAAATCTCATGGAAAGGATTACTTGTCGCATAAAATCTGTTTTAAAGAACAAAGGACTTGCGACAAAATATTAAAGAAAGGGCTTGCCGAAAATTTCAAATATGAACAATACTAGATAAATTTAACAATAGTTAACATTTTTATAAACAAATGTCGCTGGTCATAAAGTTTTAATTTCTGATAGCGATTTGAAATAATTTCTAAACGATTGCGTTCATTTGGCGTTCTTATATCAAATTTTTTAAAATTGCCAGTTCAGTTGAAATTCATAATTTCAATTGAAATTCGGAAAACATCAATTGAAATTCATAAAATAGCATTTGAAATTTAAAAAATATAATTCGAAATTCAGAAAAAATTAACTGAAATTCAGAAAATGTTATTTAAAATTCAGAAAATATCAATCGAAACTCATAAAATATCAACTGAAATTCCAAAAAACCCATAACATAGATGTTAATTCATAATTTCTAAATTTCAATTGATATTTTCTGAATTTAAATTGACGATTGCTGAGTTTCCAAATTTCAGATGATATTTTCTGAATTTCAAATGGAAAACCAGAATTTTAATTGATGTTTTCTGAATTTTAAATGGATATTCTGAATTTTAATTGATATTTTCTGAATTTCAAATGGAAATTCTGAATTTCTATTGATATTTTTTGAATTTGAGTTGATATTTTCTGAATTTCAATTGCAGAATGTGTAATATTCTTCTTTAATGTAACATTTCTCACACTTGCTGAAAGTTAATTTTTGATTTCCACTGGACGCCATACTTAAAAATACGATAAAGTGAAAAAGTTCTGCAATATTTATATGACATTTATCATTTATTATAAAAAGTAATATATGTTCGTAAAACAAATATATATATTTTTAACATTCAGAAGAGCTTTATGATTATTCAGCTCGACTTTTGAGATCCCTTCATGCTAATGGATATGAAACTTTAGAACTATTGTGTTTAAACAGTTCATTTTCAACCCAGCTTGTAAAGCCGTTTGTTCCGAGGGATCGAGCCATGTCCCATTATTCGTTAATTTATGTGTTATTAATACAGTATCGGCATAGTCCCTGCAAAAACAGACATTACCTAGTAATTAAGCGAGTAAGTAGCACGCAAAGGATTTCACTGGTTACCAGACTATTTACTCGCAACATTACTTTTGTTCGCGATATCCAAAAATTCATGGGTGGTAATTACCGTCTCGCTTACAAAAAAATTAAGAATAAGGAGTTACCCATAGTGAAATAATAAGTAGTTACTCACAAAGATAGAAGTTAGGATATAAGCGGTTACCCTACATTGTGAAATAGTTGGTCATACAGGCAAATAAACTTTTTTCCTTGGAAAATTTTCTATTTATTTCAAATCAAATTAATAACTAAAATATTAATATAAAAAATCAGTACTTATTTAATCAATTACCAGTAAGTGATTACTTTGCAAAACCAGGGGGATTTCAATTAAAATTACTTGTAATTTGTAATTGAAAATTTTCAAACACAATTACAAATAAATGTAATTGAAATTTAAAAAACTCAACTACATTTCATGTAATTGTAATTGAAAATTTTCAGTTACAAATTACAAGTAATTGAAAGTGATGTCAATTACAAATTTCAATTACATTTAGAATTAAAAAGTGGTTTTTGTTAAAATTTTGTAGAACAAATTGACTGGGATAGGTGTGGGATAGGCGTGGCTAAGTATAAAAAGAATATATCATGTTGGGTTGAAACCTAACTTGTGCTTTTTGTCCTTATTTTTTTCCCAAAAAAAATGTAATTGACATTTTTTCAATTACATGTAATATGTAATTGAAGATTTTCAATTACAAATTATATGTAATTGTTCTTTTTTAAATTACAATTACAAATAATATATAATTGTAATTCAGTTTTTTCAATAACAATTACATGAAATTGTGTAATTGCATGTGTAAATAATTACAAAATGTAATGATTAACCCCAGGTCTGCTTCGTTTTATATAAACCAAAATTATAATGAACATTTTATATGCTTACGTTATCGTTCGATAAAAGGTGTCTTTTGTTATAGGTGAACCAAAATAAGTTTTCATTCGCTGTTTTAATGAAAATTTCTTTTCGTTCGTTAGATATACAGTTACGGACAAAATAATTGGGTCACTTCCCAGCAAAAAATTTTCAAAATAGAGAATCGAGTTGGGAATCAGGTATTTTTGGTAGAACGCTGTCCCAATTGGATTACCAACTTGTTTCTTTTAACAAGGCGTGAGACTAAATTCAATCGATTCTTTGGAATCGCAATGGCAGCTAGTTACTATTTTTGTTACAGAACACCTTTGAATTTTGGTAAAAGAAGAAAAGATTAATCGAGTTTCTAAAAATAGATTTTCTCAAAATAGAATTTACCAATTAAATTTTAAAATATATAAAAAAAACTTACACATGTGTTTCATTGGGATTTGATCCCTGGCTTTCTGCGTGTCAGGCGGATACTCTTCCACTGAGCCACCGCCCAGGAAAAAAAATTGCAAGTAGTGCTTTACAAACTAATTCTTTTAATGCTTCACAAGTATCCGTTAGTATATTTTTACTGCTTTTTTAGAAGTTATTCTGAAGAACAGCTTTTTTAGAATTACTTCTGAACAACTTAAAAAAATAATTTCTTTCAGTGATCGTAAAAAGTGATTTTGGTATCATTTGGTATTTTCAAAATTAATGCCCCGGGCTCGATTCCCGGCGGGACCAATATTTTTTTATTTTTTTTTTTATTCTATTAATTTTTTTTTAATATTTATAATTAATTTGTTTAAATTCAATATTTTTTAAATTTTTAAATTTGTAAAAATATGTATATGGGTGATATCAAAAAATGTGATAAAAACCGTGTAACCACCTAATTTCTAATGCATGGATTACATTTGAGTTATATATTTCGATATATATCAGCGCATTGTCACCTGTTTTACAAAATTTATAACAATCTGACCAATTTTTGTTTAATACATAAAATTTGTGACCAATTTTATAGGCCAAATGTAAACTCCGTAACAAGTAACTCATAAGGTTTTTTAACTTTAATAGCTTATATTTTAATAACCAATAAAGCTAAACACTAACTGTAAGAATTTTTATGAAGAGGAAAAGTGCCGTTTTTAATAAAAATTAATACATTTTACAAATTTTTTCGTATATCTTAGCTATCACGACTTCAACTCTGTAACGATTTTTCGTCATAATTTTTGATAAAAATGCATATACCAGAATTTTGGAGTTATCTATTATTTATATTGCGAAAAGTATAATGTTATTTATACTCAAATCATCGTTGGACTGTAAGTAATCATCCAGTATAACAGACTTGAAGCTTTTCTGCAGCATGTAACATTCTCGAGATGAAAAAGGATGTCTTTAATAAGATTTGAAAAAATGTTGTAAACTCCGTTCCTAATTTTTACACCAAACTATTTAACGAGTAAGAAAAACAATGTCATATTTGGATTCACCTTGTAGGCATCATGCGATTTTGTTTCGGAAAAAAAAATTCTGACAAAGCGTTTCTGAAAGAAAACGAAAAACGTAACCAAAACGAAAACAAATATCAAAAAACAACAATTTCAATAAACATTATGCAGAGTGTAAAAATCTGGCAAACAAGAGATGTGACAACTTCATTGAAATCTTGTATGCGACTGATTATTTTTTTGTTCTATGTGTGAGCTTATGTAGGTGTGAGAGAGCGCCCATGGACATAGGTGTTGCCGACCTCTGGTCTAAAGTTATATTTATTATATTTATAATAATTTTGTTATTTCTTTATTTTGTGTTATTTCTTTATTCAGCTGTTGACTATCGTTGCCACTTTTTCATGCAAAAACTCTACAAATTAAGCGAAACGCAGTGTCCACATTTTGAGATTTTCATAAGATTTCTTAGAATTCTCGTAAATTTACGGGATTTCTTTTGTATGGGGAATCTTCGGATTTCACATGGAATTTTCTCTGAAATCTCAATTTTAGTCGAAATCTCGGGATTTGGGTGCAGATGTAAATGCAACATAACATAATTTTTTTTTTAACTTTTTTTGATTGCTTAAACTTCTAGAAGGTAGTAACACTGATGTTGCCTTGAGGCGCTGGAAAATTCGAATGTCTTGAAATTTGAAGCATCCTGCTAAATATTTATATAAGAAATGCGCAGTTAAAAAGTATAACACACATTTTTCTGAATCAATTTTTAGTTAAAATAATTCTTGGTAATCAGTATATTTTTGAGAAATAAGTCATATTTTTTTACTTGGTTTATCAAATCCAAGTGTTTTATTACGTAACAAAGGAGAATCAAAACAAGTGCACAAAAAAAAGTATTGAAGCTATTGAAAATAATCCATTCCGGGCTTTTAAAAATATTGCAACAGAAGTACGCGGGGCCATGCAATCTGTTTCCAGAGTGGTCAAAAAGTTCAACAAGGCCCTAATAATTGAAAAAAAGCCTTTTCCAAACGGTTGTGCTCAGAGTTAAAGCTAACGTTGGCCTTAAAACATTTAAGTTCAGAGAGTTTCGGACAGAAATGCTAAAAAGAACATTGATATTAAAGAACGGGCAAAATTTCTCTGTGCGCCATTTTCTAATGACGCACTCTTTATACAAATAAGATATGTTCTTATGAATGTTCCATTCTGTTTTTAAAACCATTGTTATTGATCAATGAAATCACGTTCCTTAAATCGTTATCATTAATTAAAAAATGGTAATAAAAAAAATTCATTACAATTGATATCAATACAATCAATATAATAATTTGAAAGGAATAAGTGTGTAGCATTTCCCCTACTGTATAATTTCCTTTGTCATTGTTGTAATTGATAAGTATTGTCAATTGAATTCAGTGTGTGGTTGGCTAGTGATATCAGATTGTTTTCAATATATTAACAAACAGATATGGAAATAAATAAAAGAAGATATTTAATTGGCCTCCTTATTCCACGATATTATTGACAACTAGCTGGCTCATCATGATAGAAGTTATCCAGGATATAAAAAAATATAAAGCAAAAGAAGATTAAGTATCATTAAAATGTGCACAACGGCGGAAACTTTTCTCATTTTTACATATTCACAGCTTCAGTTTTATATATAAAAGTATTTCCTAAATTAACCCTCTAACGGTTAAAGATGACTCGGGTAAGCTATCATAAAATTTACAATAATTTTATGATTAGAACTGAAGCAATGCCGATAGAAAATACAATTCCCTAAATCTTTTGAGAGAAAATTTTTCGTATGCCGTGAACGGTTTGGATGCGAGAAAATGGATACCTTTGAAGGACATCGTCTTACCTTGAAAATGAATGGACGGATGTTTATTAATTTTGGCAGAGAGAATATATTTACTATTGACAGCAAATGGTTTAAATTTTAACAATATAGCCCAAACCCCATAGTGAAAGTGCCAGTGGACAGTGCTGTCAAATTTTGTTCTTGAATTTCGCGAAAACGATATAATATTTTTGTTTAAATATCTTGTTAATTTAGAAACTTTCTAATTTCTCGGCAGTAACAAATAGAGAAGATACAAAAAACTTCTTTATCGACAAAACATCGCACTGCGGTCGACACTGCTGTTATGTGGTTTAGGCTTATATATTGAATATATTTATGTAGTTAGAATATTGTTCTACCTCAAGTCCAAATTCTAATATGATATTTTCAAATGATTCTTTCAAAAAGTGTTGATTTATGGCTTTTACCAAATCAGACAGTTCATATACAAAAGTCTAAAATTCTCGGCCCATTGAATTTTTGCACCTTATTTAATTTCTCGGTTTATAGGTTCCAGTTATCATTTTCTTAATGTGGATAACTGAAAAGTTGGGGTGCAGCCCACGAAACAGTTGTATTGTCTATCATGAAAATGATGTATTCTTTAATGCAAAAATTTAAATAATCAATATATGTGACCTTCTCCGATAAAAGGGACCTAGTGTGTGAAAATGTAGTTTTGAGAAGAACGCATTTAAAGTTTCATAACGCATTATCACTTTCACTTCCCAAGTTCGTTTTGTACGTTTTTATGGGGTAAATAAATTTTTATCAGAAATCTAACTCATTTCATCTTATTCTACACCCTTTTATGTACCAGAATCAACTCTTAAGTCCAAACCCGTTTTTTAACACACTAGGTTCCTTTTCTCGGAGAAGGTCACATATATTGAAGTTAATGTACGTTTTCGCTTAATTTCGCATTTTCCGAAAAACGAAAACCTTTAAATCTTCTTATCTTCTTAAGTAGCAGAACGAAAAATATAAAATTTTGGGCTGCAGTTACATATTGGTAGGTCCCCAGGAAAATTTTTTACAATCGGTAGCCAACCACACCTATTCTACAACTGATTACACCAGTTCCTGAGATCCTATATGGAAGGTGTGACTGACTTAGAATCAGTTCTAGAACTAGTTCCAGAACTGATTCTAGGGCAACCGGTTCTACTTTTGAGCTATAAAAGTGGTTGCTTTTGGGACAATTTCAAACAAAAATAATCGGTGTTAGAATCGACAGTAGAAGGGGTTGTGAATGAAAAGTAGCTATTCTACAACCGATTCTTTGGCACAGAAAATTTTTCTGGGTCCTTTAACCCAGAAAATTTTTTTACAATCGGTAGCCAACCACAGCTATTCTACAACTGGTTCCACTGCAACCGATTCCATGGAACTGGTTCCGGAACCAGTTCTTGGGATCCTATATGGAAAGTATGACGGACGTAGAATCAGTTCTAGAACTAGTTCCAGAACTGATTCTGGGGCAACTGGTTCCACTTTGGAGCTATAGAAGTGGTTGCTTTTGGGACAATTTCAAAGAAAAATAATCGGTGTTAGAATCGTCAGCAGAAGGGGTTGTGAATGAAAAGTACCCAGGAAAATTTTCTGTTCCAAAGAATCGGTTGCACAATAGCTGCTTTTCCTCTACAACCCCTTCTACTGACAATTCTAACATCGATTATCTTTGTTTGAAATTATCCCAAAAGCAACAACTTCTACAGCTTCAAAGTAGAACCGGTTGCCCTAGAATCAGTTCTGGAACTAGTTCTAGAATCCATTCTACGACCGTCATACCTTCCATATAAGATCACTGGAACTGGTTCCGGAACCAGTTCCATATCATCGATTGCATTGGAACCAGTTGAAGAATTGGTGTGATTGGCAACCGATTGTAAAAAATTTTCCTGGGTACCCAGGAAAATTTTTTACAATCGGTAGCCAACCACACCCATTCTACAACTGGTTCCACTGCAACCGATTCCATGGAACTGGTTCCGGAACCAGTTCCTGGGATTCTATATGGAAGGTGTGGGTGACGTAGAATCAGTTCCAGAACTAGTTCCAGAACTGATTCTAGGGCAACCGGTTCCACTTTGGAGCCATAGAAGGGGTTGCTTTTGTGACAATTTCAAACAAAAAGAATCGGTGTTAGAATCGACAGTAGAAGGGGTTGTGAATGAAAAGTAGCTATTGTACAACCGATTCTTTGCGACAGAAAATTTTCCTAGGAAGCTACTAATATTCAGGCATTAGTTTTCAAGATCTACTCTAAATTCATTTTGGCCATATCGCCTAAAGTAGGCAATGAAAAAAAATTTGTGAAAGAACTTATAATTTAATTTTTTGTGCCGAAAAATTGTATAAATTTCATTGCAAAATAGCGTGAGAACTTCGGAGGGTTAAGAGTTGTCAACAATCAGTGCTAATATTCGTTTAAAAGTAATTCCTAATTAGGTCCATTCCATTACTGGATAATTCGTAGAAATTTTTACTGGATGACGTTCGTTAACACAAATTCTCAGTAAAAAGAAATAAAAAAGAGAAAATAAAGTGACAGTTCTATGATTACATTTTCTTCTGTTTTTGCTGTGTTAGTTCTTTGAGAGCAGTCGTGCTGTGAGGTGATTTTGTAATTGCGCATTAAAGAAAATAAAAGAGATGAAAATGGCGACAGTTACAAATAATGAAAACTGGATTAATTTTATAAATGAATATAAAAATTTGCGACAATTATGGGACATAAAATGTGATAGCTAAAAAAATAAAAATAAGAGTTTGTTCGTTTACTCGAATTTCTTACTACTTTTACTACAATTGGAAAGTTTTGTTTACTTTTTGTATTGAATTTTTCCAGCTGTAGTAAAAGTAGGAACTTGTAGTAAGTAAACGAACACGCTTTAAAAAACACCAGAATAAAAATTAACAAATTAATTAAATTTGATTTTCTTCCGCGCATATTTGATGTGATCAGTTCGATAAACAAACAGAGCTGGTGCTTCGTTTGAGGTTTTGTTTGTATGTGGCACGGCCTATATTAAAAAATGTAAAAAAAATTAAACACATGTTCTGACGAATATTTCTTCATGTGTAGGCAACATAAAAATTAGCAAGCAGAAAAAAATATGTGTTTCCAAAACATATGTTTGTTTCAGAGTAGGAAAATAAACTCTAAAGAACCGTACTTTAGGGTTGCGTACCGCACATCGCGAACACAGTACACAAGCATATTGGTTGCGTAGAAAACACATACGCTATTCTCTCCAATTAGTGTTTGTTTTATACACACAACCCGAATTCGGTACGCTACGGGTGTGGATAAGTGTTGAAAGTACAGTACATAATCGTGGAGTTTGCGTTCGTCATCAGACAATCGTAGTGTACCGCATTCGGTTTGTGTACAAACGCACAACCGCTAAAACGATAGATACATTCAAAATAATATGTCTGTTGGCTGGACATAAAAATTTGTTACTTTAAGCAATAAATGCATGGTGTAGCCATTTGGCAACATACCGGTTTTTTAATCAAAAAAAACCCACTTGATGCACAAAACTACATTTTTAAACAGTTAGAGTAAAAATCTTGGTTTTGCTCTGTATATTTGTGAAAAATCTAAAACACGCGTTTTTTTACAAAGAGTGTAATATTCAAAAATATTTGTTTAAATATTTAAAGTGGTATTCTCCCAACATTTATTTTCATTATCATTTTTTTATTGCGGACAACTGAAGAGTAGGGTGATGCCTACGAAACAATTGTATTGTCTCTCATGAAAATGATCAACCCCTTTTTAAAAAAACAACAAATAAAATCTAATATGACAATATCATATTAGAATTTGAACTTGAGGTAGAAGAATATTCTAACTAAATATATGAAAATATAGAAAGTCCGAAAAAACAATTTTTGTATTTTTAATGCAAAAATTAGGATAATTGTTGAAAACAAGCATACCACGGCTAAAATCTCATTCAAATATTTATTTTGTTTTGAGTTTAAAGTTAGTTGTTTTTACAAAATGTATTGACAACAAACATACATATAAATAGTACCCAAAGGGTACTTTTATGTAATTGTTGCTTTCAAAAAGGAGTTGATTTATAGCTGGTTTTACCAAATCAGACAGTTCATATACGAAAGTATAAAATTCTCGTCCCGTTGATTTTTTGTACCTTATGTAATGTCTCGGTTTGAGTAAGAAAGTTATCATTTTCTTATTGCGGACAACTGAAGAGTAGGATGATGCCTACGAAACAATTGTATTGTCTATCATGAAAATGATCAACCCCTTTTTAAAAACAACAAATAAAATCTAATATAACAATATCATATTAGAATTTGGACTTGAGGTAGAAGAATATTCTAACTAAATATATGAAAATTCATTTTAGCGACAATAAATGTATAAATTATAGTTTATAGAATTTTTTTTTTGTTGTTTTTGTTTTTTTTTTTTCCATACACGTTAAAATAATCACAATTTAGCTATTTGCCAACAAAACCATATTTTTCAATAAAAATCACCTTTTTTTTTAAATAATTTTTTTTTGGTATTTTTCTTGAACGCCTTTAGAAATCATATATAAAAAATGGTTAAAGTCGAAGAGATCATGCATTTAAGGGTTAACAAAATGTATTCCTGTTTTTTGGCTTAGAATAAAATTTGTTGATTTTAACAAATTCTTTTGTTAAATTTAACAAATCTAAAGTTAGGTAAGAAATTTGTAACAGTTTTATCTGTAATTATACTGAGTCGTAGAATTTATCCAAATTTAGGGTCTCGGGACCCTCCCCGGGCCTAGTCCATATCATTTAAGGGCATATAAGGGCACTCCAGTGGATTAAACATTTTGTCCGTTTTGCTCTATTTCGCTTAGTTTTCGAGATATGGGCCATTTTATAAAGTGTAAAATTTTTTTTTAAAATTTATGAGGGTCCAAGGCCCATTTTTGGATAGAGGTAAACCCTTTCTCTGGGGTATTGTACGTTTAAGGGTAGTCGAGATTTTCACCAATTTTGCTCTATCTCTCTTAATTTTCGAGAAAATCAGTAGGGAAAGAAATAGCGCCATCTTTAAAACTTCGGATACATTGGTGGCGCCATCTACGGAGTAATAACAGTAATACGAAAATATTATATTTTAACAATAAATTTTGTTACATTTAACGAATGGGTTTTAAAAATTAGTTTTAAATAATTTTGAAAATAAGCACTCAAAATTAGTTAAATTACTGAGGATTATTGTTAAATGAAGATAACTAAAATCTTTGATTAAATTAGTGTTTCAACTAAAAATTTGTTAAAAATTAGTCAAATCGATTTGAAACCCGTTTGACAGATTTTTCTACTGACGAATTATTTAGGTGTAGGGTATGTGTTCCGTAGCCGTACCATACATGTTGTGTAAAGTTTATTTTCCTACTCTGATTTGTTTATTGGAAATAAAAAACTATTTTCCAATTGTGTTATTTTGTGGAAATGCAAAGCAGTAAAACTTTCAAAATAAATAATGGAAAAGATAAGAAAACCTTCTAAGAATTTTCTGCTTAAGATTTAACATCAAAAATTCTCTTCTTCCGTAGCGACCAGTTAAAATTTATTTAGGGGCACAACTCCGATCACTATATCATTTTCTTATCATAGGTAGACATTTTTATTGTGTGCTGGAAAATAACATCTTTTTTAGTCGGACAAGCCTCATTTTGAGTGGGTGGAGCTTTAAAATTGAAAATTAAAATTTGAATAAGTCCGGAAGTAATTATCCGATCAGGAAAAAATGTACACCAAAGAAAAGATCTCTGAAATATATTTTAATAGAGTCTAATTTAACCCCATATATGTATTAACCCATTGTAGATCAGTTGAAATTTTAAAATTTTTTTCGTTACTTTTTTTCGTTACTTTTTTTCAGGCAAGGAAAAATTTTGAATTTTATTTAAAAATTCATAAATATTTGAAATTTTATTATTGTTTAAAATAAAATTCCCAAAATGAATGAATTTTAAATTTGGAAAATAAAAATCTCAAAATTTAGAGAATTTTATTTTTAACAAGTGTTTGAATAATTCTTCGAATAGTTACTTAAACAATTCAAAATGAAAAAATATAAAACCCAAATACCTACAATAAAAAATATTAAATACACAAAACTTGAAATTAAACCAGCAATTTCAAATTTTTTTTCAAATGTTTTCGGTGTTTGCAAATTTTATTAATAAATTATTATTTTTATATGGCGTCTTATATGCAAAATTCGCAATTTGTCAAAAATAATTCTTTGAATAACTTTTGATGGATTAAATGAATAAGAAATAACGTACAATAAAAAACTAAACATAAAAACTTTATCACTAAATCCGATATTTCGCGTTCTTTAGTTTTTATGGTGTTCGCAAATTTGATCGATAAATTAGTACCTTATTTCCAAAACGCGCAATTGTGGAAAATTGTATATGGTACAAATATTGAATTAAAAAACTTAATCAGCGATTTACATTCCTTTTTGCAAAATATTTTTTTGTGAAATATTTTTGCAAACTAACCACTAAACTTTTTTATAAGAAATTGGTATTACAATTCCTAGATTATGAATTCAAATTAACCGCACGTAAACAATTGCAAAATAATAGCGGAACGCGAAAAAAGTCTTTATGGTACAATATATTTATTAAAAAGATCAGTCAGCGATTTAACATTTTCCTTTTTGCGAAATATTTTTTCGCGAATTAAAGTAAACCAACTTCCAAACTTTCGTTTAAGAAATTGGTATTTTAGTCCCTAGATTATAAATTTAAAAAACCGCACTTAAAAAATTGCAAAATTATAGCGGAACGCGAAAAAAGGCTTTATGGAACAATAGATTAATTTGAAAACTTAATCAGCGATTTAAGTTCTGCAAACGAATGTATTGATGCAAACACTTTTCTTTTTTCAAGATTTTTTTTGCGAATTTTTTTGCAAACTAACTACCAAACTTTGTTTTAAGATATTATGGTCTCTTAATTATAAATTTTAAAAAACATCACTTAAAAAATTCCTAAATAATGGCTAAATACGAAAAATCATGTCGTGACATTATTGTATGAAGGGAACATAATGTTTAGAACTACTCTTAATATAAAATTTTGTTAACTATATGCTAATCTTTATCACAAAATTGGTAAAATTTTAAATGCATTTATGTATATTTTTTATAGGAAAATAAAACTCCATAAATTCAAAATACTACTCAATAAAGAATTTTATCTTTAGAGCTCTTTACTGAATTTAAAAAATATCATAAAGAGTTTTATTTAAAAGTTATGAAGTATTTTTTTCAAAAAAATACTTGTAGGATTTTATCAATAAAGAATTTTAAATTTTAAGCTTTTCTGTTGTCTGCTTTTTTTGTGAAAATCCGATTTATTGAAAATTATGCCTGTATAATGATAAGTTTTTTATACATAAATGGAAGACCAAGACTTTGAGCTTTAACTTGAGGTACGACATGACACCACAGCTTTTTAAAAAGCAAAGTTATTAAGGGTCCAACTTTGACTTCCCTCTTTTTTTATTTTTTTTATATTAAGCTTAGTGGATGTTTTTTGATGAACGGCAGTAAAAAAATCTCTGCAGCAAAACTGAACTAAGCGAAACCGCTAAACTCCCTATCACATACGACAGGGCTGGCAAAACTATGACACGCGTGTCAGTAGTGGCACGCGATTGGATTTTAGGTGGCACGCGACGTTTCGTTGGATATTTTCAAAAAATTTAAACTATTAGAAGACCGGCAAAAAATTCAGTTAAATGTTAAATTTCGTTACAAAAATGTGTGAAATTTTTCATGAAGCTTGTAAATCGTCTTTCAAAATGAAAAAAACTCTGTATTGCCACCATATTTTGTTTAAAGAAATATGGTTAATAAAGAACTCGTAAATTCAATTATAAGAAAATACTGGAAAAATTTCTAAATTTCTAGATTGAAAGAAGTTTAAATGTTTCGATGATAGGAGAAATAAAAATTACCAGAAAATTGCACAAAAACGGAAAACAATTTGTAATAAAATTGGATCTAAGAAATAAATTTTTTTTAAAGGGAAAATAGGTGCTACGAAATAACCCTCAATGAAATAAAGGCTGAAAATAAGTTTCATAAAGAAATGACCCCCTTTGTTGGAATTTGAAATTGGATTTTGATCGTGTTTCGCAGCGCCATTTCATCTGAAACAGAAATTTCTCTGTTCAAAGAAAATTTCTGTTTCAGAAATTTCTCTGTTCCCAAGGCACATTTTTAAACTAGTTTCTTTGGTACTTAAATAGTTGTTGGCGCCCAATAATTTAACTTTTTTCAACACAATGAAATAACCACCAAAAATGGAGTAACCCCCCGAATAAATGAAAAGGCAATAATGTGCAAACGGTCTTAAGTTTATTTCATGGGAAATTTTTTCATAATGAAATAATTTAAATATTTAAATATTAAATAAACCCCCAAATTAAATTACCGTCAAACATTTTTACGTCATTTCTTGGATGTTATTTAATTTTTCCGTTTGGGGTTATTTCATGGGGGTTATCCTTAGCGCTGATAAATATGTACATCTGCGATAATGTTTTTAAGAAAAATTTTCCAAATTTTAAAAATTTAAAAAAAAGGAAAATTAAGGAGGCACGCGAGAAATTTTTACAAAAAAAAAATTGTCCATTTCTGGCACGCAGCGAAAAAAGTCTTGCCACCCCTGACATAGGAGAAAACCCTTAAACCCATCCAGAGTCCGGTTATGCAGAAATACTTTTGCCAGCGAAGCCACTAAACTGTTTATTACATAGAAGAAAACCCCTAAGTTTTAACTTCCAACTTTAAAATTCCACCCACTCGTGAGGGGCGTGTCCGACAAAAATATTATATTTTTGAAATCAGATCAAAAACTACTACATTGGAAAAAATAATGAAAAAATCGGGGCTATGCCCGTAAACTGCACTTGCTCCGTATATTTGGTGTTGTAATCAACTGTGTGTACAAACTTGCAAATTGTTGGAAATTTTCTGTTCGTGTACATATTTTGGAAAATTTTATTTTGGGAATAAATCTTGTCTTATTTTCCGTAAGTTTGTACTGAGTAATTCGTAGTGGACTTGACTGATAAAAGTAAACGAATGGACCTATTGTTTTATCCACATAAGCATTAAAATGCATTTAAACAGGAAAAGAAAAAGAACGGAGAGTGGAGTGTGGAGCGAAATGGAATGGCGGCGAAATAACATGGAATCGGGAAGAAGTGGAATTGAAACAATAAAGTTAAAAAATGGAATGGAACGGACCAGTGCAAGGAAATGGAATGGAGAGGGCAACGATTTATATTTAAACACAATACAGTGGGAAAGAAATGCATTGAACGGGGAAAGACTGCAATTGGAACATTTAAATTGGGAAACGAAATTGAATGGGCAACGAGCGGAGTTGAAACACTAGACAATGTGAACGAAATGCAATGTAATGGTGACAGAAATGCATCTGGAAACGAGTGGAGTTGGAAAAAAAAAATTGGGAAAATAAATGGAACAGGGAATGCGTGGAATTGAAACAAATTTTGCGTATCAAACGGTTGGCTTTCTTGCCAGTATATCCCAGAAAAAGAAATGGCAATGACAGATCATTACCATACGGATTAGCAAGTAATGATAGGTCATTACCTTCTGCATTACTTTAAAATAGAAAATAATAACTTATTAATAATAAGTTATAGAAGTACTTATATATACTTGCAAAGTAATCACTTACTGGTAATTGATTAAATAATTACCAATTTAGTCTTTTTTATATTAATACCCAGTGTAGAAACGGTAATGACATATCATTATTGTTTGGACTACCACTTACCTTCTGCATTATTTTAAAACATATAATAATGAGTTACTGATAATGACTTATTCTTTCATTATTTCAAATAGAAAGTAATTTTATAGATTTTTTTTATCTATCAAACATTACAATGAGATATACCTCCGATGGTGGAGCTATTGACTGGCAACATGGTGTCCCAGGTCCGATTCCCACACTAGAAAATTTTATTTAAAAAAATTTTACAATAAAAAAAATGTTTTATTATAAAATTTATTTTTTTTGAAAATCTATTTTTAGACTCATTCTTTTTGTGAGTACTGGTAAGCATATACAGTGAGGAGCAAAAGTGTAACCGGGTGCACATTGTTCAGATATTCTGCTTTATATTTTTAACTACGAAACCAAATCAAATAATTTTTTCTAAATTTATTTGTTTATTAACCTGTTCTAATTAGAAATCAATAATAATATTTAAAGTATTTTAATTAACGAAGAAGATGAAGACATTTTTTTATATTATGACAAATGTTGCACTTTTGCACCCTATTAAGTTTTGATAAATTTTCTAAGAAATTTCTAATATTGTGTTAAAAAATCATAAAATTTTTGCGGTTTTTATGTATGGTTGGGAAAATATTCCATTTATCTGATGAAAAAGTGAGTATTAAGTAATATTTCCCTATTGTTCAGATTGCAAGCCCTTTTTAAGGGCTGGCTATGTTTATCATTCTTAAATCCAAAAGTATTAAGTATATTTCATGTCGGGCAATAGCACGGACTAGTTTTCATTAAGAAATATGCTGGTTGGGTTGCTTTTCCTACTAAACAATTTTTTTAGATGACTTTTGAATTTTTGAATTTGGGCACAGTTCTACACATTTCGCAAAAAATGTGATAATTTTCTATGATAGCTAGTAAGTTCGGTTACTAAATTTTGTGGCATTAATTTTCCTTTGATATACCGTCAATATAGAACATCAGATGAAACCCATTTTACTAGGTAGCCCTATATCCTGAAGTAGATTGCTACAAGTTTCTATGTTTGAAGCCTTCTTTTTGGGGGAAAAGTCGTAAGATCGATAAACGAATTAAAAGCATATTATTTTATATATTTTATTTAAAAATGTGACAGTAAATAATTTTGAATACAAAACTGGTTCATATTACTAGTTTAGTAATAATTCTGATAACACTACCATATAGGGAGCCCCAAACCGTGAAAGCTGTTGAAATGTTAATTAGAATTTTAGACACCCATGAAAATGGGTTTTATCCGATGTTTTAAATTGACAGTATATTGAAGAAAAATTAATGGCTTAGAATCAGAGGATTGATTTTACTAGCTACCATAGAAAAATAAGGTATTTTTTGCCAAAAATGTAGAATTTCGGCCAAATTTGCAATATACATAGTCTTCAAAAACATTTTATTTAATAGGGAAAGCAACCCAATCGAAAAATTTTTAAATGCCAAATAGTCCATTCTATTCTCACGTTAAACATTTTTGGCTTTACTAAAAAAATCAAAATGGTTAATATTGATAGCCCATCAATAAGGAACATTTTATTTGACAACTAATTTTTGAAGAGATAAATGCAATTTTTTGCAACAATTCACCCAAATGCGTAGAAAAACAAAAAAAATTTCATGATTTTTAAGTTTATATTTAAAATTTTTAAAGAAAATTATCAAAAATTAACTGGGTGCAAAAGTGTAATATTTTTCTTTAGAGGAAAATGTAATTTTTTCCCCAGTTAAATTTTTTTTCTTGTTTTTTAATTAGAACAAGCCAATAAATAAATAACGCTATAAATAATTATTGAATTTTCTTTTATAGTTAAAATTTTAAGCAAAATATCTGAACCATGTTAACCCTGGTACACTTTTGCTTCTCACTGTAGGTAATGACTTATTTTTAGATTTTTCGTATGCTGGTGTGTAAACACCATCGCGTCATCGCCATACAAAAGTAATAAGAAATGTAAAAATAAAAGTAACTACTTAGAATTACCAAGTATATAATTACATAACCACATATCTGCTAATGATTTTCTACACTGGGTATTTTATTAATAATTTGTTTTAAACTGAATAGGAAATTTTCCAAGGTAAAAAGTTATTTTGCCAATATGACCAACTATTTTATAATGTAGGGTAACCACTTATATCCTAGCTTCTGAGTAACCACTTATTCTATCTTTGTGCGTAACTACTTATTCTTCCAGTGTAGAAACGGTAATGATATATCGTTATTTTTTGAACTACCAATGATGACACCGGCTTACTTTCTGCATTATTTTAAAAGATATAATAATAAGTTACTAATAACTACACTCAAAATAGTTTGTATTTTAAATTAACTGAATATGTAATTTAAAATAAATGAAAAATCATTTGAAAACCGCTCTATCTACTTTTCATTTAAATCAAAAGAACTTTTCATTTATTTTTAAATGTTAATAAATAAACTACAAAATCCTTACGGTGGGTCTCATACTGCAGGTTTAACTTTAACTTAACTATAAACAAAAGAAAATGTCAAAAAAATGTACAAAAAACAACAACAATTTTTTTGGGTTAACTATTAACTAAAGTTTAAACCTGAAGTATAAGACCCACCGTTAAAAAATAATGATTTTTCATTTATTTCGTTTTTTTTTTAATTTCAAAAAATTAACTACAAAATCCGTAAGAATAAATAATATTTAGTTTATTTCGGTTTTTTAATTGACCTAGGAATCGAAAAGGAATTCTTTTTTTTTTAATTTTAAATGAAAATATTAACAAAAGATAATGCATTACTAATAATGACTTATTTTTATCATTATTTCAAGCATAAAGTAATGTTCTACATTTTTTTGTAAATTTTTTTGAAACTTATTTTTAGACTCAATATTTTTTCAAGACTGGTAAGGATATATGTATGTAACCACATATTTTCCAATTTTTTGTATGTTGGAGAGCAAGCTGACTGTGCGCAGCAGGTCAATAATGTTTTTATCTATCTATTAAATATAGCGAGATAGCTCAGATGGTAAAGCTATAGACTGGCAATCTGGAGGTATGTAGTTACATAACTACGTATCTGATAATGATTTTCTACACTGGGCTTTTAACTCATTATTCTCCCTTTTGTTGTCAGCGAGACGATAATGACCGCCCATGAATTTTTGGACATCACGAACAAAAGTAATGTTGCGATTAAATAGCCTGGTAACAAGTGAAAGCCTTTGCGTGCTACTTACTCGCTTAATTATTTGGTAATGCTGGGATCGTGCGTAGCCAAAAGATAATTAAAAAAAAATTTGATTTATATTTTTAAATGAAACTATATTTTTCAAAAAGAATGAAATAACACCTTTGCAATTATAATTCAGAAAATATGAATTGAAATCAGAATTTGTATTTGAAAATCTGAAAACATCATTTTAAATTCCGAATGAAATTCAGAAAATATCCATTGAAATTCAGATTTTCCATTTGAATATCAAAAAATATCATTCGTGAATTTTAAAAATATAATTTGAAATTCAGAAAATATGAATTGAAATTCAGAAAATATCAACTTATGTTAAAAAAAAACATCATTTGTAATTCAGGAAATATCAATTGAAATTCAGAAAACCTTACCATATTACCTTGCCAGATTTGAAGCCCTTCATCTTTCACCACCTTTCACTTCTTCTCTATCCCCTTTCCAAAGAAAGCAACACGGTAATTAATAGGAAGAATTTCCTGAGTGTTGCTTCCTTTCAAAAAAAAAAAAAAAAAAAACTCAACTGAAATTCAGAATATATCAGTTGTAATTCAGAAAACATGAATTGAAATTTACAATAGTTTAACGATTAATTGTGTAGGCATAATTAGAGAAATCTGTTTGATTCAGTGACTGAGAGTAAAGACTTGGTTCAAAACGTTATCTCTATATATAAAAGAATAATGTAACTGACTCACTGATTCAACATTGCCCAGCCTAAACCGCTGAAGCTAGGAAGCCTGCCAAAACCCCTTCGACTAGAAACTTGAAATTTAAAATATGTGTTCCTTGGATTATGGTCTGGAAAATACTTTTTGGGATTTTGGACAAGGACGTTGTAAAACTGTGGGTTCAAAAGGGTAAAAGAGCCCCTTCTAACGGCCTGCCCAAAACGCGGGAGCTAGGAAGTTGAAATTTGGTATGAAGGTTCGTACTATGTCGCAAACATCCACTAAGATGGGATTTTTGGAAATTCCCATAGGGAGGGGCATAAAAGTACCTATCTCCAATAAAGTACATTTTTCCAAAAAAAAAGTACCTTTTTCCAAAAAGTACCCTGTTGGCTGTCCGTCTCCAATATGCACAAATTGCCTGCACTTGTACGTACAAACCATACGTCAATGTGGCAATATTTGTGAAAAGGTGACACGGAGGAAATAAGAAGATAAACAGAGAAAAGCTGAAGTAGAATGTTTGTATATGTCTCTTTGATCACTTCTGAAATTATTCATATAGAGACAATCTGACAATAAAAATATAAACAATAATACAATTTAATGGAAGATCACTGATGAAGCCTGTCCATAAAAAGGCAGAAACTAGATCTAGTCTGATTTGCAAATTTAATGTGTTTATAACTTTTGAGGAAGGTTTATTCTTCTTCTTAACCTCAAAACTACTAAATTAGAATTAATAAAAATGCATATCAATGACAATATTAATTGTATTTGGTCTATACGACGCGTTTGAAAAAACAACACTTTACTATAGCACAAGAAGTACATTTTTCCAAAAAATTTACCTTTTTCCAAAAAGTACTTTTTCCAAAACAAGTATCTTTTTCCAAAAAAGTACCTTTTCCAAAAAAAATATCTTTTTCCAAATGGTACCATTTTCAAAAATGAAAGAACCATTTTCCAAAAAGCACGTTTACACAAAAAAAAAAAAAAAAAATTTCATAAAAAAAAGAACCTTTTTGAAAAAAAGTAACATTTAAATAAAATACCATTTAAAAACAAAAGTACTGTTTTCCTCCATCCACGGATAGCACCACTAAGACAGGCTTTCTAGACATTTCTATTTCCAAAAACAAAATGTTTTCTTTTAAAATCATTCTTTCAAAAAGAAGTAAATTTTCCCACAGAAAGTACCTATTTCTTAAAAGTACCCTTTTGCACAAAAAAATTTTGTTTTAGAAAAAAATTTCTTTTTCAAATTAGCACTTTTTCAATAAGAACCTTTATCTTAAAAAAGTACTTTTCCAGAAACAAGGTACTTTTTTTCAAAAATAAGACCCAAAAAAAAATTTTTTTTTGGTATATAGATTTCTCATCCGCAAATAAAACGAGATTTTTTCTTAGAAACTATAAATAACCAAATACATACATATAAATAATTTTAAAACTTCATAAAAACAGGCATTTGACTGAACTAAAACCAATAAGATTTGTAGAATTTAATTCCTGCTAAAAATATATTGCGAATAACAAAAATTTAAATCTAAATTATTAGGGTAAGGAATTCTATGCAAAGCCATGTTTTTTTCGCTAATCCAAAACTAATATGGACTAAAAATTTATCCGAATCATGAAATTTAGAACCAAATTATATCGTTTTATAGTTGCATATTTTGAAAAAAATACATGTTTTTACCTATTTTGATAGGTTATTTTTCGTCAGTTCTGTGACAGGTTCTTTTGGGTAAGTCCTATGAAAGGTTCATTTACGCCAATACTGTGACAGGTTCTTTTGTTTCAGTCCTGTGACACGTCACAAGGGGTAATTGATCCCCTCCTAGAACAAGCCCTTTTCATATAAAAGAACCGGTCGAAGAGCCGGTAACGTGACGGCTCTTCGACTGGATAAAATGCCTTTTCCCATAGGCATTTTATCCAAAAACTTATTTCTGCTATACTTGAACTAATTTTCCCTCCTGATATTTGGTTAGGATTTAAATGATTTTGAAAATGTATCAGCTAATCTAAATAAATTTGCGTGGCAACTTTTTTAATGTTTGTGTTCTCAGAAGGAAATTATAGAGGCATTAGTGTATTTTAATGGGTGTGAGTGCTTGATGGCGCTTGTTTTTTAAGTGTGTGTTGGTGTGTTTGTCGACCAGTACAAATAAAAACAATATGGCCCTTCACGAGTAAAAAAAATTATATATAATCATATGTGGCATATATTACAATATATAATTACACATGTCGTTATGCATATCCATATATAATTATCCTACGGGAAATGGATCAGTCACAGAGCTGGTCACGTGACTGGAACTTTGTGGGAGTTACCGGTCCTCGATTCGGTTTTTTTATATGAAAGTAACCGACAACTTTAATATGGGCTTGTCATAGGAGGTGGCAATTTCCTCCTTTTGAGCTACTTGTGACTTGTCGCAAAGCTTGTCGATTATACCATATCACACTACTGGTTTAAGAGAGTATGCAATATAACAAGTTAATCTAATACGGAAGTAGTCTCATGTTAGACATTATGTGATATGTACCGAAACTAGTGCGAAATAAAATATCACGTGATAAAATATCACGGGTTTAAGCGCACATATCACAGAAGTAAAGAAAAATATTTGTTAAAAAACAAGTCACACATTAGTCAATATTTGTGTTGTTGCTTAACTAGTACAAAATAATAATTTCGTGGCATATCACTATACTGCTCTAACTTAACAAGTTACAGGACTAAGTGAAACTATTTGACGTGTAACATGTCACTTATTATTCACCATGTGTCATAATAAGTACGGGTGCTGGAAGAACCCAGAAGGATTCAGTCACAGAACTTACGTAAAACGACAAGTTACCGAATCTGTTTTTAAAACATCACAAAGTCACAAAAAAATATTTAAAAAAATAGTTTATTATTTTTTTTCAACTAAATACCAAAATAAGAGTTAGGGGTTTTCATATAAACTCGTAAATTCCATGTAAAGCTTGTATAAATATAAACATATTTTTCATGTATGGAGTTTGATATTAAACCAAGGTTGGTTACCGAAACGAATAACGGTAAGGGTAACGATAACGGTATCAGATTTCGTTTATTTAGATAACAGTAAAGGTAACGGTATTTAAGACTGTTTCGGTAACGGTATACCGTTATCGAAACAGCAATACCGGTACGTACCGGTATTAAAAATTATGTTAAAAACATATAAAAACAAGTAAAAACATGGCATAATTTTAATTTTAAGTACTGAAAATACAGATTTTAAGCTATAAATTCAATACTGGTAGTTTTAATAAGTAAAATTATTATCTATAAATTTTTTGTAAAAAAAAACTCTCAAGATTATAAAATAAAAATTAAAAAAAATTGTAATTTTTATATAAAATAATAAATACCGGTAAAATACCGGTAACTACCCATAAAAATAACGGTATCGGTAACGATAACGGTATTTATAAATTTTTTTAGAGGTATCGATAACGGTAACGGTATTCAATTTGAAACGGTATTTTAGCGATAACGGTATTATAACGATAACGGTAACCAACCTTGTATTAAACTCATAAACATACCAAGTTTACGCCGTTTACGAGTAGAATATATGAAAACCCCTATTAACTCATTATTACAATTCAATTTAGTTAAGTTTATAAGCTATACATATAAATTATTTTAATTTTTGCATTAAAAATTCAAAAATTGTTTTTTCGGACTTTCTAAATAGATTTTCATATATTTAGTTAGAATATTGTTCTACCTCAAGTCCAAATTCCAATACGATAATATGGTAATATTAGATTTTATTTTTTGTTTCAAAATATCATATTCGAATGTGGTAGAACAATATTCTAACAAATACATATATGAAAGTATACATAAAAATTTTAACGTAAAAGTTAAGAAATTTGGTAGTCGACTACGTAAAAATCACACTTTTAGTTAACTTTTATGAGCTAACTATAAGCTAACTACAATGTAATGCAGAATTTCCCCAAAATCGAAGCTTGGATATTGTGTGCAGTGACATTTGCTGACATTTTCACATCTTACTATCTGTTTCTTTTAGATTTGTTTTACATATTTTTCATTTTCTTTTGCTCATTGTCAAAATCAGCGCTCGTGCGTGCAGTTAATGGGAAAATAAATAAACAGAAAATGTGAAATCTTTAATAATTTTAATAATTCCACTGAAGAAGGAATAAAAAGCTTTGTTTATAATTTTGTTGTAGGTATTTTTACATTTATCTTTCTTTTGGGTTTTTTTATAAAGTCAGTTTATGGCCAAATTTTAGCTGATTTCTATTCAATTAACTTTAAGTCAGTTGAAAAGTCATGCAGAGTCGGACAATTGACTACCGCCTATGACATTGTAATGTTAAAATAGTCAGTTGGCTCCATTAAAAATAATCCAAGTATCAACCACCACTAGTTGCGCAATAGTTAGATTTAAGTGCATTAAAAGTTAGCTGAGTTGCCTGTAGGGTAGTTACACCATACACCACTACTTCGACACGATAAAATGAGTTTATACTGCTGTTTGTAACACCAAAAAATATTGGACCTAGACTAACCTATTAGTGTACCGATTTACTCAGAATCGCGCTTTGAGTCGATTTGGCAATGTCCGCCCGTCAGTCTATCTATCTGTCCACCGAACAGACAAAAAAAGTGTGCCGTACACCCCCCAATATGAAGTATTTTTGCAAGGATTTTTGCTACCGCGAAAAATATAACTATATAACTAGTTTGAAAAATTAATAGTTATATTTTTTCCCAAATTTATCTATATCTGTAAAGTTTTTATTTTTAATAGTAAAAGGCTTTATTTTTGAATCATGTAGGTTAATAAACAGCATCCGGTTTCTATTTGTATATTTTTACTAGCACACGCTGTAAAATTGCTTATTTAAAAATTTTATTTGTACATTATTGTTTTCTTCTACTGAACGGCAGAAAACAGACTTGAATTCAGTGAACTTATTTTTTTTTTCTATTCTGTGAACTTATTTTATTTTTTTTCAATTCAGTGAACTTATTATTTGTTTTTTTAATTCACTGAACGTAATTTTATTTATTTTTAATTCACTGAACGTAATTTTATTTTTTTTAATTCACTGAACGAAAATGAAATTGAACGAATTCAGTAGTGAATTAATTCACTTTTTTCCGTTCGATTTATAAAATTGAACGCGTTTACCAGTGAATTAATTAATTTGATTTAATAGAAAGAACTATTGCAATTGAATAAATTCGTAACAAAATAAATCGAACGAAAGCAAATATCAATTAATTTCATTCAATACATGGTGCTTAGTGAATTAATTCATCGAATTTTTAATTCAGAATTGAAAAATTTAATTAAGGAATTAATTCTTCAAAGCTCTGTATGATAATATATGCTACAATATATGGTGCAATATATATTTATATATGGTGTTATTTAAGCAATATACTAGCATATATGGTTCCATTTAAACAATATATGGTCATATATGGTACCTCATGATCAAAATTTTTAATACAGTTCCAGATATGATACTATATATAGTGCAATATATATTGCTATATGATATCATTTAAACAACATATTACCATATATGGTGACATTTAAACCATATTTTATGAATATTTGGTGCCATTTCAACAATATATGGTCATATATGGTACCTCATGAACAACATTTTTTATACAATTCCAGATATGATAATATATGCTACTATATATTGTATAGTACCATATACTTTGATATATCGTAGCATTTAAACAACATGCCATGTATGATACCATTTAAACAATATATTGTCATATATTGTACCATTTAAACAATGTATTGTCATATATGATAACTCATCAGCAACTACAATATTAACTGTATTTCAGAAGCTATTAATTGTATTTCAGAAATTATAATTGTGTTTCAGAAATTATCGAATGTATTTCATAAATTATTAATTGCATTTCAGAAATAATCAAATCTATTTCAGAATTTGTTGATTGTATTTCATAGTTAATAGAGAAAAAGTTCTGAAATACATTTCATAATTTCTGAAATACAATTGATAATTTCTGAAATACAGTTTGATAATTTCTGAAATACAGTTGTGAATTTCGGAAATACAATTAAAAATTTCTGAAATACATTTGATAAAACTGAAATTCAATTGACTACACGAGTAAAAAAAATTATATATAATCATATATGGCATATATTATAATTAGACATGTCGTTATGTGTATCCATATATTATTATATATGACGTCTTTTTCCAAAATTTTTCCTTATATTATGCCATATATAATTTCATCTAATTAGATATCGGCCTTTATAATATTAGATATGGTATATATGATTATATATTACATAGCAAGGCTGATCTTATTGCATATATAGTTGTATATAGAGCTATATGTTAATATATATGGTGGTATTTTAGCAATATATAATTATATATGGTATCATTTAAATAATATACAGTGATGTGCAATGAAATTCAAGTTTTTTTCTAATTTTATTCTCGTTGCCTTTATTTTTAAAGATCAAATTAGTGGATAGATTCGCCCGAAAATGCGAGAAGATAGTTCAGAAAATTATGTAGAATTTTAACGTGACATCTGTTTTTTATTTTGTTACTTGTTTTAAGTAGGCGTGGCTTTTAATGAAAAATAAGCGATATCGACCTTCTATCAAATTACATAGTAAAATTTTGCGAGTACTGATCAATTCTCAAAAAACTGTATATTTTTGGAATTCCTATAAAATTTCCTTAAGTCTTGCATTATTTTCTTCCACAAATGGTCGCCAGACTTAAAATGGCAGTGCCTTAAAATTGACCAGATTTTTCATTGTTTTTAGCGATTTTAGAATAAAGTTAATAACACTGAAACTTTAAAGTGAATGGGCTTATTTTATACTTACCGCGATATAACGAATCAGTCAGGCCTTTTTTACGTTATAGTTTAAAACATTCCCTGTTTAAATTTCAGTGTTGTTAACTTTATATTAAAATCGGTAAAAACAAATAAAAATTTGGTCTTGTTTAAGGCACTGTCATTTTAAGTCTGGCGACCATTTGTAGAAAAAAATAATGCACGACTTAAGGAAATTTTATAGGAATTCCAAAAATATACAGTTTTTTTAGAATTGATCAGTACTCGCAAAATTTTACTATGTAATTTGATAGAAGGTCGATATCGCTTATTTTTCATTAAAAGCCACGCCTGCTTAAAACAAGTAACAAAATAAAAAAAAACAGACGTCACGTAAAAATTCTACATAATTTTCTGAACTATCTCCTCTTTGGGCGAATCTATCCAATATTTTGATCTTTAAAAATAAAGGCAACGAGAATAAAATTAGAAGAAAACTTGAATGGCTCTATTTTATTGCACATCACTGTATAACTATATATTGTGCCAGTTAAACTAGATATTATCATATATGGTGGCATTTAAACAATATATGGTCATATATGGTACCTCATGAACAAAAGTTTTAATACAGTTGCAGATATGATAATATATGATACTATATATAGTGCAATATATATTTATATATGGTGTTATTTAAGCAATATATTAGCATATGTGGTGCCATTTAAACCATATATTATTATATATGTTGCCATTTAAACAATGTATGGTCATATATGGTACCTCATGATCAAAATTTTTAATACAGTTCCAGATATGATAATATATGATTCTATATAAAGTGCCATATATATTTATACATGGTGTTATTTAAGTAATATATTACTATATATGGTGCCATTTAAACCATATATTATCATATATGGTGCCATTTCAACAGTATATGCTCATATATGGGACCTCATGAACAACATTTTCAATACAGTTCCAGATATGATAATATATGCTACTATATATAGTACCATATACTTTGATATATCGTATCATTTAAACAATCTATTTGCACCTAAACCAATAAAATTATATCAGGTCAAAAATCAGATCGTTGGCTTAGTCGGCAAACCTGTCAAGTCCGTTTTATTTAATATTTCAGGAGAGACAAAAAACTGTCTAACTTTTTTGGGTTAACTTTTTTTAAATCTGTAAACGCAGTTTTCTTCTTTAGTTCATCTTGTTTAACCACAAAAAATCATAGAATTCCAAAATAAAAGTTTGCAGACTTATAGGCTCTTTTTGGACTTAGCAGATTTGCTCTTTATAATTTTCTATTTTAAATGTGGACTTACCAGATTTTCTTTCAACTTTGTGGACTTAGCAGATTTTCTTTTCTTTTTTTTATTTTATTTTATTTTATTTTTATTTATGTCAGCAGAATTCATGACAATCGCCTAATAAAATTTATAAATTAACAATGTTTTTCCTGAAAAAATTTATAAGTAATAGTTAACCAAATTTGTCACAAATGACTCATAAATGGCTCAGAAAATTCAAAATTTTCCAGCAATGCTCATAATTTGGAGTCTTTTATGAGTCATAAAAGTGCGCTCAAAAGAGGCTTCATCGGTAAAGAAAAACACCCTCATATATCTATGATTTCAAAAGGTCTAAGGGCTCTTTTAAGAGTCTTTTCGGACTCCAATTGTACACCGGGTACCTTAAAAGTTAAAATAACTAAATAATTATTTAGTTAAAAAAACCAAAAGTCGCATTTAATTCTATTGAAGAAATTTTTTGAAACAAAATGTGTGTTGTTTTCAGCTGGACTTAGCATGTGGTTTTCGATGTTTTGTTTGTTTTTTTGGACTTGACAGAATTGCTTACCACTGCATAACAACAAGAAAAAACAACATAATGGCATTTTTTTATTTGTAAATGATGTGTTTTGAGTTACACTAGCATACTACATCAAAAACTCAATTTGCATAAAAATTGGACTTGACAGGTTTGCCGACTAAACCAACGAGATACAATTTCATCTGATTAACACATAATTTAATCAGGTCACATCTAATCTGATGCAATTAGATAAAAAACTGATAAACAACTGATACAATTTTATCTGACCATTTTCCGGATCAAATGGTACATGGATCACTCTAAGTTGTATATCTCTATATATAAAAGAATAACGTGACTGACTGACTGAATGACTGACTGACTGACTCAACATCTCCCAGCCCAAACCAAACCTACCGGAACGGCCAAAAAGGGGAAAAGTCTCCCCCTTGGCGGCCTGCCTGAACCCCTTTGACTAGAAAGCTGAAATTTAAGATATGTGTTCCTTGGAGTATGGGCTAACTTTTCTGGAAAGTACTTTCTGGAATTTTGGACAGGGACGTTGTAAAAATGGGGGTTAAAAAGAGGGAAAAGGCCCCCCTTGACGGCCTGCCCACACCGCTGGAGGTAGGAAGTTGAAATTTGGTATAAAGGTTCCTCCACTATCGTAGACATCCACCAAGACGGGATTTTTGGAAATTTTCACAGGGAGGGGCAAAAAGGGGAAAAAGTCTCCCCCTTGACGGCCTGCTCAAACTGCTGGAGCTATGAAGTTGAAATTTGGTATGTAGGTTCCTCGACCGGTGTAGACGTCCGTTGAGACGGCATTTTTGGAAATTCTTATCGGGAGGGGCAAAAAGGGGACAAAAAAAGTACCTTTTTCCAAAAAAGTACCTTTTCCCAAAATAGTACCTTTTTCCAAAAAAGTACCTTTTTCCAAAAAATACCTTTTTCCAAAAAAAGTATCTTTTTCCAAAAAAAAGTACCTTTTTCAAAAAAGTACCTTTTTCCAAAAAAAGTACCTTTTTCCAAAAAAAGTACCTTTTTCAAAAAAGTACCTTTTTCCAAAAAAATTACCTTTTCCCAAAAAAAGTACCTTTTCCAAAAAAAGTACCTTTTTCCAAAAAAAAGTACCTTTTTCCAAAAAAAAGGACCTTTTTCCAAAAAAGTACCTTTTTCAAAAAAAAGTACATTTTTCAAAAAAAAGTACCTTTTTCCAAAAAAAGTACATCTTTCCAAAAAAGGTACATTTTTCCAAAAACAGTACGTTTTTCCAAAAAAAGTACGTTATTCCAAAAAAAAGTACCTTTTTCCAAAAAAAATACGTTTTTCCAAAAAAGTACGTTTTTCAAAAAAACATACCTTTTTCCAAAAAAAGTACCTTTTTCCAAAAAAAATTCCTTTTTCCAAAAAAGTACCTTTTTCCAAAAAAAGTACCTTTTTCCAAAAAAGTACCTTTTTCCAAAAAAAGTACCTTTTTGCAAAAAAAGTACCTCTTTCCAAAAAAAGTACCTTTTTCCAAAAAAAATTCCTTTTTCCAAAAAATGTACCTTTTTCCAAAAAAAAGTACCTTTTTCAAAAAAAGTACCTTTTTCCAAAAAATGTACCTTTTTCTAAAAAAATTTACCTTTTCCAAAAAAAAGTACCTTTTTCCAAAAAACATACATTTTTCCAAAAAATACCTTTTTCAAAAAAAGTACATTTTCCAAAAAAAAGTACCATTTCCCAAAAAAGTACCTTTTTCTAAAAAAAATTTTCCTTTTCCCAAAAAACATACATTTTTCCAAAAAAAAATACATTTTTCCAAAAAAATACATTTTTCCAAAAAAAATACCTTTAAAAAAAAATACCTTTTCTAAAAAAAGTACAAATAAAGTACTTTGTAAAAACACAGTATCTTTTTCCAAAAAATTTCGTTTTTCCAAAAAGTACCATTTAAAATAATATATGTATAATTTCAAAAAAACTATTTGTTTTCCTCCCCCCACGGATATCTCCACTAAAACAAGGTTTCTTGATATTCGGCATAGACGTGCGCTAAGACGGGATTTTTGAAAATTCCTACCGGAACGGGCAAAAAGGGGAAAAGTCTCCTAATAAACAGTCTCACAAATTGGAAAAGTGTCTGCCCAAACCCCTGGAGGTAAGAAGTTGAAATTTGGTATAAAGGTTCCTCCACTGTAGTAGACATCGACTAATTCCCTATAGGATATCCCAAAAGCAAATTCGGAATGTGAGTTCTTCCTTCTGTGTAGGCGTCCGTAAAAATGGTGGTTGAAAGGGAAAAATGTCCCCACTAACGGCCTGCCAAACCGCTTAGGCAATGCAGTTGAAATTTGGTATGAATGTTCCTCATCCATCGCAGATAGCCGCGAAGATGGAATTTTTGTAAATTCCTAAAGGGAGCGGCAAAAAGAAGAAAAGCCTCACCTTGGGGGCCGGTAAAAACCCCTTCGGCTAGAAATCTGAAGCTTAAAAAGTGGGTCCCTGGAGTAAGGGCTAACTTATTAGAAAGATACTTTTTTGAATTTTGGACAGGGTCGTTATAAAATGGGGGCTCAAAAAGGGAAAATTGCCCCTTAACGACCTGTCCAAACTGCTGGTACTAGGAAGCTAAAATTCGGTACTTAGGTTCCTCTTCCAGCCTAATTCCAACCGGGAGGGACAAAAAAAGAAAAAGTGTCCCCCTTGACAGCCTGCTCAAACTGCTGGAACTAGGAAGCTGAAATTCCCTGTCGATGGATTTTCGGAAATTCCTACCGAGAGGGGTACAAATAGTAAAAGTTGGCTAGAAACCTGAAATGTAAAACATATGTTACTTGGAGTATGGGCTCACTTACCGGGAAGGTGCTTTTTGGACAGGGACATTGCAAAAATGGGGATTAATGCAGCGAAAAGTGCCGCTTAAAGGCCTGCCCAAACTGCTGGAGGTAGGAAGTTGAAATTTGGTATTAAAGTTCCTCCTCTATTGTAGACATCCGCTAAGATGAGATTTTTGGAAATTTCCACAGGTAGGGTCAAAAACAGGAAAAGTCTCCCCCTTAACGGCCTGGCCAAACTACTGGATCTAGGGAGCTTAAATTCGGTATTTGGGTTCCTTCTCCAACGTAGACGTCCCCTAAGACGGTATTTTTGGAAATTCATACCGGGAGGGACAAAAAGGGAAAAAACTTCCCCCTTGATAGCCTGGCCAAACTGCTGGATATAGAGACCTAAAATTATGTATGTAGTAGGTTCCTCCTCCAACGCAGACGTCCTCTAAGACGGAATTTTTGGAAATTCCTACCGGGAGGGGTAAAAACGGAATAATTCTCCCCCTTGATGGCCTAACCGAACCCTTCGGCTAGAAACCTGTAATATATAATATGTTTTCCTTGGAGTATGGGCTAACTTATCGACAAGGCATCTCTAGGACTTTGGACAGGAACGTGGTAAAAATGGTGGTTCAAAAGGGGAAAATTGCCCCCCGTCTTAACGTCTGCGTCTTTAGCTAGAAACCTAAAACTTAAAGAACAAGTGTATATGGAACACTAAAATTAAGAAATTAAATAGGAAACGAGTGGAATTGGAACACTACACAAGTGGAATGAAATGGATATAAACGTTGAACGAGTGGAATTGAAATTATAGACAATGCAAATGGATTGGAAGATGGAATTACCTGTTCAAACACTATCCACTGAATATGAAACTTACTCTCCAAAAAGTTAAAAAAATTTTATAAAAGAGAAAAAACCTTAGAAAAGGAATGGAACTTATATATTCCGATATTTAAACTTTATGTAACGAAGCACCGGTGGAAGAAACCGACGCAGTAAATTTTCCAACTAAATTTGTGAATTTACTTGAATTGCCAGGTCTACCTTTACATAAACTGGAATTAAAAAAAAAAACTTTAAGGCACGCTAACAACCCTGTTTATGTTATTTATTTTCATTCAAAACACAAATGAACAAAATTACTTACAGGTCTATCTACCTAAGTTCGCACTTTACCAAATTATCTTAACATACACACGTATATTGCAATTTATTATCGATTCATTACTAACAATCCACTTTCATGAGAAAAAGTGATCAAATATTTATTTATTTTAAACCCATTGTTGTGCAGAATTATTTATTTGTGGTGACTGGGTGATAAAGCCTATAGTATTTTTTTTTAAATTCGCTTTTTATTTAAAGTACAGTTTTTATATAGTAAAAGCCTATAGTATAGCTTTTACTATATAAAAACTGTACTTTAAATAAAAAGCAAATTTAAAAAAAATTCTATAGGCTTTATCACCCAGTCACCACAAATAAATAATTCTGCACAACAATGGGTTTAAAATAAATAAATATTTGATCAGAGGGGCGCAGCCCCTCCCCCCTAAACTTTAAGGCACGCTAACAACGTAGCGGGCTGCGCCCGCTAGTCTGTTATAAACAAGAGCCGTCTTCAAACCAAATTTAATAAAAAATTCTTATAAATATAGTTTCTGCGAGATATAAGAACAAAGTTTTATAGCACTGACACTATTCACGGGCACTTTTACTATGTTTTTTTATGTAAAAAGAGAAGCAACACACAGAAAATTCTTCCGATTAATTTGGGTTATATAATGCGCTGCGTTAAAGTTAAGTTAAAAAATCAAATATGGTCATTAGACATTTTCGTAGCCTCTCAAATCCATAAGTAACGCAACAATTGTTGCTTTTGGAAACAGCTCCAATATATAAGATCTGGTATCAGATCTGTTAACAAATCTGATTAGATCAGCTCATATCTGGTAATAAAAGTCACGCAGTGTTCCAGAAGAATGGAGATCTGAAGATATCTGGTGCTAGATCTGATTAGATCTGGCGAAAAACTGTTTCACATTTGCCATATCTGATCATATATGATCTGATCTGGCACCACATCTAACTAGATTCAAGTATATCTATTTAGATCTAACTAGATCTGATCAAATCTAATCTTTTTTACACGGGTAGTTTTAGATGTCAATCCCCAAATATATTGCTGTTTCTAATTCGATCTGCCATTTTAATACCCAAAAAATTGCTGGATCTAATTCGATCTGCAATTTATGGGATAAATTAAGATCTTACCAAATCCCCAAATATATCACTGGATTTAATTCCATCTGCAATTTATCGGAAAAGTTAAGATCTTACGCAATCCCGAAATATATTACTGGATCGTATTTGATCTGTCATTTTTTGGATAAATTTAGATCTAAGTTTATCCACAAATATATTGCTGGATCTAATTCGATCTGCCACTTTTTCAGATCAAATTAGATCTAAGTTTATCCACAAATATATTGCTGGATCTAATTCGATCTGCCATTTTTCGGATCGAATTAGATCTAAGTTTATCTACAAATTTATTGCTGGATCTAATTCGATGTGCCATTTTTCGGATCAATTTAGATCTAAGTTTATCCACAAATATATTGCTGGATCTAATTCGATCTGCCATTTTTTCAGATCAAATTAGATCTAAGTTTATCCACAAATATATTGCTGGATCTAATTCGATCTGCCAAAATTCAGATCAAATTAGATTTAAGTTTATACACAAAAATATAGCTGGATATAATTCGATCCGCCATTTTTCGGATCAAATTAGATTTAGGTTTATCCCCAAAGATATCATTGGATCTCTCAATTTTGAGATATATCTTGATCTTAGTTTATCCCCATATATACAATGGGATCTGATGCGATATGATTGGATACACCCAATTTTGAGATCTAATTGGATCAGCTAGATATTACAGCAGATCTTAAACAATATCAAATTGGATATGATTAGATATTGCGCGAGATAAATTTTTTTTACTCGGGATATAAATAATTTTAAAACTTCATAAAAACAGGCATTTGACGGAACAATAACGGACAGTACTTTCGGATTTGGAATACAATATGTTTTGAATCGGTTTTAGTGTATCCCTTTCGGCACCGTAAATACGGACCTCGCCAATTTTCATCAGTTTGAACTCCATAGCTAACGGTGTGTTTTGTTTTAATTATTCGTGAATTTTTGTTGTCAAAATGAAATTATTTAAAAAATTTATTACGTGTCGCGCGCTAAAGTCGGTTAAAAAGTTTATGGATGTCGCAAAAGTGAGCAACCCATCTTGGACACTTGCTGTAACAGCCAAATTGCTTAAATAGTAAGTGTAGTTACATAACCACATATCTGGTGATGATTTTCTACACTGGGCGGGTAATAAGAGTTTTTGTTTTTTCTTTGATATTTTAAATGTTAAATGACGCTCCTAGATGAGAACCAGAAATTCTCATTGAGTTTGTGATTTAACCTAATAAATATTTTTAGATTCTAAAACGTCCGTCCCCTGAAGATTTCCTTAGGTAAGAATGAAATCCGGGTAGGGACATGCCTGCAAAAGATTATTTTTCACAATTTGCCAAATAAGTTTTTGGATTTTAGCACATTTAATTCATTTAATGAAAATATTATATTTTAAAAATAAATTTTGTAAAACCCCTATAAACAATTTCACTGGAATTCAAGTTTAAATAAAGTTCAATTCTAGCCCTGTTTTCCAGTTTCAAGGCTGAATAAACTTTTATTACATTTTAATTCAATAGGATACTCCAGCAAAAGGAGAACAAAAATTCAAGTTTGAAATAATTTTGTTAAATAAACAAGTCATAGAATTTGAAATCTACTTTACTTCAAGCAAAATTTAAAGCACTTGAATTTTAAAAACCTATTTGCTTATTGGGACTTAACGAATGGGTTCTTCAAAATTAGTTTTAAATAATTTTGAAAATTAACACTCAAAATTTGTTAAAGTACTGAGGATTTTTAGTATTGTGTTAATTGAAGATAACTAAAATCAGTGTTTAACTAAAAATTCGTTAAAAATTAGTCAAATCGATTTGAGACCAGTTTGACAGATTTGTCTACTGGCATATTATTTTAAGTGTAGAGATTCAAAGGTGAATAGGTCAATCATTTTATGATACACAACATTCCTCTAACATACATAATTTTTTTTGGCTATGAATATTTCTTACGGAAGTGCTCTAATGCTCCAGCTGGTATTTTGATATACGCGTGTATCAGATTTTAAATTATGTTTATTGCAATTATTGGTTTGATGTTGTTTATGTATTGTTATCGTGTAAGTAAAATATACTAACATGTATTAGTGCTGTTTCCTGTTTCCATATCAATATTATACAGCTGTTGTAAATGGTTGTAAAAGTTGTTATTGGTCTATATGTGATGCCTTGTGACATTTGATGCGACAGTAAAATTTTAATGATTTTTTCCACCATCCCAGCAAACAATTCGCATTTCCAAAAAAGTTTATCGAAACCTTTAAAAAAAATTTAAAGTGGTATAAGCAAAATTTCAAAACCTCTTTGAAAGAAAACATTTTGTGAGTCCATTAAATATAAGCGCATAATTATAATTAATGCATTATATAAGCTTTAAAAAATTCGTATAATATAAGCACTGTGTAAGCGTTATAAAATAATTAAAAAAGCTCAATTTCAAGTTTACGCAATATATTAAATAAACAATTTGTAAATGCAGCGTAAACTTTTTGGTATATTATGAAGAAATTAATAATAAAGATTAAAAAAAATAAAAAAAAATTGCCTCAAAATTTATTTTGAAAAACAATAAATAAAAAATTATGGAGACAATATGTACCCAACATATGGAGAGATGAAAGAAATATTTATTTTTATTTTTTCTTTGCTTGTTCTCAATTTCATATGGAAAATCTCAAAATCAAATTAAAATCCCAATCTCATTTGTCCTTCTCTCAATTTCCATTGTAAAACCTCAATATACTGTACTCATTTCTGAATTTTAATTAGAAAATCTCAATTTCATTTGGGTTTTTCTCAATATGAAATGGAAAGTCTTAGTTTCAATTGGTTCTCTCCCATTAACAAATGGAAAATCCCAATTTCAATTGTTTTTTCTCAATACTAAATAGAAAGCTCTCAATTACAATTGGAAATGGTGTAGCTTAATTTCTAAGATCTATGAATATGCAGATATAAATTTTTGTGTTTTTTGGATTATGCTAACCCTGGTATGGCCAAAGATGGGATTTGTTTTTTTTTTTTGAAAATTTGCAAAATTCTAATTTTGAATTTTTTAAAATTTTGTTCAACAAAATATAAAAAAGTGGTCAATATATAGAGTATTTCTTTATCCACCTAAAAATTACAAATATCCCTCTTATAACTTAGTAGTGTCGGCTTTAAAATTTGAAAATTTAAGAGAAAAATATTATTTAGATAATCCCGGTGAAAAATGTCCATATATGAACATTTATGGTTCAACCATATATGTATGGATCCGAAAAATGAGGTAACACCTAAGTATATGTTCATATATGGACATATATGAACATATACATTTATTAAATATATGCGAATACATGCGAACGTTGCTGTCCTTTATTATAAGGTTGTACCATAGATATAAATTTATGTATGGCATTCAAATTAGGCGCTACATATGTTCCTTTTTTTATTCATGGCATTAAATATAATTCCATATTTATCCAAATATGAGTTCCTTTTACATATATGGAAAAATGTATTCTTCGAAATATGTGCATATACAAGTCCCTTTTGCATAAATTGAATAACATATACTTTCATATTTGTCCATATATGAGTGCCATTTCCATATATGAAATAACAGATGCTTCCATATATGTCTGTGTATGATATTTTTTCCATATATGGAATCACATATACTTCCATATATGTTCATATAAAATCCATATATGTTCATAAAAAATCCATATTTGTTCATATGTGTCCATACATAAACCATATATGAACATGTTTTGTAAAACTTCCACAATGCTAACCCTTTGTTTACTAAGGTCAAAGGTGAAATTTTTGAAAATTTTACATTTTTCGGGAAAGTATAACAAAACATTGTGTTGTTTTTAACGGAATTTGATGAAAGACGTTCAAATAAACCAAATTTTATATATAGTAATAAAAAGTTATAAATTAACCCCCACGGGAACAAGGTGTCAAAATTATACCAAATTTTAAAATGGAGAAGTGACACTTGCCATGAAAATTGATATAAAAACCTTAAATTAAGCATTTCCTATAAAAAATATTACAATTAACCTGTTTGGGGGCCTGGTGTCAAAACAACCCAATTTTTTCTAATGTTAAGTAACGCTGGTTAGCTTAAAAATGTAAACAAAATCCATAAAATATTATTTAAAAAATTTTTCTTTTTTAATGTGAAGAAATTTTGTCACATTTTCGACCCCATGCTCTCAAATGGGTTAATTTTGATTTTTGTTTTCTAGATAATTCCTAACTAAATCTTTTTATGTCGATTTTCATGTTAAATGACACTTATTACATTCTAAAAATTTGGTCCCAAATTGATAAGGGTTAATTTTTAATTTTTTATTACTATATATAAAATTTGGTATTAACAGCATTATTTGAACAACTTTCATCAAATTCCGCCAGAAACAACAAAGTATTTTATTATACTTTCAGGAAAAATCGAAAATTTTCAATTTAATTTTTTACGATTTTCATAATTTATCCCATTTTAACCCTGCAATGGTCTGGGGGAATTGCCATTACTTGAATATTTTCCAACCGATTTTGGATTCTTATGCCTTGATAGAAAAGTAATTTAGTCTAGATTGCAATTCTATTAACATTTTCAGAAATAGAATTATCTAGGAGCCATCGTTTTCAAAAAATACCAAAAAATTAATTTTTCCCCTTTTAATTGTAGTACAAAACTTTGAAGGGCTAGGGATAGCTCAAAAATTCTTCGATTGAGGTGAAATTTCTTTTATATCTAACAAAATAAGCCCCGGGGAGCAAGATTCGGAACAACTTTTAAAATAAGGGCCAGTCAAGTATATAGGGATACAAAACTCCAGCATTTTGAGTCATTAAAATTTCATTCCATTTCGTTCCAGTTGTCGAGTATTTCATTTCCACGGGGAACAAACAATATTTTTATGTTAATTTCGCTGTAAAACCTGTTATCGCTGTTTAAAGCTTTTTCATGCATTTGTATAAAGCTTTTTTATTTTAATTGTTCCAACAATATTGTACCTCTATTAATCCATTCTTGTGATGGGATATTCTCAAATATAATATTATTCCATTTCGTTTTGTAATTTTAGAGTTCAAATTCAACTCGTTTCCCGCTATATTGCATTTCGTTCCCCATTCCATTGCATTTCGTGCACATTGTCTTATGCTGCAATTCCACTCGTTCCCCATTCCATTTTATTTCGTACCTATTGCCTTCCATTTCAATATCAATCGTTCCTTGTTCCATTCCATTTGTTTCCACTCGGTCCGTTCCACTCCGTTTTGCGCTTTAATTCCACTCTTTCCCACATGCCATTTCGTTCCCCGTTCCATTCCATTTCGTAGCCCATTCCTTTCCACTTCTATTCCCATTGCATTTCTGTTCACGTTCCATTTCCATTGTCTATTGTTTCAGTTCCATTCTTTCCACTTGTCTAGTGTTTCAAATCTTTTCTCTTTTTGCCCTTCCAAAAACCACGTCTTAGCGTATGTCTACGTAGAGGAGGAACCTTTATTCCAAACTTCATAGATGAGTGGTTTGGGTAGGCCAGTTAAGGGACACTTTTCCCCTTTTGAGCCCCATTTTTACCACGTTCCTTTCCAAAATTCAAAAAAATGGTTCCTCTTTTAAAACCCCTTTTTTATAACGCCCCCGTCAAAAATTCAAAAAAAGTTCCTTGCCGATCATTTAGCCCGTGCTCAAAGGAACACATATTTTTAATTGTAAGTTTCTAGCCGAAGGCGGGTTTCACAGGCCGTCAAGGGCGAAACATTTTTCCCCTTTTACTCGTCCCGGAAGGACCTTTCAAAAATTCCATCTCAGCGGATGTCTACGCCGAAGGAGGAACCTGCACATCAAATTCACAAACTTCCTAGCAGCAGCGGTTTGGGCTGCGCGATGTTGGGTCAATGAGTAAGTCAGTCAGTCACGTTATCCTTTTATATACAAAGATGAACAATCTTTGTATATAAAGATATACAAAGATGAACAATCTCTATATATAAAAGAATAACGTGACTGACTGACTGAATGACTGACTGACTGACTGACTGACTCAACATCGCCCAGCCCAAACCGCTGAAGCTAGGAAGTTGAAATTTGGTATGTAGGTTCCTCTTTCGGGGTAGACGTCCGCTAAGACGGGATTTTTGGAAATTCCTACCGGAACGGGCAAAAAGGGGGAAAGTGTCCCCCTTGACGGCCTGCCAAAACCCCTTTGGCTAGAAAGCTGAAATTTAAGATATGTGTTCCTTGGAGTATGGGCTAACTTTTCTGGAAAGTACTTTCTGGAATTTTGGACAGGGACGTTGTAAAAATGGGGGTTAAAAAGGGGAAAAAGACCCCCCTTGACGGCCTGCCCAAACCGCTGGAGGTAGGAAGTTGAAATTTGGTATAAAGGTTCCACCACTATCGTAGACATCCACCAAGACGGGAGTTTTGGAAATTTTTACAGGGACTGGCAAAAAGGGGAAAAAGTCTCCCCCTTGACGGCCTGCTCAAACTGCTGGAGCTATGAAGTTGAAATTTGGTATGTAGGTTCCTCGACCGGTGTAGACGTCCGTTGAGACGGCATTTTTGGAAATTCTTATCGGGAGGGGCAAAAAGGGGACAAAAAAAGTACCTTTTTCCAAAAAAGTACCTTTTCCCAAAAAAGTACCTTTTCCCAAAAAAGTATCTTTTCCCAAAAAAAGAACCTTTTTCCCAAAAAAGTACCTTTTTCCAAAAAAAAGTACCTTTTTCCAAAAAAAGTACCTTTTTCCAAAAAAAGTACCTTTTTCCAAAAAAGTACCTTTTTCCGAAAAAAGTACCTTTTTCCAAAAAAAAGTACCTTTTTCCAAAAAAAGTACCTTTTTCAAAGAAAAGTACCTTTTTCCAAAAAAGTACCTTTTTCCAAAAAAAGTACCTTTTTCCAAAAAAAGTACCTTTTTCCAAAAAAAGTACCTTTTTCCAAAAAAAGTACTTTTTTCCAAAAAAAATTCCTTTTTCAAAAAAGTACCTTTTTCCAAAAAAGTACCTTTTTTAAAAAAAGTACCTTTTTCCAAAAAATGTACCTTTTTCTAAAAAAATGTACCTTTTCCAAAAAAAGTACCTTTTCCCAAAAAACATACATTTTTCCAAAAAAATACCTTTTTCAAAAAAAGTACCTTTTCCAAAAAAAGTACCTTTTTCTAAAAAAATGTTCCTTTTCCCAAAAAACATACATTTTTTCAAAAAAATACCTTTTTCAAAAAAAGTACCTTTTCCAAAAAAAGTACCTTTTCCCAAAAAAGACCTTTTTCTAAAAAAAATTTTCCTTTTCCAAAAGAAGTACCTTTTCCAAAAAAAGTGCCTTTTTCCAAAAAACATACATTTTTCCAAAAAAAAAACACCTTTTTAAAAAAAAATACCTTTTCCAAAAAAGTACAAATAAAGTACTTTGTAAAAACAAAGTATCTTTTTCCAAAAAATTTCGTTTTTCCAAAAAGTACCATTTAAAATAATATATAATTTCAAAAAAACTACTTTTTTTCCTCCCCCCACGGATATCTCCACTAAAACAAGGTTTCTTGATATTCGGCATAGATGTGCGCTAAGACGGGATTTTTGGAAATTCCTACCGGAACGGGCAAAAAGGGGAAAAGTCTCCCCATAAACAGTCTCACAAATTGGAAAAGTGCCTGCCCAAACCACTGGAGGTAAGAAGTTGAAATTTGGTATAAAGGTTCCTCCATTGTAGTAGACATCGACTAAGTTTGTATTTTTGGAATTCCCTACAGGATATCCCAAAAGGAAACTCGGTATGTGAGTTCCTGCTTCTGTGTAGGCGTCCGCTTAGACGGAATTTTTGAAATTCCTATCGGGAGGGGAAATAAGGTAAAAGTCTCCTCCTGCCGGCTTGCCCAATCCCTTTTGGCCAACCTAAAATTTTAAATATGTATTCCTTGGACTATGACTAATTCACCGGCAACGTAATTTTTCTATTTTGGAACAGGAACATAGTAAAAATGGTGGTTGAAAGGGAAAAATGTCCCCACTAACGGCCTGCCCAAACCGCTTAGGCAATGCAGTTGAAATTTGGTATGAATGTTCCTCATCCATCGCAGATAGCCGCGAAGATGGAATTTTTGTAAATTCCTATAGGGAGGGGCAAAAAAAAAAAAAAAGCCTCACCTTGGGGGCCGGTAAAAACCCCTTCGGCTAGAAACCTGAAGCTTAAAATGTGGGTCCCTGGAGTGAGGGCTAACTTATTAGAAAGATACTTTTTTGAATTTTGGACAGGGTCGTTATAAAATGGGGGCTCAAAAAGGGAAAGTTGCCCCTTAACGACCTGTCCAAACTGCTTTAACTAGGAAGCTGAAATTCGGTACTTAGGTTCCTCTCAGCCTGCTGAAACTGCTGGAACTAGGAAGCTGGAATTCCCTGTCGATGGATTTTCGGAAATTCCTACCGAGAGGGGCACAAATAGTAAAAGTTGGCTAGAAACCTGAAATGTAAAACATACATATGTTACTTGGAGTATGTGCTCACTTACCGGCAAGGTGCTTTTTGGACAGGGAATATTGCAAAAATGGGGATTAATGAAGCGAAAAGTGCCTCTTAAAGGCCTGCCCAAACCGCTGGAGGTAGGAAGTTGAAATTTGGTATTAAAGTGCCTCCTCTATTGTAGACATCCGCTAAGATGAGATTTTTGGAAATTTATACAGGTAGGGTCAAAAACAGGAAAAGTCTCCCCCTTAACGGCCTGGCCAAACTGCTGGAACAAGGGATCTTAAATTGGGTTCCTTCTCCAACGTTGACGTCCCCTAAGATGGTATTTTTGGAAATTCATACCGGGAGGGGTAAAAAGGGAAAAAACTTCCCCCTTGACGGCCTGGCCAAACTGCTGGATATAGAGACCTAAAATTATGTATGTAGTAGGTTCCTCCTCCAACGCAGACGTCCTCTAAGACGGAATTTTTGGAAATTCCTACCGGGAGGGGTAAAAACGGAATAATTCTCCCCCTTGATGGCCTAACCGAACCCTTCGGCTAGAAACCTGTAATATATAATATGTTTTCTTTGGAGTATGGGCTAACTTATCGACAAGGAATTTCTAGGACTTTGGACAGGAACGTGGTAAAAATGGTGGTTCAAAAGGGGAAAATTGCCCCCCCCCCCTTAACCTCTGCGTCTTTAGCTAGAAACCTAAAACTTAAAGAACAAGTGTATATGAAACACTAAAATTAAGAAAGTAAATAGGAAACGAGTGGAATTGAAACACTACACAAGTGTAATGAAATGGATATAAACGTTGAACGAGTGGAATTGAAATTATAGACAATACAAATGGATTGGAAGAGGGAATTACCTCTTCAAACACTATCAACGGAATATGAAACTTATGTAGCATTGAAACATACTCTCCAAAAAGTTAAACAAATTTTCTGAAAGAGAAAAAACCTTAGAAAAGGAATGGAACTTATATATTCCGATATTTAAACTTCATGTAACGAAGCACCGGTGGAAGAAACCGACGCAGTAAATTTTCCAACTGAATTTGTGAATTTACTTGAATTGCCAGGTCTACCTTTACATAAACTGGAATTAAAAAAAAAACTTTAAGACACGCTAACACGTAGCTTTGCCCGCTATTTTTAATATTATAAAATGCTTTCCAACCCTGCTTTACGTTATTTATTTTCATTCAAAACACAAATGAACAAAACTACTTACGGGTCTATCTACCTAAGTTCGCACTTTACCAAATTATCTTAACATACACACGTATATTGCAATTTATTATGGATTCATTACTAACAATCCACTTTCATGAGAAAAAGTGATCAAATATTTATTTATTTTAAACCCATTGTTGTGCAGAATTATTTATTTGTGGTGGCTGGGTGAAGGATTTTATTATAAAAACTGTACTTTAAATAAAAAGCGAATTTAAAAAAAATTGTCGGGGGGGGGGGATAATTTAAGGAACGCTAACAACGTAGCGGGCTGCGCCCGCTATCTTTAATATTATAAATCGCTTGCCAACCCTGCTTTACGTTTTTTATTTTCATTTAAAACACAAATGAATAAAACTACTTACGGGTCTATCTACCTAAGTTCGCACTTTACCAAATTATCTTGACATACACACGTATATTGCAAATTATTATGGATTCATTACTAACAATCCACTTTTATGAGTAAAAGTGATCAAATATTTATTTATTTTAAACCCATTGTTGTGCAGAATTATTTATTTGTGGTGGCTGGGTGAAGGCTTTAAATAAAAAAACCAATTTAATAAAAATTGTGGGGGGCACAGCCCCCCCCCCCCCCTTAACCTTTAAGGCACGCTAACAACGTAGCGGGCTGCGCCCGCTATCTTTGTATATAAAGGAGCCAAAATCCATTATCTTATAATTATTTTTGAATAGGAGCACATAAAGCGAGTTTATGCCTCTTGTTTAGAGAGCACAACTCGATGTTCCACTGTATTTGTAAAAAGTTACCAAACAACATCGTGTGCGTGCTCACATTTACATTTCGATTTCCGTTTATATTCCTGTTTGTTGGGATGTAGTAGTGTATATTTGGTTTTGATTTTATGGGAATCTAATTTCATCCTTGACTCTTACACTGATATATGAACCATTTATTTTGAAAGTGGCATGAGTCCACTTGTTTTAAAAGTCAGATATAAGTTACAAATCTGCATTTTTGTGGGATATCAACGAATTTATTGTTTTTATCAGTGATATTATGTGTGAAATATGACTTCATTCAAATGGCCTTCAGGGCTTCGCTGGCGGCGCTAATGGTTTTTGATAACTCTAAATATTTTAAAATCAAATACGAACACCATTAAATTAAATTGAAACACCTTTAATTTAATCAAACTTTTTAAATTATGTTTTAATTATTTTAAAAATGTGAAAACAAAATTTAAAATAAGTTAAATATGAAAAAGTGTTTTTTAACTAGAATCGTATTTGTTTTTATAAAATTCATACTAAATTTCAAAATTTTCGTAAAAGAATTAGAAATTAATTAAAATATGACTTAATATCCCAGTGTATAAAATCACTACCAGATATGTTGTTATGTAACTACATACTTGGTAATTGTAACTAGTTACTTTTGTTATTACATTTCTTATTACCTTCATATGGCGATGTCGCGAAAAATAATGAGTTGTCGTTACGCACCAGCATACGAAAAATCAAAAAATATATCGTTACATACGTGCTTACCAGTATTGACAAAAATAATGAGTCTAAAAATAGATTTTCAAAAAAATAAATTATATAAAAAAAATATTTTTTATTGTATTTTTTTAAATAAAATTTGGAATCGAACCTGGGTCTACAGATTGCCAGTCAATAGCTCTACCATCTGAGCTATATCGACATGTAATATTTAATAGATAAAAATATAATTGACTTGCTGCACACAAGTAAGCTTACTCTCCAACATACAAAAAATCCAAAAATATGTGGTTACATATATCCTTACCAGTGTTTAAAAACTATTGAGTCTAAAAATAGATTTAAAAAAATTTTCAAAAAAATATAGAAAATTATTTTCTATTTGAAATAATGATAAAAGTAAGTCATTATCAGTAATTCATTACTATATGTTTTAAAATAACGCAGAAGGTAAGTGGGTGTCATTACTGGTAGTCTAAAAAATAATGATATGTCATTATTACACTGGGATTGTAATTGATTTAACTACGATTTTTCTTTTGTGTAATTTTAGGCAAATGAACTTGGTTATCATCGATCGGTAGCACTCCTCGTTGACGGTGATAGCAATGCCGTCATCGTTTTCGAAGGTCGATGATGCCGTCGACCCAAAATCCACACTAAACAGTGATTTACTGCGGATAATTGCAACTTGATGGACCTCGTTGCTCGTTGACGTACCCATTCTCTCAAACAACCATGTAAACCGAAAAATGAGCTCAACACGCACATCGTTACCACAAGCAAACACCCATTTTGAAAATAAAATTTTATACTTTGCATGTGTTGCTCGTCGCTATAACTTGCATTGGTGATTTGTTTTTGTTTCCTGAAAAAAAAATAACAGGAAATTTAACAAGAGATAAAACAACATAACCATTCCTACTATGGAAAACACTTTATATAGAACATAATTTATGAACAACAAATTTACTTGAAAAAATGCATTTTTAAAAAAGTAACGAAACAGCTAATTTCGCAAAAATTATATGTGCTGAAAAAATGGGAAAAGATTTGGAATCCAGAAGGTCCAGAAAATACTTTTAAGGGGACGATTTATCTTACAAACCATTAATTCCGTTAAAATTTTGAATGCTTTTAATAGTTTTGTCAATAAATTTTTGTACTGTGAATAGATGCCAATGCATAATATGGTACCACTCATTTCTTTTAAATGGACTCAACCCACTTGCCAAATAAATCGTTCATACGTTTGTGTAAAAACATTTGGATTTTTCATTTGTTCACTTCACTTGAAAATAGGTCATAGAAACTCATTCATAGTAATGTAGAATACTAAAAGAAAAGAACAAAACTTCGAAATTATTTCAAGTGGTATATGCCACACGTATTGCTTTTTTTGCTACAGGGAATAAAATTCCATTGCATTTAACAATATTTTTGAGCTTAAACAAAAAATTCAAAATTTTAAATTCGATTAGTTATTAATAACATAAAATTGTTTAATCGATTAATTATAATAAGTTTGTAATACCTAAAAATATTACATCTAAACCTACCTTTAGTATACCGATCGACTCAGAATCGCTTTTGTTTCGTTTTTCGTTTGTCCGTGTGTCTGTCTAACTGTCTGTCCATGTATTCTTGTGCGCACTCTTCAGGTCGCAAATATTAAGATATTGTGATGAAATTCACTTATATCAATGCAAGAACGAAGCACGTATAGGTCTACACTCATAAAAAAAAGTTTGTACAAAAATCTGTTAATCGAGTTCTGATTCAATTGAACTAATTTTTCTGTTATTTTGTCAAAAAATTTTGGATTGAACTAAAATTTTTTGTAAATCTAATTTAGCATTACAATCACTTTCATCCGTATTTGAACTTACTTTGTATGCTAATTTTTAGTAATTTATTTTTCTTAACTTTGCAAAATTGACAAAAATTCGTCACTCTGTACCTATAAGTTAATCCTTATAAGCCACCTATACTCTCAGATTCGAGAAGTCGAGATTTTAAGCGACATTTCAACAGAAATTTGTAGTTAAATCAGGTAAAATTTATGCAAAATTGAGCTCATATTTCCTGCCTAATTTAACTAAAATTGACTAGCTTACCTGAATTTAGCAGACTATGATTTTCAACTTCATTGCAAATTCTCCTGGCGCAAATACCCAGCAAAATATTGGTAATGACACCTCATTACTATCTGCATTACCAAAAATGATATATCATTACATTTTGCATTATTTTATAATATAAAATAATGACTTCCTAATAACGGCCTATTGTATTTATTGTTTCTAAATATAAAATAATGACTTACTCGTATTAGTTTAAATAAGTACTTTTTACACAGTTAAATTTTTTTATTATATATAAATATGTTTTGTTTAAGTTTTTATGACGAGTCCCAAAATTACACACCAGAGAAAACTTAAATTTTTTTGAATGTATTTCATTAAGCTAACAGTATTTGCTTAACTCCTTATTTTTAAGAATCAAGTAAGCACTTATAATTCAACTTTTTATAAGCATGTGTGTAACCACTTATTATTCAAAATCTCATAACTACTTATTTCTCATTTTTTCGTAAGCGAGCGTGTAAGCGTGACTACTACTACCATGCCAAACAAAAATATTGAGTTTAGACGCCAAAAAATAAGTTGTGCGGAGCTATGAATTTCTATTATATAACCACTTATTTGGTAATGAAAGATTTTGCTGGGTATAGGTATAATTTTCAGTTATTTCAGCAGAGTTTTCACCCATCGTACAAATAGTTAAAAATTCTGCTAAAATAACAGGAAATAGTATCTGAATTTGCGCCAGCAGAAATTTCAATGATGTTGAGAATCATGGTCTGCTAAATTTAGGTGACCTAAATTTTAGGTAAAAAAGTTAGTTTAAAAACAATAATTTATAAGAAATGTTGTTTAATGGAAATGAAAATTACTCAGCTGAAATCAACACATGTTTTCTGCTAAATTTTAGTTGGTTACAAACAGGTAAAAAATTCAGTTAACATTCAAAAATTTAGAAGACTTTTCGTTTAATAGAAATTAAAGTGGGTCAGTTGAAATCTGCAAAACATGCTGCAAAAATTACAATCACTTTTTTGTTATTAATTGAATAAAAACAAATTAATGTAAATATTGTTAATTTTATTTTGGAATAAATTACACAATCCAAAACACTATTTGCACTATATATCACTTTTATTTTTTCTTCTTGCCAATGTGTTAAACTTCCGCTGGAGTTGTATTATTTGGTTCCTTTTTTTCGTTTACCTGTGGGTCGAATTTAGATGAAAATGTTAAAGGGCTGAAATAAAAGAAAAAAAAAATAACATATTTAATAGTAGTCCCTTAAATAAATATAGTTTATATTATAAAACAAACCTCTATTATTTTATTTTTTAAATACAATTTTAACTGCGAAATGTTAATGTCCAGCATACCTCCGTTTTCTTTTGCGTTCCTTTGCTGACTAACAAAAACAAGAGAAAACATGCTCATACCATATTATATTTATTGGTAAGCGTCATCAGTGATGACTCATCACACACATTAAAATAAAATAAATGTTAATGGCCAGCATACCTCTGTTTTCTTTTGCGTTCCTTTGCTGCATTGTTGCAATAACGGCGATTTTCTCGATTTTTTATCAGCCGTAATATAATTTTTAAAAATCAGTTTTATGTTGAAAAATATTATAAAATTCGCATATCGATATTCTTTTACAAAAAACAACTTCCTAAATGATTTTAGTAAAAAAAACTTTCTAAGATATACATACATATTTCGATAAAATATGGGTATGGAGTTTTTCACCGTAGAATGCACTCTTTTGAATATTTTCAATACTAATATTAATTTAATGAAAATCGGGATTCATTATTTGCAGCTTAATCGTTAAATTTTTTACTATTTACAAGTTTATAACACTTCTTATGAACATATTAAAGAAATTTGTGGGTAAAAACCTGCTTTAAGTACCATTTTTCTGCAATCTAGCGATAAAATCGCTAAATTCTTGCACTGTTTATAAATCTAGTGATTTTCTAGCGATTTTTAGGTCTGATCTAGCCATTTATTTTGAAAATTTGTTGGCAACACTGCTTTGCTGACTAACAGAAACAAGAGAAAACATGCTCGTATCATATTATTTTATTTACTAGAACTTTCCTAACAAGCGCCATATTATTTTTGTTTGTAGTGGAAAACTCACAAATACACACTTCACCATCAATCACTATACACTAGCGCCCCTATCGTTTTCTCTTGAAAACACAAATATTAAAAAAGTTGCCAATAAATTTATCTATATTAGCTGATAACATTGTCAAAATCATTTATAAAAAAATTGCTAAATATCAGGAGGAAAAATTAGTTCAAGTACAGGAGAAATATGTTTTTGTGGTAACATTGCATAACTAACAACTTTAGCTAAACAACGGATTTAAACGAAAACAACAGGAAAAATTTGTTAAAATGAATTAGAACGCGTTTACCAGACTTTTGTACTAACTTTATTTTATGAGTGTAGTGTTCATATAAACGTCCCTCCAAAATTTAATTATTCGAACGCTACAGGTCCCAACTGCAAAGATATTTCAATGAAATTTGGTACCCTGATTCGCATAGGCCCATGGACATCGAATTACATGATGAACTAACTCTACTGATTATTCTTAAAATCGGTCCATGCTTAGACCTAGTGCCCATATAAATTCCCCTAAATTGGTTTTTTCGCACGCTGCAGGTTGCAAATATTAAGATATTTTGACGAAATATGGTGCAGCGTATTATATCGGCCCAAGGACGAAGCCTATTGATTTTGATTAAAATCGGTCCATGTTTAGACTTAGTGCCCATATAAAGGTCCCCCTAAAAGTGGTTGTTACAGTGCCGTAAAAATTAGTGTACCAAATTTCATTAACGAAGATATGAGCGCATGATTAATTTTGTTTAGAATCGATTTGGAATGGTGCCCATATCCTCCAAAAATGGGTATTTTCGCATATACGCAACGCAAATACGAAAATTTTAATGAAATTTGGTACACAGGCTCACGTGTGCTCAAGGACAAAACCTATTGCATCTAGATAGGTTCAGTCTATATTTGACCTATCGCCCATTTGGACTACATTTCCGATTTCTTCTTGAATCCACCTAACATTAGGTAAAATCTAAAAGTCTTACAGTTTTTCTAGTTTTTTTTTATCATTTTATACACAAATTTCAACCCATTCGAATTTCGGATCAAAACATTACCATATAGCCGACATGCCCGACTAAAACTTTTTTATTCGTTTTGATATAAATTTAAGAAAAACTCGAGAATTTAAGCAAAATTTAATTAAGGCAAAAAAAAAAAAAAATTAAAGAAATTAAAGAAATTAGCACAAAAGTTTTTGAAATTTTTGTTGTTAAATTTGAAGATCCTTCTCAGGTCTTATTAGCATCAATAATTTGATTTGGCTTATATCAGAGTAAAACTTGTTTGACTCTGGAGTACAAATTTGCTCCACTCTAGAGTTAACATTGGTCTGTTAACTGTTTAACATGACAAATATACCTAAAAATATACATCACTAATTTGTTCACATCTCTAATTGTCAACAAATTATAAAAAAATATTGAAAATAATAACAAATAAAAACAAATGATTTCAATTAAGAGAAATATATAAAATAAAAAATAATTTTATATTACATGCAATGGAAATCGTCTAAAGATATTCGCTAAAAACTGCGTAAGTATTGAAATGTCAAATATTCTTTTGAAGTAACTCTACTCTGCATTTTGAACAGTTAACATTTCAATCTGTGCTGCAGAGTAGAGTCACTCTACCATTGTAAACGTACCTTTACAGTAAAAAAAAAAAATATGAACGTGTGTATTGTGTGTGTAGTGTTTTGAAAATTCAAACAAAAATAAACTTTCAAATATGAAAAAACAAAGCACAAAATCGTTTTTTTCTAATGTTTTGTCGGTTAAAAATTGAAGATTGTTTTTTCAATTATTTTTATTTCTTTTATGGATTGATTGTTTAAACAATGTTTGAAAATAGATAGCAAAATGGTGTGAATATAATGAAAAATCAGTAGTCCTTTTTTTATTGTGTTTTCAATTAATTTAATACGTATTTTAGGTTGTTTGTAATGACAATGGAAATAGTTTTGCTTGAAATTTTGCAAGAACAGTTTTTATGGGTGACCCCATATTATACTAAAAGTTGGACATTGGCGACAACTTGTAAAGCTATGGTGCCATATACAATTTTTGAAAAATCGCAGTTTCAACGTATAGGCCGCTATAGATGAATACATTATATTTGTAGAAATATTTTCCTTTTAATTGCTATTCAATAGGCTTAAACCGTAAAAATCCATACAAAACGTGAAGGGTGGTATTAATATCAAGTTTTGTACATCAAATGTTAACCCTAAATATGAATATTTCACAACAAAAAATTGATATTGATTGCATTTGAAAATTTTTGTATATAAAAACCTAAATGGAAAACCGCTGAGCTTTAAAGGCAAAAAATCTGTACCTTAGATTGAAAAATAAAGTACTCCATTCGAAATATATAGAGTCGATGGTCAGAATTCTATTAATTTTTTAAAAGTTAAGGTTTTGTCATCCTGTGATATTGGCCCCGCCAGGAATCGAAGCCTCAATCAGCTGTTTGAAATTAAACTGTATCAAAATCACTTTTTAGGATCACTTTTAGAGCAGTAATGCTTTAGAAGCAATACTTAAGTGAGTTTTTGGATGTTGTTCAGAAATAAATCTAAAAGAGCTGTAAAATATAATAACGGATGCTTTGGAAACAATGAATGAAGTAATTTTATAGAAAAGTCTTTTAGAGCACTAACTCTTTGTAGCTCCAGCGGCCATCTGGTGATTATGCTCCAGAGCCAACCACTAACATAAAATTTATATTTTTCACACTTTTTAAGCATTTACTAAAATCATGTTATTATTATTCAAGAGCTTAGTGTCAATGACGAAGTTATTGCAAAATGTAGTTGATTCCTATAATTTTCTTGGCTCCCCATAAAATACAAAAACACGTCTGTTTGCTTTCGCATGAGATGTAAATTCGTCAAAATGGATGTCAAAGAAAGGTAATTGATAAATGGAAAAATTATATTTTTTCGAATTTTTTACCTCCATTAACTTTGGAGCAAAATCTGATTAGTGTATGCGCCCAACTGGCAAAGGATCCCCACTCTACTTCCATTTTTTTTTTTTGGGTTAGCGCGCCGTTAATTGAAATTCTCTTCCCTTATTTTAATCCACTTCCCGGAATATGATCCAAATCGTTCCAAGGTGTATTGTTCCATATATCTATCTATCATATTTGACTTTAATATTTTTATTTTCACGAAAATTATTTTGTTTGATTTTTTTTAGCAAACATTTTTGATAATCATGCGATAGCACACAACCGTCCAGCGGAACTTTAAAGTTGTACTATTTCTATAGTTATTATCAAGTCATTATTTTACTATTCAACAAAATATTACTGTTGACCTTATTTTTGCAGAAATCTGCAAAGCAAAAAATTTGACTCCACAATAACTTGTGTCTCTTTAGTACTGAATAAAGAGAATATTTTCTAGCTTATAGTAATCATCTTTTAAGATGTATAGAGTTTTATACCCTACACCACTACCTGGAGAGGGTATTATAAGTTTGTGCTGATGTTTGTAACGTCAAAAAATATTGGTCCTAGACCTACCTTATAGTATACCGAGCGGCTCAGAATCACTTTTTATTTCGATATAACGATATCCGTCTGTCCGTCCGGCCATCTGTCTGTCTGTCCATGCATTATTGTGAACTCTCTACAGGTCGCAAATATTAAGATATTTTAATGATTTTGTACACCGACTTACGTCGGCCCATATAAGGGTCCCCCCGAAATTAGCTTGGTTACACGCTGCATGTCGCAAATACGAAAATATTTCAATGAAATTTGGTTCGTTGACTCGCATGGTCCCAAGGAAAAAGCCTATTGATTCTAAATAGGATCGGTCCATATTTGGACCTATCGCCCATATGGGTTATATTTTCGATTTTCTCTTCTTTTAAGATTTTATAAAAAATTTTGACACAAGTCTGTTTTAACCCATTCAAATTTCGGATCCAAATATTAGTTGGCTTTAAATCAGACTGGTGTAGGTTATTATATAGTCGCATGCCCGACTTTAACTTTTTTACTCGTTAATACTATTACTTTGTAGGACTCGTAGTACTAGAGGCATTCCATGGTACTCTTTCGTACTCAACTGGTACTCTTTGTTTTTGTTCCCAGGTCTTATTTAAGGGAAATTTTCGTTTGAAGTTGCAGAAATTGGGTAGAGTCATTCCATGCTAATCTTATGTGCTCAATTGGTACTCTTTATTTTTGTTCGCAAGCTGTCCCCAAATTGATAAACATCAAAAGAGTAAATATACCTTATTTAAGGGAATTTTTGGTATGAATTTGCAGAAATTTGGTTTGAAAGCAACGAAATTGGTTTGAAAGCACAGAAATTGGGTTTGAAAACACAGAATTGGGTTTGAAGCTTTCAGAATGGCCAAAAACGAAAAATCCCAAAAAAATTTGGTAGTTTGTTTTTTTTTTTTTTTTGTTTAATTTGGTCTTTGTACAAAATTCTTTGTCAAATTTGAGCAAAATATGTTAAAAGAGCAAACAAAAAATTGCTTACAATTAGTGGCGTTATATATAAATTCCACAAATTTATATAAAAAGTGGGCGTAAAATAGGGACTGATCATAATTTAACCCAAAACTGGCATAATTTCACCAAAAACTGACAAATTTATCACTTATCTTCACACATGTTGTAACAAAATTCACATAGTGTTGCAACTCAACTCATTTTGAAGATAAAAATGTTGTTTATAGAGTTTGACCGACTTCGCCTTTTTAGAGAAATTTGAAAGTAGCATAATATAATATATACTCTTTTAATTGGGTTTGAAAGAACAGAAATTGGGTTTCCTTACCTCCGAATCTGTTCTAGAACAGGTCTTTTTACCACCGGTACCATGGAACAAGTTCTAGAACTGATTCCTGGAAGTCAAAATGTAAGTTTTCACTGTCGCAGAACCAGTTCGACAACTGGTTCCAGTACCGGTTCCAAAGCAACCTGTTCTAGTTTGGAGGAAAAGAACCTGTTGCTTTTGGGACAAACTCAAACAAAAATCACCGATTATAGAACATAAAGATTGCATGCAAGTGCAAGTTGTTCTACAACCGGTTGTTTGCATCCGACAATTTCGCTGGGTGACATTTAAATTTGCACAAGCACTTGATATTAGATTTTTTTATTTATTTTTATCGGGAAATACATTAATTACTAGGGCAAGGAATTTCATGCACTTAAAAAACGAAAATATGCGCTTAAAAAATGCATCTAAACGCATATGAAGTATGCCCCAAAAATACTTATTTTTGTAAAAATGAAGCATCTTAAAATATAGAAAGGTATAAAATTCAGTTATTTTTCAAATAAACACCGAGTTTATTGCTTTCTTTTTGGGTCAACATGATTTTCAAGAAAGCTTTTTTTTTAATAACAAAAACAAATTTTTTTGTTTGAAACAAAATATGAAAGTCTATAAATTGTTTAATCTTTTTAACAAATTTAAGAAATGTTACTAAAAATATGCACAAATATGCATTAAAAAGCTTAAAATATGCAAGCACAAATCGATGCCATTTTGTTCTAAATTTGATAATTTCGATAAATATTTAATCCATATTAGTTTTGGACTATCGCAAAAACACATTCATTTCCATGACTATTAATTACATTAAAGGAACTAAGTATGCTAAAATCCCAAACCTTCCCAGCAAAATATTGGTAATGACACCTCATTGCTGTCTGCATTACCAATAATGATATATCATTACCTTTTGCATTATTTTGAAATATAAAATAATGACTTCCTAATAACGGCCTATTGTAGTCATTGCTTTTAAATAAAAAAATAATGACTTACTCGCAATACTTTAAATAAGTACTTTTTACAAAGTTATATTTTATACATTTATATTTATTACATGTAAATATGTTTTGTGTTAAAATTTTTATGACGAGTTCTAAAATTACACTCTAGCAAAAACATTAATTTCTCTGAATGTATTTCCTGAAGCTAATAGTATTTGTGTAACTCCTTATTTTTAAGAATCAAGTAAGCAGTCGGATGACCACTTATAATTCAACTTTTTGTAAGCCTGTTTGTAACCACTTATTATTCGGAATCTCATAACTACTTACTTCTCATTTTTTCGTAAGCGAGCGGGTAAGCGTGACTACTTATAAAAACGACCACGCCAAACAAATATAATGAGTTTACACGCCAAAAAATAAGTTGTGCGGAGCTATGAATTTCTATTATATAACCACTTATTTGGTAATGAAAGATTTTGCTGGGTTATTTGACAAATTGTGAAAAATGATCTGCTTAATTAGAGTGTAAGAATTAATGTAATTTTTATCAAAACTAAGCGCTGTGGTGTAATGGTTAGCGCGTTGGACTGTTACACGTGAGGTTGCGGGTTCGAGCCCCAACCAAGGCAACACCAATTTATGAAAAATAGTATTATGTATGAGTTTTTTCTATCCCTCATACATATTGCAGCGTCCTCCTTCGGTGTTCCCATAGCACTTAACCCCACCGAAGTAAAATAATATATCAGGGCTATGAACTAAAAAGCTTCAACAAAGTTCGCCAACTCACAGACAGATGGCGCGCAACAACTGTTCTAAAAAAAAATTCAACATCTCGCGCAATTACAGTGTTGCCATATTTGAAGCCCTTCATCTTTCACCACCTTTCACTTCTTCTCTATCCCGTTCCAAAGGAAGCAGCACATTAATTAATAGGAAGAATTTCCTGAGTGTTGCTTCTCTTTAAAAAAAAAAAAAAAAAAAAATATTGATTTTTCTTTTTAATTTTTAACTTAACTGTAACTTTTAAGTTAAAAGTTCGACAACAGTGCTTACCCAGCAAAATATTGGTAATGACACCTCATTACTATCTGCATTACCAAAAATGATATATCATTACCTTTTGCATTATTTTATAATATAAAATAATGACTTCCTAATAACGGCCTATTGTATTCATTGTTTCTAAATATAAAATAATGACTTACTCGTAATAGTTTAAATAAGTACTTTTTACACAGTTAAATTTTATACATTTTTATTTATTATATCTAAATATGTTTTATATTTAAATTTTTATGACGAGTCCTAAAATTACACACTAGAAAAAACTTAAATTTTTCTGAATGTATTTCCTTAAGCTAATAGTATTTGTTTAACTCCTTATTTTTAAGAATCAAGTAAGCAATCGGATAACCGCTTATAATTCAACTTTTTGTAAGCATGTTTGTAACCACTTATTATTCAAAATCTCATAACTACTTATTTCTCATTTTTTCGTAAGCGAGCGGGTAAGCGTGACTACTTATAAAAACGACCACGCCAAACAAAAATAATGAGTTTAGACGCCAAAAAATAAGTTGTGCGGAGCTATGAATTTCTATTATATAACCACTTAATTGGTAATGAAAGATTTTGCTGGGTATAAGAGTAAATTTCTCAACCAAAAAACTTTTGTTTTTTACGCAGATATTTTTATTAAACAATGTATTTTAACCAAGTTTACAGGAAGAAGAAAAAATTTTCATGTATTTTAACTAAGTTTACAGGAAGAAGGAAACATTTTCATTGAAAAATTTGACAGATACAAGTGAGTCAACAGACTGCTGCAGTTTCGTCTCACCCAAAGGCTGGTTAGTTTATGTGTCTGTTGATCAAAGTATTTTTAATTGTTAATTTGTCTCTATATGAAATACTGTGTAAGCGATGACTGTGTAAGCCATAACTTGTAGCATCAACTCTTTACAAGATATACCACGATCGGCACAGCGATAAGTGTGGCTAATTGAAGTTTTGTCAGTCACAACCTCCACAATGTATGTTTGTAATCAAAAAACGCAGAATTAACAAAAACAAAAGATTTTTTTTAATTTGAATGTTTCCTCTCTTAATCTCCTTTTAATAGGTGAACCATGATACAACCATAGAAGGTAGATGCATTAGGGAAAGACTGACAGTTCAGGGTTTTATTTTGACAGTACAGGGATTTTTTCGTATGCTTTTGCTATGTATCAAGAGAAGTCGATTACATTTTTTGTTGTCGTTTGTTGTGTTTGTTGTTCTAATTCATCTACCTAGTATGGTTGTATCATGAGGTGGACTTTATTCGCATTAAATTGTTGGATACCAAGTGTTGATCGGAGAGGTTGTTACCGCTTGGCAAACTTTAAATTGATTTTAGTTAAATATTTGTAACCATGGCATAGGACAATCGTAATTAATATTACCCATCGAAATTGTAGCCAATCGAATGGCTCGAATGTTGTCCTTGTATTTCATACTGAAGTGGTTTTTGAAGATTTAATGGCCTAGGGAATTTGTAACAACTTGGACGTTTTCCAATCCGATTTGTAATTTTTGTAGGTTTTTGGGAAAATAATCGAGTTCTGGCAAGACTTTGCTTTATCTGATTGCCACCAAATTTGATATCAACTATTTTTATGTGCAAACGAAAAAATTAGCAACATTGGAAATCTTAAAATTCATAGTTTTTGTAGTAATGGCCATAATTTGATTGTTGATAAATTTGTTGGCCACCACTGGGACTATTTTCTGGGTGTATGTTTTCTCTGTGCTAAGATTGCTTGTTTTGCAAAATAATAAAAGCATTAAAATTTTTTATTGAAATTTTTGTAAAAACACGAGCTATGTTTTTTTTTAAATCAAGTAACTTCAGATAGAAAAATACATATAAATATTTATTAATCAAATTAACGGGGTAAAAAAATAGCAATATTATTAAAAACCTTTTGTTTGACAAAAGTTTATCAAGAAATTTCATACTTTTACAAAAACTTTGAAACAACCTACACCAATGCCATCAACTTTTTGTGATTTTAATTTACTTCGTATTCAATATTACAACAATATTGTTAGAACAAGTATGTCGTAAGGTTATTAAAACAAATTTTATTTATTTTTGCATCATTTGTCTAGACATCTCTATATATAAAAGAATAACGTGACTGACTGACTCACTCAACATCGCCCAGCCCAAACCGCTGAAGCTAGGAAGTTGAAATTTGTTATGTAGGTTCCTCTTTCGGGGTAGACGTCCACTAAGACGGGATTTTTGGAAATTCCTACCGGAACGGGCAAAAAGGGGGAAAGTGTCCCCCTTGACGGCCTGCCAAAACCCCTTTGGCTAGAAAGCTGAAATTTAAGATATGTGTTCCTTGGAGTAGGGGCTAACTTTTCTGGAAAGTACTTTCTAGAATTTTGGACAGGGACGTTGTAAAAATGGGGGTTAAAAAGGGGAAAAAGGCCCCCCTTGACGGCCTGCCCAAACCGCTGGAGGTAAGAAGTTGAAATTTGGTATAAAGGTTCCTCCACTATCGTAGACATCCACCAAGACGGGAGTTTTGGAAATTTTTACAGGGACGGGCAAAACGGGGAAAAAGTCTCCCCCTTGACGGCCTGCTCAAACTGCTGGAGCTATGAAGTTGAAATTTGGTATGTAGGTTCCTCGACCGGTGTAGACGTCCGTTGAGACGGCATTTTTGGAAATTCTTATCGGGAGGGGCAAAAAGGGGACAAAAAAGGTACCTTTTTCCAAAAAAGTACCTTTTCCCAAAAAAAGTACCTTTTCCCAAAAAAAGTACCTTTTCCCAAAAAAAGTACCTTTTTCCAAAAAAAGTACCTTTTTCCAAAAAAAGTACCTTTTTCCAAAAAAAGTACCTTTTTCCAAAAAAAGTACCTTTTTCCAAAAAAAGTACCTTTTTCCAAAAAAAGTACCTTTTTCCAAAAAAAAGTACCTTTTTCCAAAAAAGTACCTTTTTCCAAAAAAAGTACCTTTTTCCAAAAAAAGTACCTTTTTCCCAAAAAAGTACCTTTTTCCAAAAAAAGTACCTTTTTCCAAAAAAAGTACCTTTTTCCAAAAAAAAGTACCTTTTTCCAAAAAAAGTACCTTTTTCCAAAAAAAGTACCTTTTTCTAAAAAAAGTACCCTTTTCTAAAAAAAAGTACCTTTTTCCAAAAAAAGTACCTTTTTCCAAAAAAAGTACCTTTTTCCAAAAAAAGTACCTTTTTCCAAAAAAAGTACCTTTTTCCAAAAAAAGTACCTTTTTCCAAAAAAAGTACCTTTTTTCAAAAGAAGTACCTTTTTCCAAAAAAAGTACCTTTTTCCAAAAAAAGTACCTTTTCCCGAAAAAAGTACCTTTTTCCAAAAAAAGTACCTTTTTCCAAAAAAAGTACCTTTTTCCAAAAAAAGTACCTTTTTCCAAAAAAAGGACCTTTTTCCAAAAAAAATTCCTTTTTCCAAAAAAAGTACCTTTTTCCAAAAAAAGTACCTTTTTTAAAAAAAGTACCTTTTTCCAAAAAATGTACCTTTTTCTAAAAAAATGTACCTTTTCCAAAAAAAAAGTACCTTTTCCCAAAAAACATACATTTTTCCAAAAAAATAACTTATTCAAAAAAAGTACCTTTTCCAAAAAGAGTACCTTTTCCCAAAAAAAGTACCTTTTTCTAAAAAAATTTTCCTTTTCCCAAAAAATATACATTTTTTCAAAAAAATACCTTTTTCAAAAAAAGTACCTTTTCCAAAAAAAAGTACCTTTTCCCAAAAAAAAGTACCTTTTTCTAAAAAAATTTTCCTTTTCCAAAAGAAGTACCTTTTCCAAAAAAAGTACCTTTTTCCAAAAAACATACATTTTTCCAAAAAAAAACAACTTTTAAAAAAAAAATACCTTTTGCAAAAAAAGTACAAATAAAGTACTTTGTAAAAACAAAGTATCTTTTTCCAAAAAATTTCGTTTTTCCAAAAAGTACCATTTAAAATAATATATAATTTCAAAAAAACTACTTTTTTTCCTCCCCCCACGGATATCTCCACTAAAACAAGGTTTCTTGATATTCGGCATAGATGTGCGCTAAGACGGGATTTTTGGAAATTCCTACCGGAACGGGCAAAAAGGGGAAAAGTCTCCCCATAAACAGTCTCACAAATTGGAAAAGTGCCTGCCCAAACCACTGGAGGTAAGAAGTTGAAATTTGGTATAAAGGTTCCTCCATTGTAGTAGACATCGACTAAGTTTGTATTTTTGGAATTCCCTACAGGATATCCCAAAAGGAAACTCGGTATGTGAGTTCCTGCTTCTGTGTAGGCGTCCGCTTAGACGGAATTTTTGAAATTCCTATCGGGAGGGGAAATAAGGTAAAAGTCTCCTCCTGCCGGCTTGCCCAATCCCTTTTGGCCAACCTAAAATTTTAAATATGTATTCCTTGGACTATGACTAATTCACCGGCAACGTAATTTTTCTATTTTGGAACAGGAACATAGTAAAAATGGTGGTTGAAAGGGAAAAATGTCCCCACTAACGGCCTGCCCAAACCGCTTAGGCAATGCAGTTGAAATTTGGTATGAATGTTCCTCATCCATCGCAGATAGCCGCGAAGATGGAATTTTTGTAAATTCCTATAGGGAGGGGCAAAAAAAAAAAAAAAGCCTCACCTTGGGGGCCGGTAAAAACCCCTTCGGCTAGAAACCTGAAGCTTAAAATGTGGGTCCCTGGAGTGAGGGCTAACTTATTAGAAAGATACTTTTTTGAATTTTGGACAGGGTCGTTATAAAATGGGGGCTCAAAAAGGGAAAGTTGCCCCTTAACGACCTGTCCAAACTGCTGGAACTAGGAAGCTGAAATTCGGTACTTAAGTTCCTCTCAGCCTACTCAAACTGCTGGAACTAGGAAGCTGGAATTCCCTGTCGATGGATTTTCGGAAATTCCTACTGAGAGGGGCACAAATAGTAAAAGTTGACTAGAAACCTGAAATGTAAAACATATGTTACTTGGAGTATGTGCTCACTTACCGAGGAGGTGCTTTTTGGACAGGGACATTGCAAAAATGGGGATTAATGAAGCGAAAAGTGCCGCTTAAAGGCCTGCCCAAACCGCTGGAGGTAGGAAGTTGAAATTTGGTATTAAAGTTCCTCCTCTATTGTAGACATCCGCTAAGATGAGATTTTTTGAAATTTCTACAGGTAGGGTCAAAAACAGGAAAAGTCTCCCCCTTAACGGCCTGGCCAAACTGCTGGAACAAGGGATCTTAAATTGGGTTCCTTCTCCAACGTTGACGTCCCCTAAGATGGTATTTTTGGAAATTCATACCGGGAGGGGTAAAAAGGGAAAAAACTTCCCCCTTGACGGCCTGGCCAAACTGCTGGATATAGAGACCTAAAATTATGTATGTAGTAGGTTCCTCCTCCAACGCAGACGTCCTCTAAGACGGAATTTTTGGAAATTCCTACCGGGAGGGGTAAAAACGGAATAATTCTCCCCCTTGATGGCCTAACCGAACCCTTCGGCTAGAAATCTGTAATATATAATATGTTTTCCTTGGAGTATGGGCTAACTTATCGACAAGGCATTTCTAGGACTTTGGACAGGAACGTGGTAAAAATGGTGGTTCAAAAGCGGAAAATTGCCCCCCCCCCCCCTTAACGTCTGCGTCTTTAGCTAGAAACCTAAAACTTAAAGAACAAGTGTATATGAAACACTAAAATTAAGAAACTAAATAGGAAACGAGTGGGATTGAAACACTACACAAGTGGAATGAAATGGATATAAACGTTGAACGAGTGGAATTGAAATTATAGACAATGCAAATGGATTGGAAGAGGGAATTACCTGTTCAAACACTATCAACGGAATATGAAACTTATGTAGCATTGAAACATACTCTCGAAAAAGTTAAACAAATTTTCTAAAAGAGAAAAACCTTAGAAAATTAATGGAACTTATATATTCTGATATTTAAACTGCAGGTAACGAAGCACCGGTGGAAGAAACCGACGCAGTAAATTTTCCAACTGAATTTGTGAATTTACTTGAATTGCCAGGTCTACCTTTACATAAACTGGAATTAAAGAAAAAACTTTAAGACACCCTAACAACGTAGCGGGCTTTGCCCGCTATCTTTGATATTATAAAATGCTTTCCAACCCTGCTTTACGTTATTTATTTTCATTCAAAGCACAAACGAAGAAAACTAATTACGGGTCTATCGACCTAAGTTCGCACTTTACCAAATTATCTTGACATACACACGTATATTGCAAATTATTATGGATTCATTACTAACAAACCACTTTCATGAGAAAAAGTTATCAAATATTTATTTATTTTAAACCCATTGTTGTGCAGAATTATTTATTTGTGGTGGCTGGGTGAAGGCTTTAAATAAAAAAACTTTAAATAAAAAACGAATTTAATAAAAATTGTGGAGGGCGAAGCCCCCCCCCCCCCCCCTTAACCTTTAAGGCACGCTAACAACGTAGCGGGCTGCGCCCGCTAGTTATTAATATAAAGTACTGGATAATATTATAGCACACTTTTCTATGTAGACTTTGGCATAAATCCTTTTTATACTAAACACCTCGAAAGGTTATTTTTTTTAACCCTATGCCTTAATTAAATTGATAAAAGTTCAAATAAAAAATCTAAAAACATTGTAGCAAAACTATAGCACAAAGTGTTTCAAACTCTGTTTTTGATCCATTTATATTATTACAAATTAGAAAAACAGAATATTTTAGTTTTATATTACTCACTTAAACGACGTAAACAAAAGGTAGAACTTTGGATACGAAAATAGCTATTAAAATACTACTTTTGTAAAAATGTTCGCCATCAAAAATTGCTCGTGGCCTTAGTGTGCCAAGAAAGTGTTTATCTATATAAGTCACCATGATTCTCATTGGATACGCCACCATTTAAGACCACATTTTTTAAATTATATGTGTTTTGTATATAACAATGGATGATCGCTATAGAAATTTTGATTTTCCAACGGATTTGGCTCAAATTTGGTACACATGATGCCAATATTGCAGGATGGGTCACGATGTACTCTTCATTAATCACGCCCACTTTTGCGCCTACTTTTTAAAAAATGATTAATTTGTTATGTAACAATTGATGTTCGCTACGGAAATTTTAAAACGGATTTTGCTTAAATTTGGAACACGTTATCTTGACAATCCTGATATTTCTGGCCAGGTCGAGATATACTTCTTATCAACCATGCCCATTTTTCACCCCACTTCTTTTAAATTATGAATTTGTTATATAACAATGGATATTCGCTACAGAAACTTTTATTTTCCAACTGATTTTGCTCAAATTTGGTGCACATGATCCTTTTATCCTTGGTAAGGTCGGGATATAATTTTTGTTGACCATGCCCGTTTTTACGCCCACTTTTTTAAATTGTGAATTTGTCATCAATTTTAAATTATGAATTTGCTATATAATAATGGATATTCGCTATGGAAGTTTTTATTTTCCAACGGATTTTACTCAAATTTAGTTAGTAGGCATGGTCACCACAAACTCTTCATTGACCACGCCAACTTTTGTGCCTTTTTTAATATAAGAGTTCTTTGTGATCCATTTTGGTTTTTACTATAAACATAATTATTTTTTAATGGATATTGTCGTAATTTTGTTTTAATAACACAGTACAACACTAAAAATGCATCGGGCATGCGACATATCAATTCCGATAGATTTTAGGATGAATATCACGAATGTGAAGACTAAATTTTAATATAAGGTCTACTTTTTGAAATATGCGCAAATTCAGCTCTTAGCCAAAAGCCAATTTTTTCTTTAAAATTTCTTATTTATTCATATACCTGACTAAGCTACTGATAATTTTAAATATGGTTTAAAAATATGGACTTTGAACTTTTAGAACCATGTCAACTTATTTTGATTAGGTAAAGGATCTAGGATATAATTGCAATTAAATTGAAAATTTCATTTATTTTTTCTATTTCGAAAATTTAGTAAAATCTCTTAATCGGATTTGCAAAATCTTAACACATGACTTAAATTCATATTCCACTAAATTCATTTTATCAAAAGAACCAAAACTTTTGAATCAATGTTTGTAGAAAATTCAATCTGAAATACAAATTTTATATCTTTTTCATTTTAAATAAATTTTATATGAATGATAAAAAAAAAGTAGATTTTTGAACATGCGTCATTTAAAATGTTATTTTTGAGAAATTTGAACTTCAGTTATCTAAAAATTCATAGAAATTGATTAGAAAATATATGTTTTACATTTCTGAATGGTTTTATCTGAGTTTTATAATAGAAGATTTATCATAGACTCCTTAATTTAAGGTATTAAAAAGTCGATCTTTTTCAGATTTAGTCCATTTTAACTTAAAATTAAACCAGAAAATGCGAATTTTTTTTTTGATAAATTCAAATATTGCATATTTCTTTTATCGCAGATTATTTTTTATTAACGAAATCGTGAAAAAAGTGAAATTTCAACTTTAAATAGGCGTATAGGGAATATTATCGCAGATGTCAAAACGTGTAATATATCAACTTAAAGGGAAAATTGCACCTTTTTTTTGCAAAAAGTTTATTAAAAAATTTAATTTTCTGCCAAAAATGTTTTTGCGAATATTTCTTTAACTATAGCAATTTTGTTCTGGATTTTGAATTTTTATAATTTTGTACCATCCATTTATGAAAAAAAAATATTAAAGGTTTTTTATTGTAGATTTTTAGTTGATCTGAATATTGTAACAATGAGTGTTATCTAGGTTCTAATTCGACCGGTCCCTTTAAAAAGGGGTCATATGAAAAATGTTAAATAATATGAACAACAATAGCTACATTTTCAACGTTACCCAGCAAAAAAAGTCATTATAAAAAAGTTATTTTAAAAGCACTCCGAATAGCATCAACAGATTGTGAAGTAGTTACAATTTAGCTCTAACACTGATTTATTTTAAACGTGATGTCCCATGTTGTCAGTAGTTCAATTTAAGCATTTTGTTAATAATTTAAAAACGATTACATGATGTTAATAAAGTATGGTTTTTAGGTATACATTTTCATCACATCAGTACGAGTATATTTTGTTTGCATTTTTACAGTGATTTAGAAGTACTCTTTATAATCTCTATATATAAAAGAATAACGTGACTGACTGACTGACTTAACATCGCCCAGCCCAAACCGCTGAAGCTAGGGAGTTGAAATTTGGTATGTAGGTTCCTCTTTCGGCGTAGACGACCGCTAAGACGGGATTTTTGGAAATTCCTACCGCAACGGGCAAAAAGGGGAAAAGTCTCCCCCTTGGCGGCCTGCCAAAACCCCTTTGGCTAGAAAGCTGAAATTTAAGATATGTGTTCCTTGGAGTATGGGCTTACTTTTCTGGAAAGTACTTTCTGGAATTTTGGACAGGGACGTTGTAAAAATGGGGGCTAAAAAGGGTAAAAAGGCCCCCCTTGACGGCCTGCCCAAACCGCTGGAGGTAGGAAGTTGAAATTTGGTATAAAGGTTCCTCTACTATCGTAGACATCCACCAAGATGGGAGTTTTGGAAATTTTTACAGGGACGGGGGAAAAGTCTCCCCCTTGACGGCCTGCTCAAACTGCTGGAGCTATGAAGTTGAAATTTGGTATGTAGGTTCCTCGACCGGTGTAGACGTCCGTTGAGACGTCATTTTTGGAAATTCTTATCGGGAGGGGTAAAAAGGGGACAAAAAAAGTACCTTTTTCCAAAAAAGTACCTTTTCCCAACAAAAGTACTTATTCCCAAAATAAGTACCTTTTTCCCAAAAAAGTACCTTTTTCCAAAAAAAGTACCTTTTTCCAAAAAAAGTACCTTTTCCAAAAAAAGTACCTTTTACCAAAAAAAGTACCTTTTTCCAAAAAAAGTACCTTTTTCCAAAAAAAGTACCTTTTTCCAAAAAAAGTACCTTTTTCCAAAAAAAGTACCTTTTTCCAAAAAAAAGTACCTTTTTCCAAAAAAAGTATCTTTTTCCAAAAAAAGTACCTTTTTCCAAAAAAGTACCTTTTTTCAAAAAAATACCTTTTTCCAAAAAAGTACCTTTTTCCAAAAAAGTACCTTTTCCCGAAAAAAGTACCTTTTTCCAAAAAAAGTACCTTTTTCCAAGAAACGTACCTTTTTCTAAAAAAATGTACCTTTCCCAAAAAAAAGTACCTTTTCCAAAAAAAGTACCTTTTCCCAAAAAACATAAATTTTTCCAAAAAAAATACGTTTTTCAAAAAAAGTACCTTTTGCAAAAAAAAGTACCTTTTCCCAAAAAAAGTACCTTTTTCTAAAAAAATGTTCCTTTTCCCAAAAACATACATTTTTTCAAAAAAATACCTTTTTCAAAAAAAGTTCCTTTTCCAAAAAAAAGTACCTTTTCCCAAAAAAAATAACCTTTTTCTAAAAAAATTTTCCTTTTCCAAAAAAAGTACCTTTTTCCAAAAAAACATACATTTTTCCAACAAAAAACACCTTTTTAAAAAAAAATACCTTTTCCAAAAAAAAGTACAAATAAAGTACTTTGTAAAAACAAAGTATCTTTTTCCAAAAAATTTCGTTTTTCCAAAAAGTACCATTTAAAATAATATATAATTTCAAAAAAACTACTTTTTTTCATCCCCCCACGGATATCTCCACTAAAACAAGGTTTCTTGATATTCAGCATAGACGCGCGCTAAAACGGGATTTTTGGAAATTCCTACCGGAACGGGCAAAAAGGGGAAAAGTCTCCCCATAAACAGTCTCACAAATTGGAAAAGTGCCTGCCCAAACCACTGGAGGTAAGAAGTTGAAATTTGGTATAAAGGTTCCTCCACTGTAGTAGACATCGACTAAGTTTGTATTTTTGGAATTCCCTACAGGATATCCCAAAAGGAAACTCGGTATGTAAGTTCCTCCTTCTGTGTAGGCGTCCGCTTAGACGGAATTTTTGAAATTCCTATCGGGAGGGGAAATAAGGTAAAAGTCTCCTCCTGACGGCTTGCCCAATCCCTTTTGGCCAACCTAAAATTTTAAATATGTATTCCTTGGAGTAGGACTAACTCACCGGCAACGTAATTTTTCTATTTTGGAACAGGAACATAGTAAAAATGGTGGTTAAAAGGAAAAATGTCCCCACTAACGGCCTGCCAAAACCGCTTAGGCAATGCAGTTGAAATTTGGTATGAATGTTCCTCATCCATCGCAGATAGCCGCGAAGATGGAATTTTTGTAAATTCCTAAAGTGAGGTGCAAAAAGAAGAAAAGCCTCACCTTGGGGGCCGGTAAAAACCCCTTCGGCTAGAAACCTGAAGTTTAAAATGTGGGTCCCTGGAGTAAGGGCTAACTTATTAGAAAGATACTTTTTTGAATTTCGGACAGGGTCGTTATAAAATGGGGGCTCAAAAAGGGAAAGTTGCCCCTTAACGACCTGTCCAAACTGCTGGAACTAGGAAGCTGAAATTCGGTACTTAGGTTTCTCTTCCAGCCTAATTCCAACCGGGTGGTACAAAAAAAGAAAAAGTGTCCCCCTTGACAGCCTGCTCAAACTGCTGGAACTAGGAAGCTGAAATTCCCTATCGATGGATTTTCGGAAATTCCTACCGAGAGGGGCACAAATAGTAAAAGTTGGCTAGAAACCTGAAATGTAAAACATATGTTACTTGGAGTATGGGCTCACTTACCGGGAAGGTGCTTTTAATGGGATTAATGAAGCGAAAATGCCGCTTAAAAGCCTGCCCAAACCGCTGGAGGTAAGAAGTTGAAATTTGGTATTAAAGTTCCTCCTCTATTGTAGACATCCGCTAAGCTGAGATTTTTGTAAATTTCTACAGGTAGGGTCAAAAACAGGAAAAGGACAGGGACATTGCAAAAATGGGGATTAATGAAGCGAAAAGTGCCGCTTAAAGGCCTGCCCAAACCGCTGGAGGTAGGAAGTTGAAATTTGGTATTAAAGTTCCTCCACTATTGTAGACATCCGCTAAGATGAGATTTTTGGAAATTTCTACAGGTAGGTTCAAAAACAGGAAAAGTCTCCCCCTTAACGGCCTGGCCAAACTGCTGGAACAAAGGATGTTAAATTGGGTTCCTTCTCCAACGTTGACATCCCCCTAAGATGGTATTTTTGGAAATTCATACCGGGAGGGGTAAAAAGGGAAAAAACTTCCCCCTTGACGGCCTGGCCAAACTGCTGGATATAGAGACCTAAAATTATGTATGTAGTAGGTTCCTCTTCCAACGCAGACGTCCTCTAAGACGCAATTTTTGGAAATTCCTACCGGGAGGGATAAAAACGGAATAATTCTCCCCCTTGATGGCCTAACCGAACCCTTCGGCTAGAAACCTGTAATAAATATATAATATGTTTTCCTTGGAGTATGGGCTAACTTATCGACAAGGCATTTCTAGGACTTTGGACAGGAACGTGGTAAAAATGGTGGTTCAAAAGGGGAAAATTGCCCCCCCCCTTAACGTCTGCGTCTTTAGCTAGAAACCTAAAACTTAAAGAACAAGTGTATATGAAACACTAAAATTAAGAAACTAAATAGGAAACGAGTGGAATTGAACCACTACACAAGTGGAATGAAATGGATATAAACGTTGAACGAGTGGAATTGAAATTATAGACAATGCAAATGGATTGGAAGAGGGAATTACCTGTTCAAACACTATCAACGGAATATGAAACTTATGTAGCATTGAAACATACTCTCCAAAAAGTTAAACAAATTTTCTAAAAGAGAAAAAACCTTAGAAAAGGAATGGAACTTATATATTCCGATATTTAAACTTTATGTAACGAAGCACCGGTGGAAGAAACCGACGCAGTAAATTTTGCAACTGAATTTGTGAATTTACTTGAATTGCCAGGTCTACCTTTACATAAACTGGAATTAAAAAAAAAAAATTTAAGACACGCTAACAACGTAGCGGGCTTTGCCCGCTATTTTTAATATTATAAAATGCTTTCCAACTCTGCTTTACGTTCTTTATTTTCATTCAAAACACAAATGAACAAAACTACTTACGGGTCTATCTACCTAAGTTCGCACTTTACCAAATTATCTTGACATACACACGTATATTGCAAATTATTATGGATTCATTACTAACAATCCACTTTCATGAGAAAAAGTGATCAAATATTTGTTTTGTTTTAAACCCATTGTTGTGCAGAATTATTTATTTGTGGTGGCTGGGTGAAGGCTTTAAATAAAAAAACTTTAAATAAAAACACGAATTTAATAAAATTTGTGGGGGCGGGCGCAGCCCCCCCCCCTTAACCTTTAAGGCACGCTAACAACGTAGCGGGCTGCGCCCGCTAGTATATAATATAATGCATTTTTAAAAGTGATTTAAATGTGCTTTTTATAATATCTGGAATAGCATATTTTAGAGGCAATTTTAATGTTCAGCCTTTACAGAGCCCATTTCTGAACCTATTGTGTAACAAATGCTTCAATTTATTATTATTTTTAAGTAGGGAATGCAAAATCCCGCACTTTTTGATTTCCTGGGAAAGCGGGAAATTTATCTTTAATTCCCGGGATCCCGGGATCCCGCAAGGGAAATAAAGTAGAAAATATTTTATAATAATTTAAAAATTTTTATAAATAAAATATCTTAAAGTTCTCAAATATTCATGATTGTGAAAAAGCTCAGGTGGTTTTTCTTGGAATTTTCGTAGTGAGAAAGAATTAATTTTATATTAGAAATTATATAACTAAATAAACTAAACTAATTTTTAGACTAAAAAGCTTGTCAGTCAAAAAAATTAATAAAAAAATGAATATAGAAAATAATTAGAAATTTATTAATTCAGTTCGAGGCCAATTTCCTGATGCAGAAAAATAGCAGTTTTTGAAAAAAAAGTACACTCATAGAAATAAATCTGTAAAAATAGCAGAAAAAGTTACTAAAAATTAGTTAAAAATTATGATGCAGAAAAAACTGCTAAAGTTAGCAGACTTTTTTACTAAATACTAGTGAAATGAGAACAGCAAAATTAAAACTGTTAAATTTACTGAATTTTAGTAATATTTAGGCTAACTTTTAGTTAATTAAAAATAGCAAATTGTAGTGTAAATCTGCAGAAAAGTTTGCTAAATATTTGTAGACTGAAAATAGCAAAAACAAACTGTTAAATCTACAACATTTTTGCTGTTTTTAAGCTAAATTTAGTTGAATGCAAATAGCAGTCTATTCTGCTAAAATCAGCAGAAATATTTGCTAAAAAATTGTAATCTGCTGTTTTCAAAAGGCTCGATTTTTATTTGCATTTAAAAAAAAATCGAAAAAAAAACTTTGAAAATTTTAAATTTTTTGGTGATTTTTTAGGCTACTAATTATTTAGCAAAATTTTTTGCTGATTTTAGCAGGTTAATTTGCTATTCTCCATTTACAAAAATTTAGCTCAAATATAACTAAAATTCTGTATATTTAACAGTTTTATTTTAACTTTTCCTATATTACTAATATATATCAAAAATAATCTGCTATTTTAGCAGTTTTTTTCTGTAACATCATTTTTAACAAATTTTTAGTAGTTTGAACTAAATTTTTTACGGACTTTTTTCTATTAGTGTACTTATTATGTCAATTCATAATAAGGAAATTGGCCTCGAACTGAATTAAAAAATTTCTAATTAATCAATTAAAAAGATCGAAAAAACTATTTTATTTTTTAAATAAAAATTAAAAACCAAAATAGAAAATAATTTTAGAAAATTGGAAAATTTTTTTAAAATTATGGGAACAAATTTCAACTTACTTGCAAATTTTTAAAAATCAATGGACAAATTTCTCTTTAATTCTGTATACAAACGCTATTTGAGTGGTTTTAAGAGGCATTGAAAGGAACTTTAAAAGTTTAATCAAGTACACAAATTAATCAGTGTGTTTGTTAAGTCGAAAGTCTTAATAATTTTACTCAATCATTGTTTTAGTTTCTCTTTCAATTTTTTCAGTTGTGGTAAAAGTAACAAATTGTAGTAAGTAAACGAACAAGCCTAATGTAAAATGTTTACAATTTTCAAAAGATTGCAAAATTTTGCTTAAGAAAGTTTAAAATAATTAACTTTATTACTTTAAACTGCATTTTTTGAAATCCCGGGATTCCCGGTCTAAATTCCCGGGAATGCGGGAACTGAAAAATGCTTAATTTCCTGGGAATCCCGGGACGGGAAATCCCGGGATGCATTCCCTATTTGTAACGCAATATTAAGGAAACACTTCTTTTACATCTGAATCAATTCGATTAAGTCAAAATCAGACAAAACCAATCGTCCCCAGACGATTTCCTTAGGCAAGAATGAAATCCAGATAGGGACATGCCTGCAGCGGATTATTTTTCACAATTTGTTAAATGCGTTTGGGACTTTTAGCACATTTAATTCCTTTGATGCAATTAATGTATATCCCGATAAAATGAAATTGAAAAAACTAATATGCAAGTGCTTGTGCAAATTTAAATGTTACTGACACTTTAGAAAACATTGTTCTCTATTGTTGTTTCTACATGAATGGATGTCACTACATTGCTAGATCTGTCAAAACAACAGAGTAGTACATTGGAAGATGACAAAGCAAATTGTGGAAATTTTTCTGTTGCTGTTTTTGTTTTTCTTTGATATTTTAAATGTTTAATAACGCTCCTAGATGAGAATTCTCATTGAGTTTGTAATTTAACTTAACAAATATTTCCAGAAATTCTAAAAACGTCATCCCCTGACGATTTCCTTAGCCGAGAATGAAATCCGAATAGGGACATGCCTGCAGCGCATTTTTATTTTTGTTAAATACGTTTGGGACTTTTAGCATATTTAATTCCTTTGACAAAACTTTTTTAATTTTTGCCCAACAGTTTTTTTTTTTAAATAAGTTTTTAACATATTTACTTCAGTCTTTAAATTCAAAAAAAGATACGATATTGAATTAAATAAGATTAATACACTAAGACCGAGTTTTTAAGAAGTCACTTAAACTTGGTTTAGTTAAACCGAAAACGAATTATATCAGCCATTTGAAGTTTATTAACAAAAATTTGCACGAACAACTTTTTCTCGTTCGATTTTACGACTTTTAAAGCGTAATAGTAATTAAAGCAGGTGACATTTATAGAACTTTTTGTGTATAAGCAAAGGTAAGGGACCAACCTCTGTTAACGAACCTCTTGATTGGTATGTTTTAAACGATAAAATATGTTAACATTGCAACAAATTTTATTAACATATTTCTTTGGTGCACGGTGCAAAAGCATGCGAGCGACTTCATAGAGGCTTAACAATACATTTTAATTGTTAACTTTTATATTATTTGCTTTTAGTGAAAAGAAGAATTCATATTTGAAGGTTCAATGGGATCCAATTCTCTATTCCTTCCCTTTTTCAATGGGAACTGTAATTGAAGTATTTTTTAAAATATGTACGAATAATTAAAAAATATGTAAATAATCGTAAATTAATAAGTACGTTAATTAAATTAACTATTTTGATTTTTTAGACATAAAAACTGGAATCTCTAATAAATTCGTAATTTACAAACAAATGAATTTACAAAGAAAAAAATAACATTATATATACATTTTTGAAAGTAGTTTTAAAGCACATGAATTCGAAACAGAAAAAAGAGCACTTATCGCTCCATTGTAACCAATTTAAAAGTTGTTTGTTTTGAATGACTTACACATATTTTTGCTGGGTATTTAAGGCAAATCTGCGTTGAACCGATTAAAGTATAAAAAAATTATAAAAAGCTAATGCTTAATACTTAACACTTAACACTTGCGGTATAATCGGACGTATGCCAACCAAATCTTTTAGGAAGTAAGCGAAGAAGTTATGTTAGATGTGAGAATGTATAAACGTTGAGTTTTCAACGTTGATAATTATCTACGTTGCAGGTTAACGTGCATACGAAAAGTAATGTGTTAGTTTTCATCTCAAACGCGTTTTTGTGCACTTTGAATTTCTTCTGAGTTAATGGATATATATGTATGTGACCTTCTCCGAGAAAAGGCACCTAGTGTGTGAAAATGAAAAAATCAAAAAAAAATTTAATTTTAATATTTTTCTCATTTTTATCGATTTTCCCAAGTTCGTTTTGTACGTTTTTATGGGGTAAATAAATTTTTATCAGAAATCTAACTCATTTCATCTTATTCTACACCCTTTTAGGTATCAGAATCCACTCTTAAGTCCAAACCCGTTTTTTGACACACTAGGTCCCTTTTCTCGGAGTAGTTACACAGCTAATAATAAAACTGTTGATTAAAAAAAAATTTAGCTATATTTGAGTTAAATTTAATGTTATTGAAAATGTTTAATTATTCTCTTAAATTAGCAAAGCATTTTGCAGCATATGAAAAAAACAGCAAAGACTGTTTTATCTATAAAATCTTAGTTATATTGAATGGAAATTACAGTCTATTTGGGTTAAATCAATTAAAATATTTGCTAAAAAAGTGTATTCTTGATTTTAGATATCCCATTATAAAAAATCTAAAAATAAGTTTGGAAATTTTAATGTATTTAATAATCTTATTTTGCTGTTCTTACCTTACTAATTTTTAGCCGACAATATACATTTATTTTAGCAGTTTTCTCTGCAGTGTGCTTTTCTACTAATTTTTAGAGCATTTAGCAAACATGTTTAAAGATTTTTTCTATAAGTGTACATATGGGAAAATCTACGAAATAGTACGATTTCAATTTTGAAAAATGAAAAATTTCAAATTAGTGGCACACGTTTTATTTTAGCGTCAACTTGTTAAAAATACATTAAAAATAAATAATGTGCTCGCGTGCATCATTTTTTTCAAGTGCTGAAAAAGTTATAAGCGAAAAACCCCAGAATTTGTAGAATGTAAAATTTTGTAAAATTTTTAAAATTTTTTACTTTTGGGGGATGCAAACACACGTTTTCGAAAAACCTTTCCATTCTAAGTCCGAATTTGGGTTCCAAGTTTGTCCAACACATCTGGTTTTTGGAGGAAATTTAGGCTAAAGATAAGAATTATCTTAATTTGTAATTTTTAAGTTATTTTTACAGACTTTGACCCTGATTGAAGATAAAAATATATTTTAAGATTTACAATGATCACTGACAGTGTAATAGAAAACGGATAGTCGTACTATGTTTCCATTATTGATTTTAAGTAGTATAGTTAATTTTTTATTTATTTTTTTCAAACGAGTTTTATTAATAAAAAAATTAATTTAACAAAATAGATACTTATTTTTAAATATAATAATGTTAATTTTTTAGTGTTTTATTTTTAATTTTTTCAGAAGTTACAGCGTTTTTGTCCTCAAAAGACCAACTATCAAACAACTCCGTTAGCGTTTCTCTGCTGGAATGTTGAGAGTAAGTTGTGTTGATTGTTGATGTAGGTTGTCGCTGTTTTAAAAGGTAAAGCAGAGAGACGAAGCAAAGAATGTATGATACAAAATTTTCAAATTTATTTTTCTTTGCACAAGTAATGTGATTATGCCTTTTTGAATGATAATTCTGTACATATTACGAAAAAAAATATTAGAAAATGTTAAAGTTTGTTCCATAAATTTGTTTTATAAAAAAAAAAAAATTATCAAAAAATGCAGGACAAAATTGAGTGGCACATTAGCGGTTTAAAGAATTATTAGGTCAAATATATCTTAAATGGTAGATATTACCATGACAATTATTATGTGAAAGTGCTAAATGGATCGGTAAAACATTGAATTATCTACAACAGTTTTTTCTCCAAAATTCGCTTAAAGGCAAATTTAAAATGGAAGGCACACCTGCAGTTCTGAGAATTATGGCATCCAATATATCTTAAATTCTCCGTATGATGAATGCAATTATGATGTGAAAGTGCTAAATAGATCGGATGACGTTTTTAGCTTTACGGTACTTTTTACTCAACAGAACGCTAAAAATTAATTTTTTAATTGATTGGCACATCCGCAGTTTAAAGAATTAAAGGTTGAAATTTGGCTTATAGCATAGAGTTTATAGCCACTATTGTTTTGTGAGAGTGCTAAAACGATCGGATTATCCCTTTTGGTTCTATTGCAAGTTAAGCTTGAAAAACCTATGAAAATCAACAAAATTTAACCTAAAATGGCTCTCGGCACCAAAATAATAATTCGATCTATTTAGCACTTACACACAATATTAGTAGTACTCATATTTACCGATCACACAGGGTTGCCACTAGTTATTTCTCAAACTGCGGATGTGCTCTTCAAAAAATATGAAATTTCATTATCTGCACGCATGAACCTGATGATGTTTGTACTGTCATAATTTCTTTGTTGCTGAAGGCACACTAAATTGTTTGGTCTCCTTTTGTTAGTATGTTTGTCGTTTATAATAGAATATAAAAAAATTTGCAATTACGTTGAGGCTGAAAGCGCAAAAACGAAAATCCTCTTAATTTTCGTTTTATGCAAAAACAGAGTGACAGATTTTGAAGAGCTACCATTTATTCCTCACTGATGGCACATGCTTTTTTCAACATATAGAAGATTTTCCAACATCAGTACTATCATCCACAAAAGGATTAGAACGATTTCCTTTTATGCTGAAAAAGTTATAGCCAAAAGAGTTGAACAACTTTCGAAAGTTACAAGCAAAATTAGGGTAAATTAAGGTAGACCTTAGCTCAGTAGACCACATTAACAGCATAATTATAAAACTTTAGGATGTTGGCGAGGTTAAACTCGTCGTTTTGAAAATTATGACGCTTTCAGATATATTATGTATTGCTCTTAAAGTGGTTAAAAGCCTAAGTGACATGGAATCATACTATACCGTAGATTTGCCCATATGCATATGTAAATAACGCAAAACATAATAAGTATTATCGGCCAAAGGGGTTTGATAACATTCATTGCCGGAAAAATAACGATTCACTTATATATTTCTGGGAAGAGAAAGAATCCGCAATTTTTTGTCACTTTGGATATTTAGTCGGAAATTGTTTAACAGATGAGTATTTTAAATTCGTGTAAATAATAATAATAGCTTATTATCTTTATTGTTCTATTAGGAATTCAAATAAAGTCTATAATTTATTTCCAAATATGTATGTATGTGTGATGGATGATAAATGCGTTGGCACGTAAGCGAATAATTACATAGGGTAGTGTATGGGATGATGTGGATAACGGGGTAGAGTGGATAAGTTTAATTTCCCAGCAAAACCTTATATTACCAGGTAAAGGGAAATTGAATAAGAAACCAAAAATTTTAACTACCCGAGTAAAAAAAATTATATATAATCATATGTGGCATATATTACAATATATAATTAGACATGTGGTTATGTATATCCATATATAATTATTTATTAAATTTTTTACGAAAAATTTTCCTTATATTATGCCATATATAATTTCATCTAATTAGATATCGGCCTTCATAATATTAGATATGGCATATATAATTATAACCATATTACATAACATGGTTGATCTTATTGCATATATAGTTATATATAGAACTATATCTTAATATATATATGGTGGCATTTTAGCAATATATAATTATATATGGTATCATTTAAACAATATATAATTATATATGGTGACAGTTAAACTAGATATTATCATATATGGTGCCATTTAAACAATATGTGGTCATATATGGTACCTCATAAACCAAATCTTTAATTCAGTTCCAGATATGATAATATATGGTACTATATATAGTGCGATATATATTTATATATGGTGTTATTTAAGCTATATATTATCATATATGGTGCCATTCAAACCATATATTATCATATATGGTGCCATTCAAACCATATATTATCATATATGCTACCATTTAAACCATATATTATCATATATGGTGCAATTTCAACAATATATGCCCATATATGGTACCTCAGGAACAATATTTTTAATACAGTTCCACATATGATAATATATGCTACCATATATAGTGCCATATATATTTATATATGGTGTTATTTAAGCAATATATTACCATATATGGTGCCATTTAAACCATATATTGTCATATATGGTGCCATTTCAACAATATATGCTCATATATGGTACCTGATGAACGACATTTTTAATACAGATGCAGATAGGATAATATATGCTACCATATATAGTCCCATATATATTGATATATGGTGTCATTTAAACAATATTAATATATAGACATATATGGTATCATTTAAACAGTATATTGTCATATATGGCACAATTTAAACAATATATAGTCAAATTTGGTACCACATCAACATTTTGAATACAATTCCCTATATGGTTTAATTTGAATAATGTAAAACTATGTATGGCGCTATAAAAAATATTATCAGATATGTTACTTCATTAACAATATTTATAATACAGTGTCATATATTGTAATATATGTATATCATTCAATATATATTGATGTATAGTAATGGTACAATAATTCCAATATCAGTTGAGATACAATTTGTGGGTCCATATCAACAATTTGTTCACGTACATTTAACATATATATATGTACATTTAAGTTATAATTTTTAAACACTTTATAAAGTTAAATAGTTCCATAAACCTCGTCTAACTGTATAGAATGTTTATGAATATACGATTTAATATATAATAATTATAACTACAAATTGGTGCCATTATCTAAAATTTAATTTAATGTTAACTTATAATAAAATAAAAATGTATTTCCTAAAAATAAAAAAATAGTGTTAATTAATGTTAATATACAATAGGTTTAAGTTTAACATCCCAGACAGAAAAATATAATCGGCACAATGCTGGCAAACCGTTGGCGATGGTCGGCTATGCGTTGGCAGAACGTTGCATTAACTATCTTGGCAAAAAAATAGATTTCAAAAAACATTTTTGAAAAAATTGAGAAAACTTTTTTTAATATTTGCTTTTAAAAACATGAAATTTAACCCAGTCCACCAGATTGTCAGCCAAGACCTCTACACTCTAATCTAACGAGACTTGTTATAGATGTGTGATAGCTACAAATTAAATGAATGATAAAAGCATTTCGAGCTAACTTATAAGCATCGAAAAAAGGTATTCCAGAAATTATTAAATGTATTTTAGAAAATTTTAATTGTATATCACAAAATATTATTTGCACTTCGGAAACTACAATATTACGCAAATTTAATTATTTATTTATTTAGTTGTGTCCAGAAATAATGAAATCTATTTCAGAATTTCATAGCTAATAGAGAAAAATTTCTCAAATACATTTCATAATTTCGGAAATACGATTGATAATTTCTGAAATACAGTTTGATAATTTCTGAAATACAGTTGTGAATTTCGGAAATACAATTAATAATTTCTGAAACACAATTGATAAAACTGAACTTCAATTGACTAGTTCTGAAATACAATTCATAAATGTGAAAAATAATTGATGAGTTCTGAAACACAATTGATAAAACTGAAATTCAATTGATTATTTCTGAAATACAATTGATAAATCTTAAAACAATTAATACAATTGGAAATGGTGTAGAGCGTCAAAAAGATGTAAATAAAATTATTTTATTCAAAGATTTCAATTTAATAAAAAAATAAATATATAATTTTATAAAAAAATTTATAGAAAAAAAATTTTAATTTTATAAAAAGAAATTAACTTTGTAAAAGAAATGCATATTGAACTCGTTACCTTCTGAGTTTAAACCTTATTTTAACAAAATATTGCAATTTTTATAAAATCAGTGCTCTGCCAGTGTATTATTTTTTGAAAAGTTGGCAATATATGTCTGGGATCTTATTTAATCCCGAATAAATGGAGATCTTACGTAGTACCAAATATAATGCGGCATCTAATTTTATCTGTCATTTTTATGGATAGTTTTAGATGTCAATCCCCAAATATATTGCTGTTTCCAATTCTATCTGCCATTTTAATACCGAAATAAATTGCTGGATCTAATTCGATCTGCCATTTTTCTGATAAATTTAGATCCAAGTTTATCCCCAAATATATTGCTGGATCTAATTTGATCTGCCATTTTTCAGATCAATTTATATCTAAGTTTATCCACAAATATACTGCTGGATCTAATTCGATCTGCCATTTTTCGGATCAAATTAGATCTAAGTTTATCCCCAAATATATAGCTGGATCTAATTGGATCCGCCATTTTTCGGATCAAATTAGATCTAAAAATATCCGCAAATATATAGCTGGATCCGCCAATTTTCGGATCAAAATGGATCTAGGTTTATCCCCAAAGATATCACTGGACCTCCCAATTTTGAGATATAACTTGATCTTAGTTTATCCCCATATATACAATGGGATCTAATACGATATGATTGGATACACCCAATTTTGAGATCTAATTGGATCAGCTAGATATTACAGCAGATCTTAAACAATATCAAATTGGATATAATTAGATATTGCGCGAGATCAATTTTTTTTACTCGGCTACTTACACTTTGGTGGCATAACACATTATTTTAACATGGGGGTGTCATTGGAGGTAAATGGTTGCCTAAGTCGTACCGGTATAGGATAAAATAAGTCACTGCACAAGTTGGTACTTGTATATTAAATTCAACAGTTAGCTAAAATAAGTACATATTTGAATGGAGTGAAATAAGTCGTTACACATTAGTGAATATTTAATTGGTTACATATAGGGAATAAAATAAGACGTTACCAGTAATGACTTTGTTTATAAGTACACCGATCCGAGCAATGTATGCAATTTTTACCCTTATAAATAAGTTATATAACACAATATCTATAATATATTATTCTAAAGCCTCCAAATAAGTAGTGATATATTATTTCATACCTCCCACATAAGTATTGATATAGCACAATATTAGTAACGTATTACTTTAAGTTTCTAAGTAAAACGAAGGGGAAAGGGGTACACATTGCCAGGCAATGCATGAAAAAGGTCCAACCCATTACCAAGGTTTTGCTGGGTTGTTCTCACATTTCTGCGTTTAGTTCTAAAATATAAACAAATGTTTTCGTTTCCATAAATACAATGAAGCGGCCAAATACGGCAATGGCGATAGACTAAAATGAAGATGCATTCGAAAACTACTTGGTAGGGGAACTTTTCACTAAATTAATATAAAAAGAAAACTACAGTCAGGCGTCTTTTTAGTATAAGCGCATTTAGTTAAAAATTCATATACCTAATTTTAAATAAGTGACCACAACTTCGTACTTTGTTTTTATTCTGTGTCGTTAACACGGAATTGAAAGAATAAGAATATCAGAGATAGTGTGGGTAAATTTACCTTTTAAGTGGAATAGGAAAAAACACATTATATGTAATTTTGTTCACAAATAATGTGTAATTTTACATTGAAGCTGAGTAGAAATTTAGAAATTATTGTGTTAATTTACTAAATTTGTGCGTATGTACAAACGTAAGCATAGAATGCGTAAAAATACACAAAAGTTGGTAAAAAATCAATAAAAAAATGAATATGTTTAACACAGCGGTGTCTGAAGTTAAACCACCCAAAAACCATTTTTTTAAATAAAATACAATAATAAATTAATTTTTAGGACATAGCATACTAATAACACTGTTCAAGTTTTTAACACGAAATTTGTGGTACTAACGTGAAAACCATATGGTTGTGTTTGGATGAGCCCCCTGACTACTACTCCACCGATGAAAGTGCCAATTTGGCTCATTGGGAAAAGTTTATGGCGTACTTTTTGAATTTCGGTCAATTCGTCAATTTTTGACAATTTTCATCCCATTTAAGCCCATTTAAGTCGCTTTTCCTGTATTCAAAATTTCTTGTGTTATCTTTATACGGCTTACAATTACTATTTCCACCAATAGAACGCACATTTCAACTGAGAAAATCTAAATTTTTAGCCTATTTTCATGATTTTTGCCCATTTTTCATCGATTTTCCCCATTTTTGTGCTGTTTTTATGCGCTTTTTTGTTGTTCTTGCGCAAACTTATCGACATAATTCTTACCGTTTTTCCTTTTTACTATATATTATGCAATATTATTGCCATTTCAATCAACTCAACACACTTTTTAAATACAAAAAACCATAGTTTTTTACGCTTTTTCGGATGATTTTCGGGTTTTTTATTGATTTAAATAAATTTTTTGTGGTTGAATACATTTCTTCGGTATAAAAATTAATGGAAATGCGTGTTTCTCCGTATTAATGTAATTCATTTTAAATTGGCAATTGAAATAGAGAAATAAGCAATGGAAAATCATTCGTTATCCTCCAATTCCATTAACAAATTCCAGCAAAGATCTGCCAAAAGTGAATCTAATTTTTTTCCACTATACCAGTGTTCCAACTCTGCTGATACCTGGTGGAAACGTTCCCCATGCTCGTCTGATTCAGACAGCAACTGACGCTCGAAGTGATCCTGGTGGTGATGCATGAAATGCACTTTCAACGACATTCGAACACCGATGTTTTCCAAAGATTGCAGTATATCATCAACAATGGCACGCCAATTGTCCACTCGATGAATGCCGAGAACTTTTTCGATCACTGCTTTCAGGCTATCCCAAGCGATGAGTTCCTCTTCTTGAAGGACATTGTTGAAGTCTTCATCCTTCATCAGTTTGCGAATGTCTGGGCCATTTAACACACCTGAAATAAATATATGATTTTATATAAAAACTTTCAAGAATACTTCATCTTTGTTTGGCGGAAAAAGAATTCCAAATATTTATTTACCTTCTTTAATTTTCGCTTCACTCAAGCGTGGAAAAATGTACTCCAATCGTCCAAAAGCCAATCTATTTCCACGCACCAGTAACGCTTTGATGAAATTCTTCATTAACCCAAGTTTAATGTGCAATGGTGGCAGCAATACCTTATCCATTGGCACCAACTCCTCGTGGATAACGTTCTGCTGCCCGATTAGACGATTTGTTCTCGGTAACCAATCTCGTTTTTGATACTGTGGTGTATATCGCAAATCCCACGTACACTAGTAGCACATATTTTTAGTGTAACCAGTTTGAAGGCCACAGATAAGTGCAACCACTTTCAAATCAGCGCATATTTTCCAACAATGTTCATGGTATTTCACAGAATCCAAGATTAGTTTCATGGAATCATACGTTTCCTTTGTTTTCACGGCAAGCGCAAGTGGCACAGAGTTTTTTGTATTATCGAAATACAGCAGCACAGCCTTGAGACTGCTCTTCGATCCATCGATGAACAACCGCCATTGGTCCGCATTGTACGTGTAATTCATGGCCGACATCAAACCATCGATATCATTACAGTACGTAAATGAATTGTTTTCGGTGCGAGTAAGAAACGGTAGAAATTTATGCTGTCGACCACGCGAACCGAACACTTTAACTTCTGGTGACAGGATATTCACAGCTTTAAGATGTTGAGCAAGAATTATGGTTTTATTTTGTGACAACTTTAGTTCTCTTGACATTATGTTCAAGCGCTGTTGTGTAACTTCAATGTGTTTGCATGGTGGCGTAATATTTGGTGGCTGATACAAAGAAAAATTCGATTCTGGCTCCGAAAAAAAAGATGGTGGGATGTATTCTTCAGTTGGACTCGGTTTTCTCGGGATTGGCACTGGCGGAGAATGGGGAAGAGTGGTTTGAGCTGACGGAACACTTTGGTAAATATATTCCATCACCTTTCTTCTGTTCATACCCACAACATTATTTTTACATACGTAGCACATGTTTTTTTCGTGGTCGACTGGCTTTGGCCAAATCATCGGTATTCCATATGGCATGCTTTCCCGTCGACCTGTTCGCCAATCATACAAACGTGCTAAACACGATGAACAAGCTATTTTAGGCACCCAGTCAACATTACAAATCACTGGAATACTGAAGTACTGCTCGTACAATGTTGCAATTTCATCAGTAATTTTTTTCTTAGACGACATAATGGTCCACTTTCTGCACATATAACAGTAATGATTGAAGTTTTTCAGGCATTCATCCATTTTTTACCGTAAAAATTAATCACTTCAAACTGGAAACTTTATTTATACTTTTATTACTTTTTCGTCACTTTAAAAAAATCGTACTTTACGCGTTCAGAGACACTTGTTGAATGACAAAAATCGATCAATGAACATCTATAAATACTACGTAAGTTTCAATATTTTACTGAGAGGTACTTATGAATAGGCGCATCTTTTAAGGGTGGCTATATACCTGATTCGTGTGCGTTTGTGTAAAAAAAATGTGTGTAAAAAAATCATGCAGGTAGCCAACGGAAAAAAACCCAAATAATTAAAAAAGTACACTTTCCTTTTTTCCTTTTAATTGTCCACGCACATTACCAAAAAAGCGTAAAAAACGATGGTTTTTGTATTTAAAAAGTGTGTTGAGTTGCTTGAAATGGCAATAATATTGCATAATATATTGTAAAAAGGAAAAACGGTAAGAATTATGTCGATAAGTTTGCGCAAGGACAACAAAAAAGCGCATAAAAACAGCACAAAAATGGGGAAAATCGATGAAAAATGGGCAAAAATCATGAAAATAGGCTAAAAATTTTGATTTTCTCAGTTGAAATGTGCGTTCTAATGGTGGAAATAGTAATTGTGAGCCGTATAAAGATAACACAAGAAATTTTGAATACAGGAAAAGCGACTTAAATGGGCTTAAATGGGATGAAAATTGTCAAAAATTGACGAATTGACCTAAATTCAAAAAAAACGCCATACATTTTTCCCAATGAGCCAAATTGGCACTTTCATCGGTGGAGTAGTAGTCAGGGGGCTCATCCAAACACAACCATATGGTTTTCACGTTATTACCATTTTACAACTTGAACAGTGTAATGAATTATATACTAAAATAAGTAAACTGAATGGAATTGATTTTAGATAAAAAAATGAGATTAATTTAAAATGTAAAAAAATTAAATAAAATGTTAATTACTGTCTGACCGCTTATGTCGAAGTTCGTCGTTCTGAAATGTTAATGTATTTGTGTAAAGTTGGTATAATCAAAATTAGTTATAACTATTGGGCTAAAAGAAATTTTGAAAATATATTTAGACTGCCACATGCGTCAAAAAAAAACAAAATGCTTGAATAGGAGAAACTTTTTCCCGATAAGATATATGTGCTTGGAACCATAATTTTCAAACACAAACATCTTTTTTTTAACCCTAGACCAGTGGTGCGCTTTTCATAGCACAATTGTGAATTTACTTATTCACACATATTATTATGCTCTTAATTTAGTCGTCAATGAGACAGCGACGAATGCACATGCTTAGCGGGTGTTTTGATATTATTTTCAAGTGTACTGAAAACAAATATTTTTGACATTCAGAAAATTTATGATGAAAAATATTTTTGATATCATGCAATCACTTTTACGTTATTAAACATTTAAGGAATGTAGGGAATATGTTATTAAAAGATATTATGATAATTTTCATAGTAATATCTTTCATAGTAGATCTTTAATAGAAATAAAAAAAAAAACAAAATAAAATAAAATTGCCATAAAAGTATTAATATAGAACACTTTGTTTAAAATCTATAGAAATATGTTGCACAAAATTTCATTAAGATTGTATAACAATATGGAAATTGATAAATATGTAAAAAGATATATTTTTTAGAGTTGATTTATAGGAAGAAGAAGAAGAAAACATTTTTATTGAAAAATTTAACAGACACAAGGGAATCACCAGACTGCCGCAGTTTCGTCTCACCCAGAGACTCGTCAGCGGTTACTTAATGTGCCAACTGATCAAAGTAATTTTTAATTGTTAATTTGTCTCTATATGAAAAACTTTTTGTGTATTGCCATGACCGGGGGTTAAACCGGCAGCCCTCTGCACAGGCTATGACTCGTAGCATCACCTCTTAACAAGTTACACCACGGTCGGCATAGCGCTGAGTGTGGCTAATTGAAGTTTTTTCAATCACAGCGTATACAATGTATGTTTTATAAGCAGAAGAGCCAGAATTAACTAATACTTGAGCATGATACAACCATACTAGGTAGATGCATTAGGGAGAGTTTGACAGTTCAGGGTTTTATTATGACAGTTCAGGGATTTTTTCGTATGCTTGCATTATGTATCAAGAATAGCCGATTACATTTTTTGTTGTTGTTTGTTGTGTTTGTTGTTGGTTGTATCGTGTACTTGAGCAATTTATTTTTCAATTAGAATGTTTCCTCTCTTAATCCTATTTTTTTTCTCCTTTTTCACAAGTAATTATCACATTATGATGCACTTTTTTCACATTCAATAGTTGGATACCGAGTGTTGATTGGAGAAGTTGTGTTGCTGCTGTGCAAATTTTTTCAATTCGCTCAATTTTTTTCCCAGTGCAGTTCTCTCTTTTGCTCACTGATACAATTGCAAATAAATTTTGCGCATCACTGCCCTACACGCACTTTATTCGTCGCATCGACGAACATCGCTTATTCTTTCTCATTTAATTTGTTCGTTATACATTGCTGTGAATTAATTTTTCCTATAGCTCTAGTCCAGTGGTGTTCAAAACTAAAAATGTAGTTGTGTTGGTGAGAAAATGAGAATTGCACTGTAAGAAATGTTGAATGGGTTAATAGAATCTGTATGCATTTATTATACCCTACACCACTATGTGGTCAGGGTATTATAAGTTTGTGCTGATGTTTGTAACACCAAAAAATATTGGTCGTAGACCCACCTTATAGTATACCGATCGGTTCAGAATTTTTTTTTATTTCGATTTAACGATGTCCGTCTGTCCGTCCGTCCGTCCGTCTGTCTGTCTGTCCATGCAATCTTGTGCGCACTCTACAGGTCGCAGCTATTAAGATATTTTGATAAAATTTGGTACGCAGACCTATGTTGGCCCAAGGACGAACAAGTTTGATTTTTTTGAACATCGGTCCATGTTTAGACCTAGTGCCCATATAAGGGTCCTACCAAAATTATATTGTTTATACGCTGCAGGTCGTAAATATTAAGATATTTTGACGAAATTTGGTACACGGACCTATGTTAGCCCAAGAAAGCAGCCTATTGATTTTGGTGAACATCGGTCCATGTTTAGACCTAGTGCCCATATAAGGGTCCTACCAAAATTATACTTTTTATACGCTGCAGGTCGTAAATATTAAGATATTTTGATGAAATTTGGTACACAGACCTATATTGGCCCAATAACGCAGCCTATTGATTTTGGTGAACATCGGTCCATGTTTAGACCTAGTGCCCATATAAGGGTCCTACCAAAATTATACTGTTTATACGCTGCAGGTCGTAAATATTAAGATATTTTGATGAAATTTGGTACACAGACCTACATTGGCCCAATAACGCAGCCTATTGATTTTGGTGAACATCGGTCCATGTTTAGACCTAGTGCCCATATAAGGGTCCTACCAAAATTATACTGTTTATACGCTGCAGGTCGTAAATATTAAGATATTTTGATGAAATTTGATACACAGACCTACATTAGCCCAATAACCCAGCCTATTGATTTTGGTGAACATCGGTCCATGTTTAGACCTAGTGCCCATATAAGGGTCCCACCAAAATTATATTGTTTATACGCTGCAGGTCGCAAATATTAAGATATTTTGATAAAATTTGATACATACACCTATGTTGGCCCAAGGACGAAGCCTATTGATTTTGGTGAACATCGGACCATGTTTAGAACTAGTGCCCATATAAGGGTCCCCCCAAAATTGGCTTGGTAACAAACTGCAGTTCGCAAATATTAAGATATTTTAATGAAATTTGGTGCTCTGACTCACATTATAGAAAATTTTGACACAAGCCCCATTTTAACCCATTCGAATTTCGGATCCAAACAATACACCAGAGTGGTGTAGGGTATTGTATAGTCGGCATGCCCGACTTTAACCTTTTTACTCGTTTTTTATTAAAAATGTGAAAATGTTTTGTATAAAAAGCGAAGTAGGTACTTTCGGAAAATATAAATAAATACTACACTGTTTTAAAGAAATAAAAATAAACAATATACAATTTTTGAAAGAAAAAAAATACATACATACATAAGGGTGGCTTCTTTCATGCTATGTAAAACAAAAGGTTTTCGATTTTTTTAAATCAATATCAATGATTTCATTGTATTTACATATTTATAAAATATCTTTAATCTGTATTTATAATCATAAAATATTTGTCGTACACTGTTATTAATTTTTTTTTTTCAGTACATTAAAAAAAAATCAGCATATATACGCACTCATGTTCATTCGTCGCTGTTTCAGTGACGACTAAAAGCAAGAGCGTAAGAATACATGTGAATTGAGCAGGGACAATTGTCCTATGGGCTGAACACCACTGCTCTAGTCGTTGCTAAGCTGCTGACGTGTGCACATGCGCAGTCTCGTTAGATGTATGTAAGTGTGTTTTTTATACCTCAAAGTCCTTTCTTCGTCAAATCGACTAATTGCATGTTTGATCTTGCCCCAATCGCTTACAATTAAAAAAAGTTTAAAATCTAGATTTTATTAGAAAAACAATGGGTAAAATTTGCGATAACTTTTGCAAATGGAAACAGTTTTGCTTGAAATTTAGCAACAACAGTTTTTAGAGGTGACCCCATATTATACTAAAAGTTTAATTGAATTTGAAAAATTTTTATATAAAAAACTGAATAGACAACCGCCAAGCTTTAAAGACATTTAGCGAAAAATCTGTACCATTGATCAAAAAATTAAGTACGCCATTGTAATCAGCATGTCCGAAATATATAGAACTGATGGTCAGATCTCCATTAATTTTTTGAGTGTCATGCAGTGTAATCCATGGATGAATAAATTGTGAATTTTGTCTTTTTTGGTCAGTATGAATTGTTACTTAAATCCCAGTGTTTCTTACGATATGGTAGGGCGATGTAGGGATTGAATTACACGGTTTTGGGTCCTGAATAAGACATGTTTCGCGCTTAGGATAAGGTTTGGGCGGGTATATACGCGATGACTCCTACAACATCAGAGAGTCGATTGGAAATCCATGCAAATTCGAATTGTAACCTACTTTTTTCATATTATGACCATCAATGACTATGGTGTGTTTGTTTTCATTTCAATTTATTTAATAGTAGTTATTACACACTCACAATAACTTTACCGTCAAAGTGAAATATTTATTTACAGGGTAAATCACTAAATTGAAAAAAACGGTAAGATTTGACTAAAGTTTGATTACAAAATCGACAATAACTTCAAAATGATTCAAGATATGAAATTCGTTTTGGTACTATTTATTAGGTAAGAATGAACCCTTTAAAATGGTATGCATATTGATTTTTTTCGTGGAAGGGTCAAATGTCATTTCTTGGGGTCTTGAGTTTAAATTCCCATTGATCGAGTTATATCCAAAACCGTGTCCCTAAGTATCATTTCGTCGGCTTGCCTGCAAGTAGTGCTATGTGTTTTTAACCAGTTTTCAGGAGAGCGAAAAAACTTATTTATATTATCCTTTTAAGATATTTTATCATTTACATTAAAATAAATCCAGATTTAATCTCTGTTACAGAGCGGTGCTTGGTTTTTACGAAAAACTACACACGTCTTGAAAGAGCTATTTTTCAAAATATGTTCAACCAGTTTGTACACTAGTGTTATGACTTTTTGATTTTTTTTTTTTGCAAATATCAAATTTTACATACCCTAGCCAAAAAGGCCATAAAAAAATATTAAGAAACACAATCTTACGTTTGCGCTACTGCCAAAAAAGTTCCCGCACCAAAAGGGTTGAAATTTGGTCTATCGTTGCCTTAGTCGGCAAATATGTCAAGTCCGTTTTTTTAATTTTTCAGGAGAGACAAAAAACTGTCTAACTTTATTTTGGTTTAACTTTTTTTAAATCTGTAAACGCAGTTTTCTTCTTTAGTTCATCTTGTTTAACCACAAAAAATCATAGAAATAAAAGTTTGCAGACTTATAGGCTCTTTCTGGACTTAGCACATTTGATATTTATAATTTTCTACTTTAAATGTGGACTTAGCAGATTTTCTTTTTTTTTATTTTATTATTATTTATGTCAGCAGAATCCATGACAAACGCCTAATAAAATTTATAAGTTAACAATGTTTTTCCTGAAAAAATTTATAAGTAAATTTATAATAATCATAAAAGACTCTAAAATACGAGCATTTTCAGAGTGCTCAAATCTTAAGCTGCCTACACACTAGGGAACATACTCAAAAAAAGAGAGCATTTTTTGTGAATGTGTGAGTGCGTTTGTGTGTGTGTGCGTGTTGAGAGCGTGCATTTCGTGTTTACAAAATTTTTTGATATTTTTTGTTCCCTCAACCATGTTCCCTAGTGTGTAGGCAGCTTTAGAGTCATAAATGAAACGTAATAGACTTATTTATGAGTGTATTCAAAATGTTTTTAAAATTTCTTCAATACTCATAAATGACTCAAAAATTAGTCATAAATGACTCATAAATGGCTCAGAAAATTCAAAATTTTCCAGCAATGCTCATAATTTGGAGTATTTTATGAGTCATAAAAGTGCGCTCAAAAGAGGCTTCATCGGTAAAGAACAACATCCTCATATATCTATGATTTCAGAAGGTCTAAGGGATCTTTTATGAGTCTTTTCGGACTCCAATTGTACACTGGGTACCTTAAAAGTTAAAATAACTAAATAATTATTTAGGTAATCTTTAATAATGTTTTGTCTTTTTAAATAAACAAAAGTCGCATTAAATTCTATTGAAGAAATTTGTTGAAACAAAATGTGTGTTGTTTTCAGCTAGACTTAGCATGTGGTTTTCGATGTTTTGTTTTTTTTTAACAACAAGAAAAAACAATATAACGGCATTTTGTTTTTTGTAAATGATGTGTTTTGAGTTACACTAGCATACTACATCAAAAACTCAATTTGCATAAAAATTGGACTTGACAGGTTTACCGACTAAGCCAACGCTATATTGCTTTAGTTTAATTAAAATATTTCTCCGAAGTTTTAAACAAATGAAACTCAAACGATGCGTATTAAAAGCTATTTACGGTAAAAATTACGAAACCTTTTTGGAGGGAATTTTGGATACATTTTTTGTCGTTTACAATAATTCTTGTAATAATTCTATGTAAATTATGCAAAATCCCCGATCAAAATTTTTTTTAGAAATTGCATTTGGTGCGGATGGTTTTTTTGCCAAAATCACCCGCAAACACGATTTTTTTTTATTAATTTAGTGCAAGGTAGAGCAAAATGGTTAAAATTTTTGCCCATAGGGTGTTAATACACCCATAAAACCTGTTTAGTGAAATCAAATTTTAGCTAACTCTGCTAGATTTTAAAATTGCAAATATCTCATAAACTACTAATGCTAGAACGAAAAGGACGTTTATTTGGTTTTTCGCCTATAACTCGAAAACTAAGCGAGATAAAGCAAAATGGTTAAAAGTTTTGCCCACAGGGTGTTAATACACCCATAAAACATGTTTAGTGAAATCAAATTTTTGCTAACTCTGCTAGATTTTAAAATTGCAAATATCTCATAAACTACTAATGCTAGAACGAAAAGGACGTTTATTTGGTTTTTCGCCTATAACTCGAAAACTAAGCGAGATAGAGCAAAATGGTTAAAATTTTTGCACGCAGGGTGTTTCCGTAAAAAAATAATATGATGTCATATGTAATGATATCTTATTTAATATAATTGGAGATATGCTATGATCCGAAAAATGGTGGATAAAATTATATCGGATAAGATCTAAATATATTGAATCATATAGAATCTTATCCGGATTTTGACCCGATATAATTATATCTAATTTGATGTAGAAAGACATAATTATATAACGCTTCATACTTCAAGATCAAAACAAAAACTATTAAAAAGTACTGAAAAATAACACCCTTAAGTTAAGAATTAAAAATTTAAATAAAAACTTAAAAGAAGTTGTACATAATTCTAACCAAGCATTTTAAGCCTTCTCATATAAACTTGTTTTCTACCCGTAAACTGTGTAAACCTGGTATGTTTATGAGTTTAATGTCAAATTCCATACATAAAAATATGGCTTGTATTTATACAAGGTTTACAAGGAATTTAGGAGTTATAATGAGTACGCCTTTTATATTTTGAAATCATACATAAATATATCTCAAAAAAACATAGATTTATTTACATTGCGCTATACTTAAACATATCTAAAACAACTTAGAACAAAATTTAACATTGAGCTATATAAAACTTTATATATTTTCCGATAAAGCCATTTTTAATTATATATGACGATGTATTAAAATTGTCATAGCATATGTAAATATTTCTGCCACATACAAATATATATGGGGACATGTATATTTATACTGATCTATATATGACATCATATAAGAAATTTTTAAAAAACTCAAAGCTATACATAATTATATCCGCAAAGATATAGTGTTACACTTGACTTTATATAAACATATTAGTCCATATTAAATTATATAATTTCCTATATAACTATTTTTACTCGGGTTAATACACCCATAAAACCTGTTTAGTGAAATCAAATTTTAGCTAACTCTGCTAGATTTTAAAATTGCAAATATCTCATAAACTACTAATGCTAGAACGAAAAGGACGTTTATTTGGTTTTTCGCCTATAACTCGAAAACTAAGCGAGATAAAGCAAAATGGTTAAAAATTTTGCCCATAGGGTGTTAATACACCCATAAAACCTGTTTAGTGAAATCAAATTTTAGCTAACTCTGCTAGATTTTAAAATTGCAAATATCTCATATACTACTAATGCTAGAACGAAAAGGACGTTTATTTGGTTTTTCGCCTATAACTCGAAAATTAAGCGAGATAAAGCAAAATGGTTAAAATTTTTGCCCGTAGGGTGTTAATACACCCATAAAACCTGTTTAGTGAAATCAAATTTTAGCTAACTCTGCTAGATTTTAAAATTGCAAATATCTCATAAACTACTAATGCTAGAACGAAAAGGACGTTTATTTGGTTTTTCGCCTATTACTCAAAAACTAAGCTAGGTAGAGCAAAATGGTTAAAATTTTTGCCCTCTGGGTGTTAGAGGCGAAAAGCCAAATTAATGTCCTTTTCGATCTAGCATTAGTAGTTTATGAGATATTTGCAATTTTAAAATCTAGCAGAGTTAGCTAAAATTTGATTTCACTAAAAAGGTTTTATGGTTGTATTAACACCCAAAGGGCAAAAATTTTAACCATTTTGCTCTATCTCGCTTAGTTTTCGAGTTATAGGCGAAAAACCAAATAAACGTCCTTTTCGTTCTAGCATTAGTAGTTTATGAGATATTTGCAATTTTAAAATCTAGCAGAGTTAGCTAAAATTTGATTTCACTAAAAAGGTTTTATGGGTGTATTAACACCCAAAGGAGAAAAATTTTTAACCATTTTGCTCTACCTCGCTTAGTTTTCGAGTTATAGGCGAAAAACCAAATAAACGTCCTTTTCGTTCTAGCATTAGTAGTTTATGAGATATTTGCAATTTTAAAATCTAGCAGAGTTAGCTAAAATTTGATTTCACTGAAAAGGTTTTATGGGTGTATTAACACCCGTAGGCCAAAAATTTTAACCATTTTGTTCTATCTCGCTTAGTTTTCGAGTTATAGGCGAAAAAACAAATAAACGTCCTTTTCGTTCTAGCATTAGTAGTTTATGAGATATTTGCAATTTTAAAATCTAGCAGAGTTAGCAAAAATTTGATTTCACTAAAAAGGTTTTATGGGTGTATTAACACCCTCTGGGCAAACATTTTAACCATTTTGCTCTATCTCGCTTAGTTTTCGAGTTATAGGCGAAAAACCAAATAAACGTCCTTTTCGTTCTAGCATTAGTAGTTTATGAGATATTTGCAATTTTAAAATCTAGCAGAGTTAGCTAAAATTTGATTTCACTAAAAAGGTTTTATGGGTGTATTAACACCCAAAGGTCAAAAATTTTAACCATTTTGCTCTACCTCGCTTATTTTTCGAGTTATAGGCGAAAAACCAAATAAACGTCCTTTTCGTTCTAGCATAGTAGTTTATGAGATATTTGCAATTTTAAAATCTAGCAGAGTTAGCTAAAATCTGATTTCACTAAAAAGGTTTTGTGGGTGTATTAACACCCGAAGGCCAAAAATTTTAACCATTTTGCTCTATCTCGCTTAGTTTTCGAGTTATAGGCGAAAAACCAAATAAAAGTCCTTTTCGTTCTAGCATTAGTAGTTTATGAGATATTTGCAATTTTAAAATCTAGCAGAGTTAGCTAAAATTTGATTTCACTAAAAAGATTTTATGGGTGTATTAACACCCAAAATACAAAAATTTTAACAATTTTGCTCTATCTCGCTTAGTTTTCGAGTTATAGGCGAAAAAACAAATAAACGTCCTTTTCGTTCTAGCATTAGTAGTTTATGAGATATTTGCAATTTTAAAATCTAGCAGAGTTAGCTAAAATTTGATTTCACTAAAAAGGTTTTATGGGTGTATTAACACCCAAAGGGCAAAAATTTTAACCATTTTGCTCTATCTCGCTTAGTTTTCGAGTTATAGGCGAAAAACCAAATAAACGTCCTTTTCGTTCTAGCATTAGTAGTTTATGAGATATTTGCAATTTTAAAATCTAGCAGAGTTAGCTAAAATTTGATTTCACTGAAAAGGTTTTATGGGTGTATTAACACCCGAAGGCCAAAAATTTTAACAATTTTGCTCTATCTCGCTTAGTTTTCGAGTTATAGGCGAGAAAACAAATAAACGTCCTTTTCGTTCTAGCATTAGTAGTTTATGAGATATTTGCAATTTTAAAATCTAGCAGAGTTAGCTAAAATTTGATTTCACTAAAAAGGTTTTATGGGTGTATTAACACCCAAAGGGCAAAAATTTTAACCATTTTGCTCTATCTCGCTTAGTTTTCGAGTTATAGGCGAAAAACCAAATAAACGTCCTTTTCGTTCTAGCATTAGTAGTTTATGAGATATTTGCAATTTTAAAATCTAGCAGAGTTAGCTAAAATTTGATTTCACTAAAAAGGTTTTATGGGTGTATTAACGCCCTGTGGTCGCTTAGTTTTCGAGATATTAAAAAGATTCCGCGGCAGTTTCATGTGACTGTATATAAAATGCAGCACTTTATGAACTAGTGTAACTTTTGAAATATTTTCGTTCCACGACCTACGCAGATGTCTATAATTCTTTGTCCAATTTATATACAGATAACTCGTTTACGTGTTTAACCTATTTGGAGCTACGGTGTAATAACGCCGTGCAACTATCCGAAAAAGACGGTGTCATTGTCATATAAATGTATAGAAATCGTAGTAGTTTCTGAATTCTATTGTGATTTTCGGCACATTTTTGTTCCATGACCTACACAAAAGGCTATAATGGGGGATAGAATTCACGTCAAGGTTATTTCTGTAAAGTTTTGACCTTTTTGGAGTTATCGTATAAAAACGCCATACTACTATCCCATAAAGACCGTGGCATTTTTATAGAAATGTATAGAAATCACTGCACTTTCTGGAGTCTAGTTCGATTTGCGGAACATTTTTGTTCCACGACCTAAAAAACTCGCTACAATTGTTGGTCGAATTTACATCCAGATAATTTTTGTAAATTTTTAACTCATTTGGAGTCACTGTGTAAAAACGCCGTACTACTACCCGAAAAAGACCGTGGCTGTTTCATGTAAATGTATGGAAAATGCGGTACTTTCTGAATTCTATAGTAATTTTCAGAATATTTTTGTTCCACAAAGTAGACAGATATCTCTAAAAATTGATCGAATTTACCTTCCTATAATTTTTGCAAAGTTTCAACACATTTGGAACTACGGTGTGAAAACGCCGTATTACTACCCGAAAAAGACCGTAGCATTTTCACATAAATATATGGGAAATGCATTACTTTCTGAATTCTATTACGATTTTGGGAACATTTTTGTTCCACGATTCGCCCAGATGTCTATAATTCTTGGTCCAATTTATGTTGACTTGTTTTCTGTAAAGTTTCAGCCCGTTTGAAGCTACGATGTAAAAACTCCGTACTACTAGCCGAAAAAGACCGTAGCATTTTCACATAAATATATGGGAAATGCATTACTTTCTGAATTCTATTACGATTTTGGGAACATTTTTGTTCCACGATCCGCCCAGATGTCTATAATTCTTGGTCCAATTTATGTTGACTTGTTTTCTGCAAAGTTTCAGCCCGTTTGAAGCTACGATGTAAAAACGCCGTACTACTACCCGAAAAAGACCGTGGCATTTTCATATAAATACATGGGAAATGCAGCACTTTCTGAATTCTATTACGATTTTCGGAACATTTTTGTTCCACGATCCGCCCAGATGTCTATAATTCTTGGTTCAATTTATGTTGACTTGTTTTCTGTAAAGTTTCAGCCCGTTTGAAGCTACGATGTAAAAACGCCGTACTACTACCCGAAAAAGACCGTGGCATTTTCATATAAATACATGGGAAATGCAGCACTTTCTGAATTCTATTACGATTTTCGGAACATTTTTATTCCACGATTTACACAGATGTTCATAACTCTTGGTCTAATTTATGTCTAGATATTTCCTGTAAAGTTTCAGGCCATTTGAAGGTACGATGTAAAAACGCCGTACTACTACCCGAAAAAGACCGTGGCATTTTCATATAAATACATGTTAAATGCAGCACTCTCTGAATTCTATTACGATTTTCGGAACATTTTTGTTCCACGATCTACACAGATGTTCATAATTCTTGGTCCAATTTATGTCTAGATATTTCCTGTAAAGTTTCAGCCCATTTGAAGGTACGATGTAAAAACGCCGTACTACCACCCGAAAAAGAACGTGGCATTTTCATATAAATACATGGGAAATGCAGCACTTTCTGAATTCTATTACGATTTTCGGAACATTTTTGTTCCACGATCCGCCCAGATGTCTATAATTCTTGGTCCAATTTATGTTGACTTGTTTTCTGTAAAGTTTCAGCCCGTTTGAAGCTACGATGTAAAAACGCCGTACTACTACCCGAAAAAGACCGTGGCATTTTCATATAAATACATGGGAAATGCAGCACTTTCTGAATTCTATTACGATTTTGGGAACATTTTTGTTCCACTATCCGCCCAGATGTCTATAATTCTTAGTCCAATTTATGTTGACTTGTTTTCTGTAAAGTTTCAGCCCGTTTGAAGCTACGATGTAAAAACGCCGTACTACTACCCGAAAAAGACCCTGGCATTTTCATATAAATACATGGGAAATGCAACACTTTCTGAATTCTATTACGATTTTCGGAATATTTTTGTTCCACGATCCACCCAGATGTCTATAATTCTTGGTCCAATTTATGTTGACTTGTTTTCTGTAAAGTTTCAGCCCGTTTGAAGCTACGATCTAAAAACGCCGTACTACTACCCGAAAAAGACCGTGGCATTTTCATATAAATACATGGGAAATGCAGCACTTTCTGAATTCTATTACGATTTTCGGAACATTTTTGTTCCACGATCTACACAGATGTTCATAATTCTTGGTCCAATTTATGTCTAGATATTACCTGTAAAGTTTCAGCCCATTTGAAGGTACGATGTAAAAACGCCGTACTACTACCCGAAAAAGACCGTGGCATTTTCATATAAATACATGGGAAATGCAGCACTTTCTGAATTCTATTACGATTTTCGGAATATTTTTGTTCCACGATCTACACAGATGTCCATAATTCTTGGTCCAGTTTATGTCTAGATATTTTTTGTAAAGTTTCAGCCTATTTGAAGCTACGATGTAAAAACGCCGTACTACTACCCGAAAAAGACCGTGGCATTTTCATATAAATACATGGGAAATGCAGCACTTTCTGAATTCTATTACGATTTTGGGAACATTTTTGTTCCACTATCCGCCCAGATGTCTATAATTCTTAGTCCAATTTATGTTGACTTGTTTTCTGTAAAGTTTCAGCCCGTTTGAAGCTACGATGTAAAAACGCCGTACTACTACCCGAAAAAGACCGTGGCATTTTCATATAAATACATGGGAAATGCAGCACTTTCTGAATTCTATTACGATTTTGGGAACATTTTTGTTCCACTATCCGCCCAGATGTCTATAATTCTTAGTCCAATTTATGTTGACTTGTTTTCTGTAAAGTTTCAGCCCGTTTGAAGCTACGATGTAAAAACGCCGTACTACTACCCGAAAAAGACCCTGGCATTTTCATATAAATACATGGGAAATGCAACACTTTCTGAATTCTATTACGATTTTCGGAATATTTTTGTTCCACGATCCACCCAGATGTCTATAATTCTTGGTCCAATTTATGTTGACTTGTTTTCTGTAAAGTTTCAGCCCGTTTGAAGCTACGATCTAAAAACGCCGTACTACTACCCGAAAAAGACCGTGGCATTTTCATATAAATACATGGGAAATGCAGCACTTTCTGAATTCTATTACGATTTTCGGAACATTTTTGTTCCACGATCTACACAGATGTTCATAATTCTTGGTCCAATTTATGTCTAGATATTACCTGTAAAGTTTCAGCCCATTTGAAGGTACGATGTAAAAACGCCGTACTACTACCCGAAAAAGACCGTGGCATTTTCATATAAATACATGGGAAATGCAGCACTTTCTGAATTCTATTACGATTTTCGGAATATTTTTGTTCCACGATCTACACAGATGTCCATAATTCTTGGTCCAGTTTATGTCTAGATATTTTTTGTAAAGTTTCAGCCTATTTGAAGCTACGATGTAAAAACGCCGTACTACTACCCGAAAAAGACCGTGACAGTTTCATATAAATGTATGGGAAATGCAGCACTTTCTGAATTCTATTATGATTTTCGGAACATTTTTGTTCCACGATCTAAACAGATATCCATAATTCTTGGTCCAATTTATGTCTAGATATTTCCTGTAAAGTTTCAGCCCATTTGAAGCTACGATGTAAAAACGCCGTACTACTACCCGAAAAAGACCGTGGTATTTTTATATGAATATACAACTTATAGTAGAGTTTTTTGTATTACCATTAGGGTTTGGGATTTCCCGGACTTTTTTATTTCCCGGGAAACGGGAATGAAAAAATTTGATCCCGGGAAATATTTTTAAACAAAATTGTTAATGAAAAACACCCATATAAGTAATTTTTGTTAAAAAAAAACACTATTTCAGTACAAATGCAGTCTGTGTAGTCAGAATTCAAATTAAAAAATATCAGAATTTTGAACATTTGATTTCACATAAATTACTCGCAGCACTGCCAAATGAATTGCATGATTCCAGCAGAAAGCACCTACTACTGGACTGTCGGAAGCAAACCGTTTCATCACACTTGGCCCTTTAGATATGGTGGCCACAATGTTATTTTCCAAAGACAAATAAAACTCTTGTAGTCTTATTTCTACAATTCTTCTTATTTCATCAGCATTACATCTTCCTGATATATAAACCAACCCCAGGTTATAAAATTAATTATTTCCGTTTATACATATGTTCAAATATCTCTTTTGTGATATTCTTGTCCATTCATCTAAGATTATAGTAAATCTCCTATTGTTAGAAATATTGCTCGGTATTTCTTTTATCATGATATCTTTTACATGATTGTAGTAATTTAATATAATGTTCTTTACATCGGTTTCATTTTTTTGCAATGCCAGGTTTTTATTATAAAAACTTTCTCGAATAAGCGAAGATCTTGTTATGGTGCGGATTGACTGCGGCTAATTTGGATACCATTTCAGGAAATGTTTGCCCTACCATAAAACCTTTAATGCCTATTCAGCTTACACTTTTTTCTTCGGGTACTTTGCTAAATTTAGCTGAAACGTTATTCTTGTTGTTGTTTTCTTCAAGAGAAATTGCATGACCATGAATTTTTTTTTTGTTTGTGAACCAAATTTAGATGTCGGATAACCAAATTTAGATACCACCGTTAACCATTAGTCTTTTCTTTTCACACTTATTAATGAATACGTTACTTATAAAATTATTGACCCTTAATATAAAGGAGTATTTTAAATTTAAAGTCGACTTTATTTTTAATCAAACGGTTTTGTTCATTTTGTGTATGAAAACCTTACAAAAATATTTATATTTTCAATATTTTGATTGGTTTAAAATAAATAAACCAATCAGAATGCTCCAAAAATAAACCAAGTCAAGGTATACTGCCACCCAATATTTTAACTAAAGTCGACTTTACCTAAATTATACATTTGAAAAATTTAGATAGTAAGGGCGATTATTTGTAAGAAACAAAGCTTTTTTTCATATTTCTTTTAAACATTTTACCAAGTTTTTAGGTTTTACTACTTAAATTTTGAATAAGTTATGCGAAAAATCTTTATTAGTTTAAATGCTCCTAATTACTTGGCAAAGATTTTATTTGTGTGTCAAATAAATGTATTCCCTTTTAAAAGATTTTAACAATGACATTTTTGTTTTGGTATTTAAAATGTTTTTTATGACTAAAATTAAAAAATCCTATTCGAAACAAAAACAATTTAAAAAATTTAATATTTTTAAAATTTCCCGTTTTCCCGGGAAAAATATATTATTTTCCCGGGAATTCCCGGCAAACTTTTTCCGGGATTTCCCGGGAATTCCCGCCCGGGAATTCCCGAACCCCAAACCCTACTTACCATAGAAAAACTATCATATAAAAATGTACTTTTTCTGAAAAAAGTACTTTAAAAAAAAAAAACATTTTATAAAAAAAAAATTTTTAGGAAAAAGTACTTTTTTCAAAAAAAATGGAAAAAGTACTTTTTTATGCAAAAAGTACTTGTTTATGGAATAAGCACTTTTTTTTGGAAAATGTACTTGTTTTTGGAAAAAAAATTTTTTTTTCAAAAATAGTACTTTTTCGTAAAAAAAAATTTTTTTTTCCGAAAAACTTTTTTTCCAAAAAAGTAGTTTTTTTTGTAAAAAAAGTAGTATTTTTTTTAAAAAATATATTTTTGTTTGGAAAAAAGTATTGTTTTCGAAAAAAGGTACATTTTTATGTAAAAGTTACTTTCTTCTATGGCTTTTACGGGTAGACCGGACTGACCGGACTACCCGGTCTTCGGTCTGACCGATTAGATCGTAAGACCGGTTTTGAGACCGGGTAAACCGAAAACCGGGTAATGGGGGGGCTCTAGTCATAACCCTATTGTACACATAACACCTTTTGTTCACCTTTTTGGCATTTATTATGAAACATTGCTGTGACCTTTTCCCATCTTTCTGACAACATATGGATTCCGCGCCAAAAGAACTGATAATTTTTTGAGACCAAGAACGAATCAAGCGAAATTCGGATACCCTGTTCTGAAGTGAAGCCTATTCCAGTGAGAGAGTTCTGTATCGATCGAAACAAATGGTAGTCCGACGGGGCAAGTTCTGGACTATAAGACGAGTGAGGCAAAACTTCCCAATCACTATTTTCTTAATAGTTTTTAACCGGCCTTGCAACATCATCGTTGTCATCATGGAATATTGCGGCTTCATGTTTCCATTTTTAATCGCCAGTAATGATTCGATGCAAAATTCTTTTTATGACGTTCAAGCAGCATTTCGGACATGCAAAATCGTCTTGTAACATATGTCGACTTCAGCTCGTGTGGTATCCAATTTGTTTGCTTTTGGATGAATCCTGCTGCTCTGTTGTTTACACGATTTCGTTCAATGGCTAAGTGAGAATAAATGACAGATATGTACCCTCCAAAATGCTATATAAGTTATTAAAGACACAAACCGCATTTTTAAGTTATGCACCACAATACGGTAACCCAATTAATATTAAAGATACAATATGTAAACTGAAACTGATTAACATTTCATTTAAAATATAAAATCAAGAAAATTGAACAAAAAAAATCAAACAAATACATTTTTAGTGGCAAAGATTTTCCCACTTTAAAATGCGGGATTCACAGCAGGTAGCGGATGTTTTACCAATGGTTTGTGTCTTTAATAACTTATACGGCATTTTGGAGGGTAAACATCTTCCATTCATTCTCATTAATTAGATTTCATCACCTTAACAGATTTCTTAGAACCAGTATAAAAAGATTAGATCTGGCCAGATCTCACCAGATCTTACCAGATCTAATTAGATCTTAAAATTGGGGACAAATTTGAGATCTAATTATATCCGATCAGATTTTGGCATATCTAGCCAGAACTCAGTAGATTTGAAAATTGGGGACAAATTTGAGATCTAATTAGATCTGATCAGATCTAGGCATATCTGGCGCAATTGTCGAAATCACTTTAGATTTGTACAGATTTGGCACTAGATCTGATCAGATCTTGCCATAAGGTATTATCACATATGCCATATCTGATCATATTTGATGAGATCTGGTACAGGATCTAATTAGATTCAATCATATCTATTTAGATCCAAAAATATCAGATCTAAACTTTTTTACACGGGAAGGGCTGACTTGCCGTTTTTAGGAATTATCCATTTTTTCAAAACATTACAAATTGTTTTTCATTATTAGCAGCTGGAAAATAGTATTCATAGCGGCTACCATTTTTATAACCAAAAAAAAATTATTTGTAAGTATAAATGATTTTGTTGTTTGTTTAAAACTTAGAAATGTTATGTTTTGGCGCTGTGTGCTCAAATGAAGGCATGGTAACAGATTTTAAGTGAACAAAGCGGTCGTGAAAACTTCTATTAGCAACTTCTTATTAAATAAACAAAAAATTATTATAAATGACTTAGCAAATAACACTTTTTGCAGGAATATTTTGTATATGAATTACACATAGCACTTTTTGCTATCTTCTAAACCCATTAAGATATCGCAAAACCGCTTGGTACATATATGTATGACCAATAGGGCTTCTCAATGGTACAATAAAACGAGTAAAAAGGTTAAAGTCGGGCATGCCGACTATACAATACCCTACACCAGTCTGGGTAAAAGCCAACTAATGTTTGGATCCGAAATTCGAATGGGTTAAAATGGGGCTAGTGTCAAAATGTTCTATAATGTGAGTTAGCGCACCAAATTTCATTAAAATATCTTAATATTTGCGACCTGCAGTTTGTAACCAAGCCAATTTTGGGGGGACCCTTATATGGGCACTAGGTCTAAACATGGACCGATGTTCACCAAAATCAATAGGCTTCGTCCTTGGGCCAACATAGGTCTGTGTACCAAATTTCATCAAAATATCTTAATATTTGCGACTTGCAGAGTATAAACAATATAATTTTGGGGGGACCCTTATATGGGCACTAGGTCTAAACATGGACCGATGTTAACCAAAATCAATAGGCTTCGTCCTTGGGCTAATATAGGTCTGTGTACCAAATTTCATCAAAATATCTTAATATTTGCGACCTGCAGTTTGTAACCAAGCCACTTTTGGGGGGACCCTTATATGGGCACTAGGTCTAAACATGGACCGATGTTCACCAAAATCAATAGGCTTAGTCCTTGGGCCAACATAGGTCTGTGTACCAAATTTCATCAAAATATCTTAATATTTGAGACCTGCAGCGTATAAACAATATAATTTTGGGGGGACCCTTATATGGGCACTAGGTCTAAACATGGACCGGTGTTAACCAAAATCAATAGGCTTCATCCTTGATTTCATCAAAATAAATTAATATTTGCGACCTGCAGCGTATAAACAGTATACTTTTAGTAGGACCCTTATATGGGCACTAGGTCTAAACATAGACCGATGTGCACCAAAATCAATAGGCTGCGTTATTGGGCCAATATAGGTCTGTGTAGCAAATTTCATCAAAATATCTTAATATTTGCGACCTGCAGCGTATAAGCAGTATAATTTTGGTAGGACCCTTATATGGGCACTAGGTCTAAACATAGACCGATGTGCACCAAAATCAATAGGCTGCGTTATTGGGCCAATATAGGTCTGTGTACCAAGTTTCATCAAAATATCTTAATATTTGCGACCTGTAGAGTGCGCACAAGAATGCATGGACAGACAGACAGACAGACGGACGGACGGACAGACGGACATCGTTAAATCGAAATAAAAAAAAATTCTGAACCGATCGGTATACTATAAGGTGGGTCTAGGACCAATATTTTTTGGTGTCACAAACATCAGCACAAACTTATAATACCCTGACCACATAGTGGTGTAGGGTATAAAAAATATATCAAAATAACACATGACACTACCCTGTGAGAAAACAGGGTGGGTCAGTTGTAGTGAGAGTACCTGATCCGTGACCGGTGTAAACCAGACCGGTTTGAAGGAACCTGCCTTGTGACCCGTCTGGTGACCGGTGAAAACAGGACCGGTTTGCATGGACCTGTCCCATGACTAGTGAAAACAGGACCGGTCTAAAAGTACCTACCCGGTGACCTGTCCCATAACCGGTGAAAACGCAACTGGTCTTAAAGTACCGGTCCTATGACTGGTGAAAAGAGTACCGGTCTGAAAATACGTGTCACGAGACAGGTGAAAATGGGACTGAACCAGTGGTAGAAATATTAGAGTTGTCATTATTCGGATTTTTATTTTGATCGATTAACCCTTACATGCCTGAATTGTAATGGCAGGGAATTTTTCGACCAAACTTCGTGGAAATTTAGATCTCTGCCAAAGAAATATTTTTATTATTTTTATAGCTTTGCAGCAGCCCTAGCGGAGATATTGGAAATTAAAGTTCGAAAAAATTTGTAGAGTTTTTGAATTTTATTCAAAAATTTTATTTTCCTTTAAACTTTAATGTGAGAAAATGTGAAAAACAGCTCGCAAATGAACACTATCAAAGAATGTGATATAAAAATATACCAAACAAAAACTACCTGTAAAAGCACCTGCACTGTTCGGCACGTGTGCTTTCAAATTGAGGTGAAAAATCCATTTTTTTAACATTGGCTTGTCATAGGAGACAAGGTGTTTATACTACTTTAAGTCTGCTTTGCACGTAATAATTCATTCAATTCATAAATATATATCGTCACCTAAAATGCAAAAGGGCGTAACAACGAAAATTTTTAGCCGATTTTCTGATTGATTATGACGCACTGGACTAAATTACAACATTTCCCTACAAAATTTTAAACTTATATGTATGTCGAAATAAGTCTATAGTCGTGTTTTAAAAAAGAGAAGAAAATATAGTATATCTTTAATTCTACAACGTTTTTTTTTGGTTCTAGTGTAAAAAAATAAAAAGTGTTGTTACGCCCTTTTGCATTTTAGGTGACTATGTATTTAAAGTCATAAATATATATATTTAATAAGTGATTTTATGACTTTTGAATGCATTCACAAGAAGTTACATTTCATCTCTCCTTAAACAGTAAAAAATGAATTGAATGAATTATTACGTGCAAAGCAGACTTAAAGTAGCATAAACACCTTCTCTCCTATGACAAGCCAATGTTAAACAAATGCGTTTTTCACCTCAATTTTAACTCATTTGTGGCGCACAGTATAGGTGCTTTTACGGATCCTGGTCAGGTATTTTTTTTTCTCGGAAGTAAAGAAAAGTTTTAATTGATAGCATTTTGGAAGTCATTTAAAATACGTTTATTGGAAGTAAGAAATCAGCATATATAGCTACTTTATATGCAGTGAAAAAGGCATTCTTGTAGAAAGCATTCAGTTTTTTTATGCTAGGTACTTACGCATTGTGGAGCTGCAATGCTCCTGAGTAAAAAAATCGTTATAAAAAAGGAGTAAAAAAAGTTAAAGTCGGGTATGCCGACTATATAATACCCTACACCAGTCTGGTTAAAAGCCAACTAATGTTAAAATGGACTTGTGTCAAAATTTTCTATAAAAGAAGAGAAAATCGGAAATATAGCCCATATGGGCGATAGGTCCTAATATGGACCGATCCTATCTTGAATCAATAATAATAATAAAATATATTTTAAAATAAATTTACCCTTTTAGGATTTTCTGTATTAATTTAAAGCTTTTTAACACAAATAAACCCTTTTTGCCTGAGAGTTTTATATGATTCTTGTCCCAGAATCCAAAATATTGTTTATACAAAAAACATAATATTGATTGTGGATAAAAGTCTATTGTATTAAACAGACAAACTTCAAAAATTCAAATCCAAAAATTCTTTAAAAATGCCTTAAATTCTTGAAAGTTCTAAAATAAAATATGTTTAGGGTTCAATTGATTTGTTTAAATAAGGTAATAAAAATTTAAGGTTTTCTTCGTAAAAGTCCCAAAATTCTGAAAATTCTTCTAGACATTTATACAAAAGCAATCCAAGAATTTTTAAAAACAGTTATTTTTAGTGATATTTATACCCTACACCACTACGTGGAGAGGGTATTATAGGTTTGTGCTGATGTTTGTAATACCAAAAAATAGACCCACCTTATATATAGGCTCAGATTTTTTTTTATTTCGATTTAACGATGTCCGTCTGTCTGTCAATGCATTCTTGTGCGCACTCTACAGGTCGCAAATATTAAGATGAAATTTGGTACACCGACTTAAGTCGGCCCAAGGCCGACGTCTATTGATTTTGGTTGAAATCGGTCCATGTTTAGACCTAGTGCCGATATAAGGGTACCCCCCAAAATTGTATTTTTTACACGCTGCAGGTCGCAAGTACGAAGATATTTCAATGAAATTAGGTATACAGACCTATGTCGGCCCAAGGACGAAGCCTATTGATTTTGGTTAAAATCGGTCCATGTTCAGATCTAGTGCTCATATGAGGGTCCCCCCAAAATTGGCTTTGTTACACGCTGCAGGTCGCAAATACGAAGATATTTCAATGAAATTTGGTCCGCTGACTCACATTGTCCCATGGAAAAAGGCTATTGATTCCAGATAGGATCGGTCCATATTTGGACCTATCGCCCATGGGCTATATTTCCGATTTTCTCTTCTTTTATGATTTTATAGAAAATTTTAACACAAGTAAGTTTTAACCCATTCATATTTCGGATCCAAACATTAGTTGGCTTTAAGTCAGACTGGTGTAGGGTATTATATAGTCTGCATGCCCGACTTTAACCTTTTTACTCGTTTTTATGCGGATATTGTTCATTTTAAGCAAATTAAATAAGCTCTAATACCTTTTTCAACATTTTTTCTAGTTGGGGATTTTTTGGGGATATTTTAAGATTTGTTTGGGTACAACGAAAAAAAGTATCTGGCAAACTTGATCTTACGTAATCAACTAGAACTCTTTTTTTTGTTCACAAGCTGCCACCAACTCGATTTACAACCAAAGAGTAAATATTTCCTTATTTAATACATCAATGAAAAGGAAAACATGTCTAGTTTATTCCACTGTTAATTTTTAAGTAACATTCAAAACAACCTTAAACACTTCTGGGAAAAATATACGAAAAAAACAAAAAAGTGTATTTTTTACAAAATCATCTTTGAAATTTGACTTTCAATATCTTAAAAACTATCTAAGGTACGTGAATGAGTTTTTGCAGCAATAAAGACTATTTTATTGTTCATGCAAAATAATTAAAATAATTTTAACAAAATAAACCGAACTATCCTTTTTTTGCAATTAAAATTATGGTGTAACAAATTTGCCATTTTTTATAAAATCATGTTTTCTGGATTTATGAATTGGCGCTACTTTTTATATTTGAAATCTGAACAGAATATATGGCACTATATAACTGTATTTCAGAAAGTAGCAAAATCGGCGTGACTTTTTTGTTATATGATCGAAAACTCAAAAATTCTCATAAAAATTAGACCAATTTCGGTCAATGCTGTACGTAGGGTGAATGTTGTACCGGATTCAAATTTAGATTCAAAGCATCTTAGAACCCTATTCTCTACGAATATATAATAAAATATTAACTTTTATTAAATATCTTTTCAATAAAAAGTGAAAAATTGATAGCATCTTTTTGAGAAAAAAATGCAATTTTTTCGATCAGCGAAAAATGTTTGACTTTGGAAATTTCTCAACACTAAACGGTTCGAGATACTTAAAAAAGGTTTTCACAGTTTCATTTCTTAAACTGTTGGGTATATGTCAGTATTTTTTAAAAAATTATCGTTATAATATCGAATTCACAATCGGCCAAAAACTAAAAAAAGTCGAAGAGAAAAATGAGTTTTTTTTATATTTGAAATGAAATAACTTAAAACCCATAACAGTTATTGTAGTAAAGTAAGCACGTTTTTTCTTCGCTTCTCCAAGCTCATTCCAAAACATTAAAAATCAACCATATTGGGCAATAATTAAAAGAGCTACACGGTCCAAAAGCTATTTTACTTTTGAGATGGTCTACTTTGACGCCCATTAAGTCACCCTGTGATAACACAGGGTAACCATGAATCCAAAATTCAGAAAGCCTGGGTCCTCCTTAACAATTATCTCATATATACTGATGGAATCGGACTTATAGTTTAGAAGGTACAGATTTATTACCACTTTCTTTTTATTTCAAACCACTGTGTTACGCCGCATTACTACTTAGAATGCGGCGTCACACAGTGGTATATAAAAAATTTTAGTTTCATTATATAACCACTTATTTGGTAATGAAAGATTTTGCTGGGATTATACATGTTTTGGGCACACATGTTATTTTAGGTCAAATGACTTGGAAAAGCTCTAAGTAAAGGCTGACTTACCCAACCGTAAACGTATCTGTAACGAATCAGCTGTTTCGATACCACAAGAAGAAATGTATACGAATGGTTACCAACACGTAAATGTAAACGAATTTGCCGGATCATTCTGTTGAAATCAGAATTTTCTATCCGGCATCGAAACAGCTGACTGATTTTAGTCGGAAAAAATATGAAATGAATAAAGAAAAATGATTCAAACAACAAATAAGGAATAAAAATTAACAAATAAATGGAAAAATTTAGAATAAAATATAAAACCACATGAAATAGATGCTAAATGGTAATGTCGTTTACGATAATCTATAAGTGTACTTTTTAGCTACGGCACGGTACAGTTACATCACATATACGTTTACGGTCCCATAAAGGCTGACTTACCCAACCGTAAACGTATCTGTAACGAATCAGCTGTTTCGATACCACAAGAAGAAATGTATACGAATGGTTACTAACACGTAAATGTAAACGAACTTGCCGGATCATTCTGTTGAAATCAGAATTTTCTATCCGGCATCGAAACAGCTGACTGATTTTAGTCGGAAAAAATATGAAATGAATAAAGAAAAATGATTCAAACAACAAATAAGGAATACAAATTAACAAATAAATGGAAAAATTTAGAATAAAATATAAAACCACATGAAATAGATGCTATTACTATTTACGTCGTTTACGAATATCTATAAGTGTACTTTTTAACTACGGCACGGTACAGTTACATCACATATACGTTTACGGTCCCATAATCCGCCCTTAATCCGCCCTTAAGTAACGTTTATGGTTTTTAGCAGTGTTGTCAGATAAGGGGATTTCGCCCCAAATTGGGGATTTCAACTTCGATTTTTGGTCAGATTTTCGTGGGGAGGGATTTGGGGATTTCACAAATTTTTGGGGATTTTACACATGTTCTTAAGTATTTTTGGGGATTTCTGTTTTTGTCCTTTTTTTTTGTATTTCATCTTAATTTAAAATATATATTTTTTCTGATGTATATTTTTTTGTTAAACTACTTTTTAAAGTTGGCAATAATAGAAATTTTAAAGAAATTACAGCCATATAATAACCAGGCCAATTTAAATGACTGAACGGTTATTAAACAGACTAGTCTGCACATTCCCTAAATCGTGTTTTAACATTAATTTTATGACTCGTGGAGACGTCAAGTAAACCAAATGTGGTGCAAAGTTTACCACACTCTCAATGAAGGACTTTTAATTTTTTTTGTGTGCCGTGATTTAACTATCTTTTTATGATTTATTGAAAAAAAAGCTTACAGCAAAAAAAAAGGCTTTTTAGTAAAAATCCTACTTATTGAAAATATGCGTTTTTTTCAAATCAAGAGTGGCCAAATTTTAGAAATATTCATTACTTTTTGTGGTGTAATGGTTAGCGCGTTGGACTATTTAAGGTTGCGGGTTCGTTCCCCAACCAAGGCAACATCAATTTATGAAAAATTCTAATATGTATGAGTTTTTTCTATCCCTCATACATCGCAGCGTCCTCCTTCAGTGTTCCATAGCACTTAACCCCACCGAAGTAACAGGGCTATGAACTAAAAAGCTTCAACAAAGTTCGCCAACTCTTCATCAGATGGCGCGCAACAACTGTTCTAATATTCGACATCTCGCGCAATTACAGTGTTGCCATATTTGAAGCCCAACATCTTTTACCACCTTTCACTTCTTCTCTATCCCCTTTCCAAAGGAAGCACGTTCATTAATAGGAAGAATTTCCTAAGTGTTGCTTCTCTTTAAAAAAAAAATTGTATTCCGTGAATGAATATTAAAGAAAATATAAATGTTGAAACTTACACACCTTTTGTAATTTTTCATTTTTCGAAAAAAGACAATCGCGAGTCAAATCGGGATTTTTTAGAATTTCTAGAAAATAAAAACGGCAGCCTTTAAGTGGGTACATAGAGTTCCATGTTAAAAAATATAATTAAAACAGAAATCCAAAGGTCAGATTTTCTCATGGAAAGGTTGATATATATTTTTTTTATAGTAAAATTATATTTGATAAGTTTTTTCTAAACAAACTAAAATAATGCATACTTAATCTGACTGAATGTGTTCATTTTAATGTTTTTATATTAGTTTAAGACTATATTAATACATTCTTGAATTGATTGATAGAAAATCATTATCTCTAATATTAACGAATAAAATTTAATTTTCAGTAAAAATGGGTTTTTATATCAAATTCGTATTAAAAACAATATTGGAGAAATATTTGGGGATTTCGAAATTTGTTTTGGGGATTTCAAATTGTCAAATGGGGATATGAGCACAAACTTTTCTGGCAACGCTGCTAACAGCAGCTAACCAGTACAGTAAATATTTTATTAAAGCTTTAAGGATAAAGGTTGTTGTCAATGATATTCGTTAGTACTAACAAGCAGTTCTAAAACTTTTCAAAAGATGGTGCTGTCAAAATTTTATTTTCGCAATTAAATGGCGGATTATGGGACCGTAAACTTAAATGTGCTGTAACTGTAACGCACAATGTCGTGAGTTCATATAACGAGGGGCCAAAAATGGAAGGAGTAATCGTAGAATAATGAAATTTTGCACATATGTATGCTTTTTTGGTCAAATAATGACTCTCAGACAAATTTTGGAAAATTTGTCCAAAGGTTACTCCCAGCTAAAAAATGTCCCTGCAGCTAAAAAATGTATAAAAATGGAAGCAGTAATCGTAAAACAATGGAATTTTGCGCAAATGTTTCTTTGGGTCAATGATTTTGGAATTTTGGAAAATTTGGACAAAGGCCACGCCCACCTCCTATATGTTTTTTAACCAAGAAATGTATAAAAATTGAAGGAGTAGTTATGCAACAAAGACATTTGGCACACATGTTTATTTGGATCAATATATATATATTAGGGCGGGTCAAATTGTATAGAACGATTTTTTTTTGATGAAGCGTATGGCAAAAACGTAATCTATAGGTGATTCTGAGAAATTTTGCTCAAGAGACCATAGCTCTAAGTCGGATTTGGAGCCACCCAAAATTTCAAAATAGATATTTTTCCATATATACATAGAATAATTTAATTAAATTCGTCATAAAATCGGATAGAATTATAGTAGATTTCTCAATCTGGGCTTGTTTGAAAGGTATTTTTATCACCTTTCAGAATCTGTATTGATACCTGTAGAATAAGTCGTCAATGGCAGCATTGTTCAATTGAACAACTTTGTAACACTGAATAATGACGTTACAAAATAATGACGTTTACCAACACTAAACGTTGCCAAGCTTGCTTTTCCTTCTTCCTTAATCGTTCATCGTGCAATGCGCACGCAGTTTTCCAAAATACTTAAATAAAAACTCGGTTATCACAATACCAATATTTTTTATAGTGATAATATCAAAGTTATTATGGATAATCAAGAACCATCAACATCGTCTGCGTTGTCTTCGCAAATGGAAGCAACAACATCAACAAGTTTTGACTCTAGATTGACTAACATGCCTCAGCAAGATATTGTTATTTTTGGTTTATCAAGTGATTTAAATGATCTTACTTTGCCTACTAAATGTGACATTTTTTAAAATATTATTTTTTTTCAAGTGATCGTGCTAAATTTGAAAACAAAATGTTCTCGTACTCCTAACGTAACAGATAAATTGATCCAAATTTGGTGTAAATTAAATATTGAAATCATTAATAGGAAGAGTGTTTTAAAAAAATTAACTGGTTTGCTTGATAAATACCAGAAACATGTACAACATAGAAACAAAAGAGATGAATTTAAAGCATTTGTTGATTCAATAAACGAATTATTTTATATTGGCAAATGTAATTGCAAATTAAAAACAACAGAACGCTCATGTGGATTGATTCCAGAACATCTAAAAGAATTTATGATGGACCAGCATAATGATAGAAAATTCGCAATACCTGAATATACGGAAGACGTTGAAGAAGTAGCTACAACAATACCAACACTTACAACTGGTACCGATGATCCAACATACGAACCACCTGAATTACAAATGAATGAAGATGAAAATAAAGCAACAATAGAAGTTCCAGAAGCAACTGTTCAAATGAGACGAGGTCGTTATACTCAAAGATACGATGCCTTAAATTTTGCTACGATGTGTGATAGATTCGGTGTTTCAGATAGAGTCGCTTCATGTTTAGCAACAGCTTTATTCGAAGATATAAATTTTAGAGATGTTCATGGTAATCTTGTTATTATGGATAAATCAAAAGTTTCGATTAAAACCGAACAGCAAACTCTACTTGCTTCGCACAAGTTAGCTTACTCGCCAACATACAAAAAATCAAAAAATATGGGGTTACATATATTATTACCAGTGTTGAAAAAATGTTGAGTCTAAAAATAGATTTCAAAAATATTTACAAAAAAATTTAGAGCCAGTGTAGAAAATCATTACCAGATTTGTGGTTATGTAACTACAAACCTGGTAATGGTAACTAGTTACTTTTATTATTACATTTCTTATTACCTTTATATGACGATATCTCGAAAAATAATGAGTTACACACCAGCATACGAAAAATTAAAAATATGTCGGTACCTATGTGCTTACCAGTATTGACTAAAAAATGAGTTTTAGAAAAAAATATTTTTTTAATGTAAAATTTTTTTTTTTTGAATCTTCTCGTGCGGGAATCGAACTTGGGACTCCAGACTGGCAGTCTATAGCCGTATCATCTGAGTTATCTCGACATGTAATATTTGATAGATAAAAACATAATTGAAATGCTGAGCACAAGTCAGCTTACTCGCCAACATACAAAAAATCAAAAAATATTTGGTTGCATATATCATTACCAGTGTCGAAAAAATATTGAATCTAAAAATAGATTTAAAAAAATTTACAAAAAATCTAGAACATTATTTTATTTTTGAAATAATGAAAAAAATAAGTCATTATTGGTAATACATTATTTTTTGTTTTGAAATAATGAAAAAAGTAAGTATTTATTGATAACTCATTATTATATATTTTAAAATAATGCAGAAAATAAGTTGGTGTCATTACTAGTAGTCCAAAAAATAATGATATGTCATTACCGTTTCTACACTGGGAGAACATTACTTTTTTTGAAATAATGATAAAGATAAGTCATTATTGGTAATACATATTATTTATTTCGAAATAATGAAAAAAGTAAGTATTTATTAGTAACTCATTATTATATCTTTTAAAATAATGCAGAAAGTAAATCGGTGTCGTTACTGGTAGTCCAACAAATAATGATATGTCATTACCATTTATACACTGGGCTTTTAATATATTTAATTGACACCCTATGCCTTAATGATTCACGACTTTATTTACTAAAGTCATCATTAAGGCATAATATAAATCAGTTTTTGTTCGCTCTCCTAAAAGCCTGTTAAAAACCACATAGCACTACCCAGCGAAATTATCAAATGCAAAGACTCGGTGGTAGAACAACTTGCACTTGCATGCAACCTGTTCTACTTTATGTTCTATCATCGGGGATTTTTGTTTAAGTTTGCCCCAAAAGCAACAGATTCGTTTACTCCAAACTAGAACAGGTTGCTTTGGAACCGGTTCTAGTACCAGTGAAACCTTACGTTTTGACTCCCAGGAATCAGTTTTAAAACCTGTTCCATGGAACCGGTGGTAAAAAGACCTGTTCTAGAACAGATTCAGAGACAACCAGTTCAAAAAGAATGTTCTCGGTACTTGCAGGCAAGCCGACTATATATCAATAATGACAAATATAAACTAAACAAGAATTTTAATAAATCAACGAACTTTTCTATTTTTAAAATAACTGTTTAATTGGAAATTACTGTTTTGGTAGTTGTTTATTGTGGTATTAAGAATAACTGCTTTAAACAACTGTTGTTTACTTGTTTTATTAAATAACTGTCGTATTAGTTGTTTTGAATTTTTCCATAGAAAAACAAATGTAATTACCGTTAAAAATAATCAGCCTTACTATCAATATTTTCCAAACGTATATTTTAGTTAAAGTCGACTTTAGTTAAAATATTGGGTGGCAGTATGCCTTGACTTGGTTTATTTTTGAAGCATTCTGATTGGTTAATTTATTTTCAACCAATCAAAATTTGAAAATACAAATATGGGGGTAGGGTTTTCATACACAAAATGAACAAAATCGTATGATTTAAAATAAAGTCGACTTTAAATTTAAAATACTCTTTTATAGTAAGGGCCAATAACTACTGATTACTACACAAACAACTGTCATGTAGAAACTGTCAATGTTTTTTGACTGCATATAAATATAAAATGGAAGAACAAATTGTATTTGTGCTTGTGGCATTTACAATTGTTACTTTAATTTTAATTCTCTGGATATAAATATTAGGGTTCGTCAAAAAAAAATTTATTTGATTTTCGGATATCATCAGTTTTTTTTAAAGTTTTTGCATTGAAAAAAAGAATGGCGTTTTTTTTTCTTTTTTATTTCAACTCCTTCCACTGGCGCAAGTCGGCCAAAAACGCTGATTTGGAGACCCATTTTCTGCAAAGCCAAAACGGCTGAATTTCTGGGAAATCTGACTTTACTATTCGATTCCACAGCAAAAATTTATATAAAAAACATTTTTATTGCGTTTTCTGAAAAAATCCACTTTTTTCAAGAATTTCAAAAAAGTTACTTTTTTATTACACACAATGAAAATGTATTCCCTGCTGAGAATATTGGTACAAAAGTTTTTGATATACCGCGACCCGCGAGTATTGAAAGCTGCATTTAATTAGCTCAAATACTTTTTCATTGAATTAAAAAAAAATGCAAATTTGATTAGCTAATAACTTTTTAACGGTTCGCGGTATATCCAAAATTTTTGTATCCATGTACTCAGCCGGAAATACATTTTCATTGTGTGTAATAAGAAAGTAACTTTTTATAAGTTTTTGAAAAAAGTGGATTTTTCGAACCACTCTAATGGCTATCTGGTGTATTTTGAAAATGCAAAAAAAAAAAAAACGTTTTTTATATTAAATTTTGTTGTAGAATCGAATGGTAAAATCAGATTTCCTATAAATGCAGCTGTTTTTGCTCTGGAGGAAAAGCGTCTTAAAATTAGCGTGTTTGGCCGACTTGCGCCAGTGGAAGGAGTTGAAACAAAAAAGAAAAAAAAACGCAATTCTTTTTTTCTATGCAAAAACTATAAAAAAAGTGATGATATCCGAAAATCAAATTTTTGTGACGAACTCTAATAAATATATACATTAGACTTTTTTTAAAATTGGTCCAGCTCGTGAGATCTCATTGCTAGACCTGACATATTTTGGGAATCATTATAAATCATATGAGAGGGGCAATTTTTTTACTTGTTTTCTGTCCATATAAGGTGAGTCGCTCTAATATAGGTACATATATAAATTTTTGTCTTCCTAGGAATTAGTGTTGGTAGAAATGTGAGTAGTGGGTATCGATAATCGAGTATTTGTCTTTTTTTTGGGTATTCGGTATTTAAAATTACTACTCGATATTGTCAGAGTTGCATTTTGGACAGGAAAAAGATATAAAAATGTGACTCCGCTAATCCATTTGCCACAAAAATGTGACTCTGCTAAAATATTTATCCCAAAACTACAACTCTGCTAAAAGAAAAAAATCAAAAGTCAAATATTTAGAAGTATATATTAAAAACTATGGAAAACATAATGAATAGTTGGTAAAAAATTTAAAAAATATGTTGATAAATTTAAATATTGAATGTAAACATTTTCAAAGAATTTTTTTAAAAAATTTCAAATTTAAAAACCGTTAAAAGTATTGAGTAGTATCGAGTATCCAAATTAAAAATATCATGTAGTACCGAGTATTGAAAAGTAACCGAATTTACCAGCACTGCTAGGAATACCTATTCCACACCCATAGAAATAAACCTCTAAAAATAGAAGGAAAGCTAATAAAAACTAGTTAAAATTTGAATTCTTTTTGCGAAATATTAGTAAGATAAGATTAGCAAAAAGAAAACAGTTAAATTTGCAAAGTTTTAATTATATTTATTTACGTTAACTTTTAGTTAATTAAGAGTGGCAAATTATACTAATAAAATTTCCTAAATATTACTAATCTAAAATAAGCACAAAAACTATTATATCTACAAAATTTTTGTTTTATAAAAATATCAGTACCTATATCCTGTTAAAATCAACGGAAATATTTGCTAAAAAAAACAGTAAACTATTGATTTCAAAAGGCTAGATTTTTATTCGCTTTAAGAAAAAAAAAACTTTGAAAATTTTACGTTTTCTTAGTCTATTATTGTTAATGAACTTCGGATATTTTGTAGAGGAGAAAAAAGGCAAGGCTTATACCAAATTCTAAAAAAATGGTGCCCTAATGTACAATGTATAATAGTGCCTTGAATGCGGCATAGAACCACACATGTTCAATATTTAAATTTAAATACTTACTGGTTTAAAAATAAAAAAAAAATATGTTTGTCTCATGGGAAGTACTAATGACAACTTTAATGGCGTATACGCTAATCCGTTTATTTTGGCTAATTAATGGGTTTTACGCCTTAAATTTTCCAAATGAAATTTTTAGCATGTTCAATATATACATTTACATATTTCATCTACTACCAGTACAAATTAAGGCATCGTCATTAGACATGCAAAACAACGTAACTGGCATTTAAATCTTTTTATATGAAAAGCCAAAAATGTCGATATACTTTTTAACAAATTCGTTTGTAAAACTGTTAGTTTTAATTATATAATGAATAAATTGTGAGCAAAAATGTTTTGTTTTTATCCTAAAAGTCCAAAATTTTGTATGGGCATGTACACTCTCAAAACAATTCCGTTGTGACAACCGAATTTTTTTGAACCGAATTGGTTCGGTTGCTGCAACCTCGTAATTGTTATCGACTTTGGTTGCCACAACTAAATTCGGTTTCTGCAACCGATTTACGAGGTTGCAGCAACCGAATCAATTCGGTTGGCAAAAAATTTCGTTACCGCAACGGAATTGTTCTGAGAGTGTAGGTTAGCCAAATGAGTAACAACAATTAATAAAACCGATTTTGAAAATTTTGTTATTTACGTTGTTTTGTCATTATAATGACGATATGTGGAAGAGATTTACATATATATTTTTTTAGAAAAGCTTTTAGTTTAATCGATTCACCATTGAAAATATTTGTTGGGCATTGCAATGAAGTTGAAGATGCAATTTTCTAAACAATAATCTTTAATTGATGCATGTCATAACAAATGTTGTATTTTGATTTTTTTAATAAAGGCTTAAACTGCAAAAAAGTCGTCAAATGGCCGACAAATATTTCTGGGTCTCAACCAAACTAAATGTAAATGAAAATACTTGGATGTGCACACAGGAAAAAGATTGGTTAGAATTCGATCAAATTCATTAAAATTAATATGCTTGGACGTTATTTTATTTTGAATTACCTAAATTCGATTACTAAACCAAAAGTATTATTTTAAGAATTAAAAATAGGGAAAATGAATTGAAAAACAATTCTTTTATCCAATTATTGGTATTCCAATCAACTTTAAAATTAGTATTCGTTTAGTAAGTTTTGTAGAGTACAATTAATATTACACTTATTAAGAAATTGGCAATATTCGCAAGTGGTGACAACAAATACGGATACCCTAATTAAATATTCCCTTAAATTAGAGATTCAGTAAAACAGAGGTCGGCATCACCCATGATACAACCATACTAGGTAGATGCATTAGGGAGAGTTTGACAGTTTAGGGTTTTATTATGACAGTTCAGGGATTTTTTCGTATGCTTTCGCTATGTATCAAGAGTAGCCGATTACATTTTTTGTTGTTGTTTGTTGTTCTAATGCATCTACCTAGTATGGCTGTATCATGGGCATCACCTATGCCCATGGGCGCTCTCTCACATCTACATAAGCTCACAAATAGAACAAAAAAATTATCAGTCGCATACAAGATTTTAATGAAGTAGGTTGTCACATCGCTTGTTTGCCAGATTTTTTACACTCTGCATAATGTTTATTGATACATTTTTTTGGTAATTTATTTTTAAGTTTTTTCGTTTTTATTTTTTTTGTGTTGTTGTTTTTTGATATTTGTGTTCGTAGTTGTTGTTTGCTTTTAAATTTTTATTTTATATTCCCATTATAAACATTTAAAATTTTGGAATTATTATACAAACGTTCTTTGTCAGTGCATTGAGAGTGAGAGGCTGCAACTCACTCATACAAGCACAAAATAAGGTTGTATATGTTTGCCGATCCCTGCAGTAAAACCAGGCACTATCCACGGCTCTTATCTGAAAAACTGAACTGGTTTTAAGAGAGTTTCAGTACAAAATAACAAAAAACGCAAAAAGTGGTATTTTTAATTAATTATTTTTATTGTTTTTAAGCAATTTTAATTAAATTGTAAAGTGCACTTGTGTTGTTTGATATGTTCTCTGCATTAGTTTTGTATAATTAGCACAAAATTTTGCTTCTTAATATTAAAAAATACGCGTTAAACACTAAAACTGTTTGAGGCTGGTGGTTTGCAGTGTTGCCAACTCTTGAAGGCAGGAAAGCACCGTGAGCATTGTGAAAAAGGGTAAAAATTTACCAAAAATAGGGTAAAAAAGCACGATATTAATTTTTTGAAAAATTTAGGTCCAGAATTTAAAAACATATTTTAGTTTTGTAAAATCGTGTAAAAAAGGTTCCAAAATAACTAAAAAAAGGGGTAAAAAGCACCAAACTAATATTTAAAAAGTTTGAAGTTTAAATATAACGAAGTTGCTATTTAAAATTGTACTACAAACACTGTAAAAATGTATTTTTTGTATAGTTCGTATTATTTTTTCAACTTTGACAGAAAATTGAAGAAAAATTAAAAAAAAACGCGAACAAATACCAAAAATATAAACTGTACAAAAAGCACTAAAAGCACTGCCAGAAATTTTAAAAAGCACTGTAAATACCCGCTTTTTTTAAACTGGTATTTGTAAAAAATCACCGGGTACGAGAAGGAAAAAAAGCACAAAAAAATACCCGAAAAGCACTGAAATGGCAACACTGGTGGTTTGTCTTTAGCAGTGTTGGGGATTTTTTTTCGTCAATGGGGATACAAATTTCCGTTTGGGGATCCGGGGATTTATTGGGGATCACACGAAATTTTAGGGGATTTTTTGGAGATAACATATTATTGCCTTTTTATATTTTTATGAATTTGACCCTGATAATTCTAAATATTTATATATTTCATTTAAGTATGATGATAATAGTGCATGATTTAAGCCTACACAAATTTGTGTCTGGAAAGTTAATGTGCGTACAAACCTTAATTCCTTTTGGTGAAAATTTGAATTCCTTTTGGTTCCAAAATATTTAAGGTTATTCGGATGTAATATCAGTTATAAGAAGCTCTTCTTAAATTAAATATATACTTTACATGTTATTCAATTGTCAAAAATTCAATCCATCTGCTGAAATATTAAAACTTTTTTATACAGTACCATATGCAACAAAATGTCTGAAGCTGATGAATGGGAAAATTTTGATTCTGAAATATTTAAAACGAAAAAATTTGGCTCCCATTATAATTTGTTAGAATTACAAAATTTATTGAGTTTGAGTGTATAAGGTACCGAAAAGAATTAAATAAATATGGTATTTTTACATTAATTTAAAAAAAAGTTAACGAATACGAATTTTTCCCAGAAAATAAAAATTGGGGATTTTTGGGGATAACATATTGAATATTGGGGATTTTTGGGGATACTAATTTGAAAATTGGGGATAAATTCTGAAAAAAACTGGCAACACTGGTATTTAGTCTATATAGTCGTTGGTAAAACCAACCGAATTGTGGATTCTATTGATAACACTATGCGACAGTCAAAATCGGGATGGGATGAAACCAACGGGAAATGTTATATCGGTCAAAAACAAGTTATACGTGTCCCGGCGTTTCGCTGGGTCACGTCTAGGAATCGAGATATATCGATTTGAAGTTAGTAACTTTCATATAGGGGAAATTGTCACCTTTGGTGGTCTTTTTTTTTTTGATATAACTCGAGAACCACTAGTCCAATTTTGCTCAAACAATTTTAATTTAATTCAAATTAAAAATTACAATTCCTTTAATCTGTTCATATAACGTTTTTCTATATACTCAACAGTTTTGCCGGTAAAAATAAATGTATGAAGAAAAAAATTTTTTTTGCCTAAAATATTAAATTTTTTTATTTTTTAAATTCATAAAAAATCCAAAACGGAAAAAAGGCAAGTCGTATTACTTTCACGCAAAGTCACATAACCTTTAAACAAAATGAGACATAGATCATGAAAATCGATGGACGCGTTTCGCTTTTATTCACAATTAAGTGAAGGTATCTCATTTTGACAAGAATATTGATTTTATGTTTCAATGAGTTTGAATAATATTTATTATATATTATTTATTATTAAAACGTAAAATTAAAAATTATTACAGGTAATTATTAGGTTATTACATAGATACATAGGTTATAAAAATCGATGAACGCAAAACTTATTTTCGTTTGTTTGCGCCCTTTAATTTTGCTTCGCTGATTCGTGGGAAAATATTATTCAAACAATGAAGAATTTTCGGTTGCTTCACAATGGCCTTGATGAAATTTTTTACGATTCCCAGTTTGATATGGAGAGGGGGCATGAGGACGTTCTCCATTGGCACCAGTGGATCATTTACCCAGTTGTGTCCTTTCTCCGTTGGATCTCGAGGAAGCTAGTCATGCGTTTCGTATTGGTTTCCTTTAAATCGGGTATCCCAAAGACACAAGAAACACATGTTTTTCGTATAGCCTTCTTGGAGACCTCTTAGTATCGCCACGACTTTCAGATCACAACTGATCCGCCACATGTGATCAGTGTAGCAAACTTTATCCAAAATTATTTTCATCGAATCGTATGTTTCGCTCATGTCTGTGCTGTAGCCAATGGGAATGCTTGGTTTTTTATTATATTTATGTAGCAAAACGACTTTCAGGCTTGATTTCGAAGAATCGATGAACATTCGCCAATCAGCTGCGACATAATTAATGGCCATCGCCTCCATCAGTCCCTTTATATCGTGGCAGTAAACAAATGTGTTCCCTTCGTTGAGTGTGTAGTACCGTTGGAATAGCAATTGTCGTCTTCGATATGCGGTGACTTTGACATTAGGCTCCAAATTGTTGCCTTCTTTCAAAAGCTGGGCAAGTTTTTCTGCTTCACGTTGAGAAAAGTTTAATTCTGCAACAATCTTGCCCATGTTGCTTGTGATATTGGAATTATTTTGTTCGATGGGCCGGCTTCTGGTGTTGGTTTATAGGTGAAATCCGATTGATCCATTGTTTCAATAGAAAAAGAAATTTCTCTGTCAGGACTTGGAAGCGGTGGAATTGGTATTTCATCCGAATGCGGTAGAGGTATTTGTGCACTTCTAACAGATATGTAAACTCTTCGTTTAAGGCCTTTACGATTTACTCCACATATTTTGTTTGCGCAAGCGTAACAGTTATCGGAATTGTGCTCTCCTGGATCAGTCCAAATCATTGGTACACCAAAAGAAAGTGAACTGCGTTTCCCTTGGATCCACATGTTAAGAGCATTGTAGCACGTTTTACAAATTTTGTCTGGGGCCCACGAAACGCCGCGAATTATTTAGAAATTAAAATAAAGTTTAAAAGCACGCTCCACTTGCTCAGTGAGTAATGCAGTATTTGTTGAAAAAGCTCTTTTGCCACAAACGTAACAAAATAAATTGATATTTTCTGGACAAATTGCACTCATTTCGGTTTTATACTTTTATTACTTTTTCGTCTCTTTAAAAAAATCGTACTTTACGCATTCGGAGACACTTGTTGAATGACAAAAATCGATCAATGAACACCTATAAAAACTACGTAAGTTTCAATATTTTACTGAGAGGTACTTATGAATTGGCACATCTTTTAAGGGTGGCTATATACCTGATTCGTGTGCGTTTTAAATTTTTCGAAACGTTCTAAAACATGACCACTCATAAATGTGGGTGCAATTTGTGTAACAAAATTATGCAGGTAGCCAACGGAAAAAACCCAAATAATTAAAAAAATGCACTTTCCTTTTTTCCTTTTAATTGTCCACGCGCATTTATGACCGTTTTTTAGTTTGTTACCGCTACCATAAAAATCAAATAACCTTTTGTTTATTACTTTTTTTTAATATCTTAGGCAAAAAATATTTTTTCTTCATACATTTGTTTTTACCGGCAAAACTGTTGAGTATATAGAAAAACGTTATATGAACAGATTAAAGGAATTGTAATTTTTAATTTTTTTAATTAATTGTTTGAGCAAAATTGGACTAGTGGTTCTCGAGTTATGTCAAAAAAAAGACCACCAAAGGTGACAATTTCCCCTATATGATACTTACTTACTTCAAATCGATATATCTCGATTCCTAGACTTGACCCAGCGAAACGCCGGGACATGTATAACTTCTTTTTTACCGATATAACTTTCCCCGGTAGTTTGAACCCTTCCCGATCACTGACCCCTACCATTTGTCTCATAGTGTAACAGACGCAACTAATGGTTGGTGTTTCTAAACGAATTTTGTACTGTATTTGGTTTCCTAACAAAACATATGAATTAAAAACTAGACATTAAAACTAATAAGCGTGTGTGGTGTATTGGGAAGAGAGAGGTAGTCTAGTACGCCGGATTTCTGAGTTCGAATCCCGGAAAAGACAAAAATTAACATATATTTTTTTTAACTAAAATAAAATATTCATATATCTGAAGGGCAAATATCGCAAAGAAAATTAAAATTGGTTGTAGTGCAATGGGAAAGAGTGTGAACTATGTATGTAAGTGACCGGGTGCAATCCTGAGAACTCAAAAAACCTTTTTTAATTTCAATAACATTTTGTGGAACATAATATGGCTTTCGCGACTAAAATTATAATTTAATATAAAGAATTCGATTGGCAACAAATTCAGGGGCCACAACTGGGACTGGTTTCTGCTGCAAAGCACCGGCTGGGTTTCACTCTACCTCATCACAATTCCTTTTTATGGCTAAAGAAAGAATTCATAATTTATTATGTTTTTTAAGCATTCTGATTGTTTTCAACCATTCAGAATGTTTAAGAAGCAAACTCCTCACTAAAAAAAGTATTTTAAATTTAAAGACAACTTTATTTTTAAACATTCGGCTTCGTTCAATTTATATATCGAGAGCCTATATTCAATACGCTCTATCGAAAAAAAGACGATTTTTCAGGAGAAGGAAAAAACTGTTTTATTCATAAATTCCTTAAGTATGAAGTAATCTATCTTCAATAATATTTGTTAAATAGGACTACTGAACCTTACATATAAAAAAAATACAACATTTTACATTATTCGCGGTGCTATAGGGCATTTTGTCTGATAGAGCTTACTGCAACTGAAATTTTCTAATATTTTTATGCCGATAGAGCATATTGCATAGTAATAAAAATTTGATTTTTTATGATCTAATTTGCAATTTTATTAAAGTTCGAACGTTGGCGCAACCGAACGCGGCTGCAACAACCGAATCAATTCGGTTGGCAAAAAAATTCGGTTTCCACAACGGAATTGTTCTGAGAGTGTATATGACATTTAGCTACTTAAATGTGGACAGAAACTGTTATTCTTTTGATTTTCATCACTTAAATTTATATTTCCACGCAATTAAAATATTCCACTGCAATTTTTAATATTCACCAATTGGATTTAATTAAATTACTTACAGTAGCGTAAAAAATTTCCATTTCGATTTCAGCTATTTCTCCATGTCCAAGATAGAAAATAAGTATCTAGAAAAGTGTAGTTTTTTTTCTCATATTTATTATTTCATATTTAATAAAAAAAATTAAAGAAAATGCTTTTGTTTTCTGGTTTTACAATTTTTTTGTTTCTCTTTTAACTTTTATTCGTATTTTTTTCTGACATTAAATTAACAGAGTGTTTCACATATTTGTCCTTTTATTGTTATACTTGTGCTTTTATTGTTATATGTAAACCCAGAGAATTAAATGCAGCTTAGTTTTTGGATTTAATAAACCCACTTTTTTAAGAAAAGTTCTAAATCCAAGTGATTAATAAAACGCTTATTAATTGTGATTATAATCTTGTTAACGATTTATTTCTAAATTTCTTTGTTTTACTTTTTAAATAGTATTTAAAAAACACCTGGATATGACTATTTGTCTTTTAATTCGCCCTTTAATCATTCGAATATGATGGCTTTCGATAATATCGTTTGACAAAGTATGTTATTTATAAATGCAGAGTGCTTACTAAGCGCGCTTTATTACATTGAGCATTAATTATAATTAATAATTAAATTATTTGTTAATTATAATAATTCTTAATGCTTTCGTTTAGTATCAGCATTTAAAAAAATGGTAAAAAAAATTTTAAATTTGGTTATATCTATATAAATTAATCTTACCACTTTGCTTGATCTGTCAAAACAACAGAGTAGTATTTTGTAAGATGACAAAGAAAACCGTTATATTTTTTTGTTTTTTCTTTAATATTTATTTAACATTCCTAGATGAAAACAAGAATTTCTCATTTAGTCTAAGCTACCAAATAGTTATAGAAATTCTAAAAAATGTCATTCTGTGTTGATTTCCTTAGACCCGAATGAAATCCGGAGAGTTACTAGCCTACAGAAAATTATTTTTTACAACTTGTTTAATAGGTTATGGGATTTTAGCATACTTGCTTTAATACAAATATTTATGTGCTAATTCATAAACAAAATTTATTTCGTATTTGAAGCTTGCTATAGTTAAAGTACATATTTCGCTTAATAAAGAGTTATTAGAAATCCTGATTCATAATTTTATTTTAACTATAAATTAATTTTTCGATTTGATACTGGCAACACTATTGTTTATTTTCTCTCTTCTCCCAAATAAGTCGTAAGTGATGTGCAAATTTAGTAAACGATTGACTCGGTAATCGGAAGTGGAAATGTATTTTCTTAAATTAGAAAACTAATGATATGCTAAGATAAATTTAAAAGCAATTAAAAATATTTTTTTTTTTATTTATAAAGCAAATCAATGGAAATATGTGTAAAAAGTAATTTTTTAGAACATATTTTCGGAAACATACATAAGTAATCGAATTTCGAATAATGTTTTGACAGTCTGTACATCACTATTGTTTTGTTTTTCTTTTTAATTTAATTTTAACATTTTTTTGAAATTTTTTCGAAAAAGGTCATTGGCTACGCAATTGTTGTAGGTTTTTTCAGTTTGATAGATGCAAGTTGTTGGAAGCCACACATTCTAGGGATGGGATGGCTTTATTAAATCATTTCATGCCTGAAAATGAAATAATTAACAATTAAATGGTGGCTTCCTCACTCCAAACTTTATAAAAGGTTTAAAGTTAATGAGTATCGACTATAAACCTATATTATTTTTTTCGTTATTAAGCAAATATGAATACTGTTTTTCACAAATTAGCTTAAAATCCTGCAATAAGACTGTTGTAAAAGTTTATGAATTAGACCATTAGTTTTTAAACATTTTTAACATTTTTGTAATCGCATTAAATTATTAGAATTATTCGTTATTCGAAATTTGGACATTTAAAATTTTTTGAATTATAAAATAATGACAGGCGCGGATACAAGGGGGGGATATGGGGGCTGAAGCCCCCCCCCCCCCCCCCCCCTTGAAGACTAAATTTTTTTTTTTTGCAAATAATGCTATAATGGAAAACATGATTAATTTTGTAAACAGACATTTTAGAATTTCACATTGTAAGGAACGTCCGGTTAACCCGGGTTTTAAGCTGGGGTAACTCAGCTAGTCCATTGGTCCTCGCATTAAAATTTATAGTTTGAATAACTAAAACACTCTTTTTTATTTCTTTTCTCCGTGACACTTAATTTATTGATTTTTCTTAATATCACACTTATTTAATGTATTTTCAATTTTTGATGTCCTTTGCGGTGGGAACGCTGTCACTCCGCGTTGCTTGGCCAGCTAACCACTGGTGATCTACTTTCCTGACTACCTGAACTCCCTAACCTTTCACGGATGTTAATCCGTCGCGGATGTTATCCACTTTTATTGGGTGTTACACAATTCCTACACTCCTAGGATTTTGGTTGTAAACCAAAATATTTGCTAAAGCCCTGTGCCAGTGCCCTATAATCTCCTTCCGAGTAGGATGTAATCCTATCGGCGCTTACGGATGTAGTCCGGATTATTTCTGGTTGTTAACCAGAACCCTATTGCTATTCTGGTTGTAAACCAGGAACCTACACTGGTGTCTTGGTGTTACCAATCAACCTTAAGGATACACCCTACTCTAAGCACTGCACATAAAATGTATCCACCAAGTTAGTTCTTACCACTGTGTTGCTCCGGCTTGTTACCACGTCTTGTTCGTTCGCGTGCTTAACACAAAAGGATCCCGACTGATTGTGGTGATCGCCTTTTATACTTTCTGCATGCTGCATTCCAGTCGCTTTGCTTATTTATGCCTTTGAGACTAACAGTGTGTACTCATTGTAACTATTGTGTAAGTTATGCCCCGTGTTAGATAGGTGTGTATGTTTTGCTGTATTTGTTCTCTTTGTCTCTTCATGTGTCTTTTCTCCTTGTAGTTTTCCTTCCAGTTGTAGTTTCGTTCTCTTTTTGTAGTTGCTTCTCTTTGTTGTTTTTCTGACTCTTTGTAGTTTCTCTTCTCTTTGTAGTTTTTTCCCCTTTGTAGTTGCTTCACTGAAATGAAAATACCTCCCTTAACAGGTGGATGTAATCCGACCTTCCCGCAATGGGTGTTACCCATTCCCAAATAAATTATAAACCTCTAATAAAAAATTCATTTATTCATATTTCTTTTAATTTTGTTTCATTCTATTTACATATTTAAAAATACCGAATTCTGTTACTTAATAATTAAATGTGGGCAAAATTTGCTCCAAGATTTTGTACCTCACAACATTAAAGAAGCATTTTTAATTTTGAGATTTTGTGAATATTCTCGGAATCAAAAATTTCTTTTGTTCAGGAAACCTGACAGATTCTATATTATTCAAGAGCTAATTTTCAAAAAAATTTTGTAATGAGCTTTTTTACATAATTAATATCAAACCTTTAACCATTTTTTTGCAATTAAAAATTTGTAAAATTTTATTATTATTATTATTATTATTATTATTATTATTATTCTTAAACTTGTATTTTGCGTCAAATTAAAATGTCTGATCTTTCTAGTAGTAAGTTATTAATTATTTTTTTTTATAATATTTATATCGAAAAACTGTAAACTAAAAATTTATAATTCTATACTGTAATAAGAGACATTGGTCTTGTGTATAGAATTCCAAAATAAATAAATAAAATAAATAACCATTTTTTGCAATTAAACGAATGTTGTGAGACATTTTAATGAAAAATTAGTATTTAGCGCCAGTTTTATTGTGAGAACAAAGATCGATTTGAAACGAAATTACTTACTTGGATACATTTAAGAAAATAATCGTGCACCCAGAAAACAGTCTCAGTCGTGGCCACCGAATTTGTTGCCAATCGAATTCGTGCGGTTACGACAACTATCTTAATATTAAATAATATTTTTCGTCGTGAAAGCCAATATTTGGTTGTCTAATTCAATATTATATTCCACATAAATATTATTATGTTCCACAAAATTTTATTTAAATTAAAAAACTTTTTTTGAATTTTCGGGTATTGAACCCGGCCATTGAGGTTAATAGTTAACACTCTTACCCACTGCACCACAACTACTTTTAATTTTCTTAGCCATATTTACTGTTTATACATATGAATATTTTATTTTAATTAAAAAAAGAACATATACATTTTTGTCTTTTCCGGGATTTGAACTCGGAAATCCGGCGTACTAGGCCAACCCTCTATCGACTACACCACAAACACTTATTAATTTTGAAGTCTAATTTTGAATTTATATGTTTTGCTTGGAAAAGAAATATAGTAAAAAATTCCTTTACCAATACCAATCAATAGTTGTGTGTGTTATCAATACAATCCGCAATTCGGTTGGTTCTACAGAAACTCGACTTTAAGGTCATATTTGATTAGGATACCCGTATTTGTAGTTACCACTTTCGAATATTGAAATTTTTTTAATAAATGTTATAGGTTATTTTTAATACCTAGCAAAATATTTTTGGTGTAGTATTCAACTATATTCAACTCCAAATAAAATAAAGTCCTGGCAAATTCATTTTAATGGTTTTGATCGAATTCCAACCAATCTTTTTCCTGGGTGTGCTTAATTGTGACTATAAAATTGACCTTTATATATTGAAGTGAGCACTACGATTTTATTTTTTTTACATTAAGGGCATTATTAAAACCTCCTTAATTGAACTTCTAAAATAACTTTTTTTTTAATTTATTGGTCTTAGGATGACCATCTTATCCATAAGTAATGCTCAGACATACCTTAACCCTGCTGTTAGGTTAGAAAAAACTTACGAATGTAAGGTTAATGGACCATTTGGTCCATACTGCTATTTCCATACAAAATAACAATTTAATATTATTCTTTGTATCTATTTTGGTTCAATACTTCCCAAATATTATTAATTTCTTCTTTACTCAACACAGCTAATGAAAAAGTAAGTTGAGGGATTCCCCTTTTTTGCAATTTTCTTTAACCAGCGTAGCTTATATAAAAAAGAATGGTGGGATTCCCCACTTTTAGCTATTTGTTGTGAAGAAGCTCTAATATTTGCATTGCTTCTTTCAATTTGTGTGTTGCTTTCAATAGTTCGGACGTGTTTTACTTGCGAAATGGCGTACTTGAACGAAGATGAGATACGAGAAGTGCTCTATGCAGAAAGTGACTCGGATATTTCAAATATTGATTATATTTCGGAAAATAACGAAACAAGTGATTCTGAAACAGGTAGTGAACGGGAACCCGTCTTAGCTGCAGCCAGCTCTGTTGATCCATATTTTGTTGCTAAAAATAAGATGGTATGGAGTGCTACTCCCTTATCTCAGCCTATTGGAACTCCGGCTGGGAATATTATCTCAAACCAAGCAGGACCAACTCGATTTGCAGTTTCTAGATGCAATGTCATGCTGTCAGCTTTTTTGTTGTTTTTTCCGCCTCCAATAGAAAGAATTGTCATTGAAAATACCAATAAGTACGGCAGGGTTAAGTTTGGTGACAAATGAGCGATATTGATGAAGACTGATTTCGAGCATATATTGCTGTGCTCATTCTAGCAGGCGTATGTCGGTATGTACATTCTTCTTTTTGTTATTTCAGTAAAATAGTTGGGTACTATTAAACTTATCAATAACAGCGGAAAAAATTAAGATGTTCATGGTTTATTTGATGCAAAATTTGGTCGCCCCATTTTCCGATCAATTATGTCTGAAGATACATTCCATATGATTACTAGTGCGCTCCGTTTTGATGATGTTTTAAGTCGACGACAAATGCGTATTAGCGATTAATTTGCTCCTATTCGTGAACTTTGGGACCGTTGGCAACAACTTCTTCCAATGTTTTACAACTGTCACGAAAATGTCATCATTGATGAATAACTTGTTGCATTCAGGGGGCGATGTTCTTTTCGGCAGTTTATGCCATCAAAACCAGCAAAATATGGGTTGAAGTTTTGGTTGTCGGTGGACTCAAATGCAAAGCGTGAAAACAACCAAGGAGAACGCGTTGTATTGGACCTGACAGAAGGTTTGAAAGGGCAAAATATAACAGGCGACAATTTTTTTTCCACATTTGAGTTAGCAAAAAAACTTAATGAAGAAAACTTACATATGTGGGAACAGTACGCAAAAATAAAGCTTTTATTCCTCCGAAATTGCTAACTGTCAAAAAACTCCCTTTGTACAAGTCTACATTTGCATTCAATGACATTGCGACATTGGTATCATACATCAGCCACAAAAACAAAGGAACGATATTGATTAGTACAATGCACAATACAGCTGCAGTTGATGAGAGTGGATGGAAGAAAAAATTAGAGATTGTTTCTTATTATAATTCAACAAAAGGTATGCTAGTTTTTTATTCGCTTATAATTTCTTATGGTTCATCTCTTCTAGGTGGAGTAGATACTGCTGATCAAATGATTGCCTCCTACACCACAAAACGCAAAACAAATCGATGGCCAAACATCGTATTTGCAAATATACTTGATATATCCGCTTTGAATGCGTACATACTATTTTCTGAAATCGATGTTTCATGGGCTCCGTCTGATAGGTATCGTAGGAGACCAGAGTTTTTGCGACAACTAGCACTTTCTTTGGCTAAGGAGCATATGATGAAATGGATTAGATTACCTCAGCAAGAATTTTCAGCACAGTTGTTGACAGAAATACGAACACCATGCACAGTTTCAGTGGCCTCTTCAAATAATGCTACTTCTAATTCCGGGGCTCGAAAGCGTGGAAGTTGTAGTTGCTGCAAGTCTAAGTCTGATATAAAATGCTCCATTTGCAGCAAGTTTATTTGCAAAACTAACCGAAAAACACTTTGCTCATCATGTAATGACAAATATTGTCGAACAACCTAATAAATACTTTTTTTTTTAAATAAATGTAAAGAAAATCAAAGAAAAATACTAGGGACCAAATGGTCCCTTAACCTAAGATTTGTAATTCTTTATTTTTCTCAGTCATGTTTTAAGATAGAAATCAGAATTTTTGCATATAACATTGTTTTTTAAAAAGATCACGTGAGCTGAAAAATTAAGTCAGTATATATCACCATTCAAAACTTACAAAGGAAACGACAAAATAATTAGACCAAATGGGCTTAACCTAACAGCAGTGTTAAATTCTTAAAATCACAGAAAAAAATTTCACTTAAGTACCTTGGTGTATGAAAATTCTCAAATTCTAAAACTTTCCAAAGGAGCTCCTCATACCGGAGGAAAATTTTACATTAAAAAAAAATTGTTAATTCTAAGATATTAAATTAAATGTATCAGATTTGAAGTCATATTTTTATAAAAAGGAAATGGTAGACAAATTGAATATCATTGTGTATTTTCTAGTGTTTTATAATTTTTTTATACGAAAATAACTGGCGTTTTGAAAGGCTTTTAGTTATTGATTAAAAATTTTTATTTAATTTGACAAGTAAATACAAGCAGTTTTCAGAAACTAGTAGTTTTTCGTTAAGTGTAAATGTAAGTAGTATTCAAAATTTGTTAATTGTAATTTAATACACAATATAAAAAATATTTGAAATGAAAAAATGCATTACTTTTAACCTACACTGAGAGAATTATCTGCAGGATATTAATAAGCTTTTGCATAAAACCAATGAAGTTTCATTGGAACTTTTCATTGAATTAATGCAATTATTCATAAAATGTTGTGAAAAATTTCCTTTTACTTTTTAAAAGTATTTATAAAAAGTTTCATAAAATATATGAAGCTTTTCCATCAATCTAAAGAATTATTTTTATTGATTTGATAAGAAAACTTCATTAGTTTAATGAAAAATTCCATTAAAACTCGTCGAGAAAAACTCTCTCTATGTAGGGTTAATGCGCGTTTTGTAGTTACCTCAATCGAAATGTCCTTGCTAAGATAATACGTTTTATAATAGAAAATTAGGAGTTTACGTACCTTCACTTTTTCTTACAAAACTTTTTACCGGGTAATAACAGAAGGTTTTATTGAGATTTGGATATTTGGAAACTTTTGACGTAGAACTCTATCGCATATCCGAATTTCATTAAGATCGGAAGGAACCCATCAGGATAGTTTGATCGTTAGTTGTTTATTTTGTTTTTTAATTTAAAAGTTTTGTATCCAAACTTTTCGTATTGAAAACCTTTAAAATGTTAGGTCATTCTTCTAAGATGCTTTTCTATTCAAAAGTTGTAATAATTAGGGACAGTTTCATAGTCAGAACAAAGGCTGACTTTTGCTTATATATTTTTATGTAAGAAATTTTATTTTTCTTAAATATTTCTTAATAAGAAATTTTCAAAAATGCTAGTTCTGACTATAAAACTGCCCTTTGAAAAACTCTTTCACACTGGAACATTTGTTATATACTAGGTTTGATATGAAACTTGTAGGATTTGGAGTAATTTTTCTTACAAAAGAATCACAGACCCTGACACAAATTTTAAAATTTACGGCATATTCCTATTATCATATTCGGAGAATTTTTTTCATATCAGAAACTCCATTGAGTTTCCTATGAAAATATTATTTAGTTTTTAAATGATTTTACACGTATTAATTTTGCGATTTTAGAGATAATTCCTCTTAAAAATATTTTGGATTCTGTACTACGATTTCTTAACATATTTATGACAAAATTCGATAGTTAAGGAAAACAAATTTTGAATATAGAACAATATATCGTTACCCAGCAAACAAAGATGATCATTAATGACTCAGAAATGAGCTCCAAAAACATAAATATTTTTCCACTTTTTCCTATGAAAGTGGTCCGTCCAAAAGAGCCCCCTGTGCACTCAGAAATGACTCAGAAAAAAGAACGTATAAAATCGAAATTTTCTTCATAAATTTAAATAATTTTGGAATCTTCTGTGAGTTCGAAAAATGAACCCTCATTTTGAGACAGTTTTTTAGATTGTAAAGACAACTTTTTCGATTGTTTTCTGAGGGTTCATATTTTCTACCAAAAAAAGAGTGTTTTCAAAAAAACAATAATCATTTCTATGATCTATTTAAAAATCTTATTTATGAGCGCTCTGAAATTGCTGGCTGGGTAACTTATTTCAATAGTAAATTTTTTAAGTTTATGTAAACAATTTTTTTGGTTAAATCTTACATTTTCAAAACAACATAAACTCAAATCAATTTTGTTGGTTCTTATAAAAAATTACAGAATAAGCTTTACTTTGACTCAACCGACAGTTTTCTTAAGTTAGAAGCTATATTGATAAAATCGTTATCGAGGATAGAGGACCACAATAATGAATCAGATTTTTACTGACAAAAGACTAACTGAATATTCAATAAATGTCGAAATGGGGTTAAACAGATTTTCCCGAACCCTTGTTAAAACTTTTTGAAACAACTTCACAAACCTATACTAAAACATGTATTAAAACTTGTACCTCTAGTTCATAAAATATATATATAGATATGACTACCGTATAAGATATAAAAAATGTAAAAAAATACATATTTTTTAAATAATGTGTATAATAAAATTTATTATGAATTATTTAAAAAAATTAAATTACTAAAAATTATTTTTTTTTATTTCTTTAATTCATTCATGCATTCATTATTACACGAAAATAGTCTCAAATGTAATTTTCGAGATGAAAGAGTAATTGGAATACATTGAAATTTGTACGGTAGATAGATATTGATATTGTTAGTTGATTTCTTGCAAAAAGTAAAAATTTTGAGTTAATATCCTCTTATTGATCAAGTGCGATATGTAGTTGAAGAATTACATTTTAAATAACATTTGAGTAGGTATAACTAAAAATTAGTTAAATTATAACAATACTTATTGTTTTTAATTTTAAATTGAATTGAAATCTATGGATATTTGTGTGGCTAATTACTCGTATATGCCTTTTACTATTAATTATTGTTTAAATGTTTGTATTAAATAATATATGAAAATAATGGCATTCTATACATTTGGGACTTTTAAAATTTTTTGTCAGCTAATAATATATATTTCCAATTTGCTTCGTATAATTAGTAAATAGGGCTTATTAACTATAAACTTATTGCTTTGAATTTGTAATTACACTCTAAAAAATGCATGTAAAATTATTACATAAACTGCTTAAAATTTAAGGTAAAATAGCAAAAAATGCTCACATTTACGCACAAAATGCTTTTAAAACTTTTTTACGCACTTATGATAGCAAAGCTACTAATGAAATATAGTAACAAGCATGTTTATAAACATGTTTGAAAGTTTTAGACATTTGTTTTCAGAGACTATTAATTATAGAGCAGTCATCGGCAAACATATACAACCTTAAAAAAAAATTTAGAAGCAAACAACAACTACAAAAACAAATATCAGAAAACCACAACACAAAAAAAAAATAAAAACAAAAAAACTTAAAAATAAATTACCAAAAAAATGTATCAATAAACATTATGCAGAGTGTAAAAAATCTGGCAAACAAGCGATGTGACAACCTACTTCATTGAAATCTTGTATGCGACTGATTATTTTTTTGTTCTATTTGTGAGCTTATGTAGGTGTGAGAGAGCGCCCATGGGCATAGGTGTTGCCGACCTCTGTTATAGAGATAGGAAATCAAAACTTACACTACTCACCGATAGAGGGCGCTGAAATTTAGTACCACTTGAGCAACTATTTAGTATCACTTTAGTATCAGCTGAGCCTATATTTAAAAAAAATCAAGCGCAAACTATATTTAAATAATAAAATTTGAGAATTACTTTTTTTTCTTTGCTTTTTTGTTTGTTATTATTTCAAGAGACTATTAATTATAGAGATAGGAAATCAAAACTTACACTACTCACCGGTAGGGGGCGCTGAAATTTAGTATTACCTGAGCAACTATTTAGTATCACTTTAGTATCAGCTGAGCCTATATTTAAAAAGTCAAAAATTGCTGAAAACTGCGCAAAATAAGAAAAAATGAAGCGCAAAATATGCTCAAATAATAAAATTTGAGAATTCCTTTTTTTTGTTGTGCTGTTTTGTTTTGTTTATTATTATTTCAATTTAAATAAAAACAGAAAATTGTAAATTTTTTGAACAAAGTGCCATCTAGTGATAACGATGTCGTTATAACTTTTGTTTTTGGTGATGCCATACCCCTGTTTGTTTTTTAGTTATAATCATAATTTGTATCGTTTCATAAAAAACGAAAAAAAAAAAAATTGAAAATCAATAAATCAAAAATTTTTCAATAATTGGCAAAAATAAAAAATTATTGGGCAATTTGTATTCACTAGGAAATCCAGCTACTATTTAAAAAAAGGTTAGTTGAAAATCTTGAAAATTTTAATTTTGTTTAAATAAAGCTAATTTGAAATGCATTTACTATTTTTCAGGCTTAAATATCGAAGCATCAAAAGGAATTTTTAACTAAAAATATACAAATAAAATCTCGTTTTTTTATCGTTAAAGGAAAATGATATCGCAAATTCACGTAATATTAATATACTCCCGGGCAGCCAATTTTAGATAAAAATCTCCACTAAGCTCTTACAGAAGCAAAATATTATCGATTTAATTATATCGTTTTGTATATGGTCTGTTTCGATATGCACCAATACTTTGCATAATATGCGCACACGTTCGCAAAAGCATCAGCTGACAACACTGCAATGTTAGATGTTCGAAAATGCACCAACCCAACAAATAATGCTCAATCTAATGTCAAAATTTCATCACAATAATACCTGAGGCAAAAGCATCGCAAAGTTATCACAGACACTATCAGATGCAGAGCAGTGGTGCATTTCTGAACAGGCCCATAATTGACTTCCATCACTTACTAAATGAATATAATTGTTTGTAACTAAAACCATTATTAAATAAATGAAAAAAACGGCGATTCAAGCGTTTTTCTTTTAGCTGGTGTATATATCAATAGCTTTAAAAGCGTTATTTATTATGCGTATTTCGAAATATCTTAAGTGTAGATTTATGCATTTAACAGTGCCTTTTTAGAAACATATTGTGTTATGTATAATGTTTCTAAACAGTTTAATTAAACATTTTTAAGCTAATTTGGAAAAAGCAGTATGCATAATCCCTTTAATAACTACAAATTTAACAATCTGTTAAAGTAGGGTAAAGCCTGAAATAAGCATTTTATAAAATTTGGAAAATAAAAGTCTCAGTTGAAACCATAAGTATTGAGTTTATATCTATTTAAAGACTTTTGCAGGGTCATCCACCCAAGAATTTGTAAAATCCAACATTTTATATATAACAAATTAAAAAAATCTGGAACAATTGCACCATTTAAGCGTTTTTTCATTAAATTTTCAAAATTAAAATTTCAAATATTGTGAAATTTCTCGTACTTTCCGACTTCCATTAAGTTTATATAAATATTATAGGGAAAATCAACGCTGCAATTTAAAAATATATTCCATTTTTATGCGTATCGTATATAGGAATAAATGCTGTACGTTTGACATTGATACGATACACTTTTTCCTGCAGCGTATTTTGGTTGCTAGAACCAATATATTCGGTTATTACAACCATATTCTAATACAATTTCTGAATATTTTGGATTTTGAAACTAAAATTTAGTTCAATAGAGAATATTTATGCAATATCCAATGAAGTTTTATTAAGAATTTGTGTTCAATTACCTACATATGTTTCGAAACAGATACAGCTATAACCGATTCGAAAAAACTAGTTTCAGTGTCCATCTAATTCGGAATAACATTACCGGCCGCTTTCGGGACATTTCAAAAATAAGTATGATGGATAATAAAATCAGTAGTAATTAAAAATGTTCTGCGAAAATTAACAATTACAGTAAATATTTACTGAACATTGTTGTTGTCATTTAATATATTTGGTAACAACTTTAAATTAACTAATAAATTTTAATCATATCTAATGCATACTAAAATATTATGCAGAATATGTTTATTATATTAAAACCTATTACTGTCAAAAACATAAAATATAAATAGAAAATACATATAAATTACTTTACTATCTGCGTCGTTTTCGCATAATCGCTTAAGTCGACTTAAATGCACATCGAGTTAATTTTTTATTAATAAATTCCTCATTAGCTCTAAACTGCTTGAATCTCCAGATCTTAATGGAAGTTTTATATATGTATGGGTCATTCCATCTCAATTCGACCAATGGTTGGAATCGACCCCTTTAGAATTGGATGAATTTTGGTCAGAATTTTTTTTCATTAAATAACGAAGTTTTGCCAAAGGACAAAAATTACAAATTTTTTATCCAAACCCAACAAACAATTCGTTCCGTTTACGCACCGTTTTCGGTCCGTCATAAACGGAATCCAACTCCGTATACGTACCGTTTTCTGGATCCGTATACGGACCAGAAAACGGAACATAAGGAACATCGAAACTGATTCGAATCCGTTGAAAATCCGTCAATGACGGACCGTTTACGGACCGGTATGTCGTGTTAAAAACGGACAAGTCCGTTTAAAGTCCGTCAAAGACGGACCGTTTACGGACCGTTATGTCATGTAAAAAACGGACTAGTCCGCTGAAAGTCCGTCAATGCCGGACCGTTTCCGGACCGTTATGTCGTGTAATAACGGAGTATTTCCTTGTCCATATCCTACCGATTTAAAAAAAAAAAATAGACCATATGTTTATTATTTTCAATACAAAGTACTTTTTTTTCTTTTTTATAAATTCATTAATAATTATTATTTATAATTACAATATTTAGCACATCCAGCTCGGTCTACCTATCTATCCAGCGCTTAGCGACCCGGAGTAAAATCCAACATCTATATGGAAAAGAGACAATAAATTAGTTATGGTTTAATTGACTGTGTACACGATCCAAATTCTCACATGTTATACACAAAACATTGTGAAACATTAAGTTTCATAAATCTTACCTTGTTACTTGATGTTGTTTGATTAATGGTGTGATAGAAAGAATTCCCTCTATTGGATATTCTCCATATATTCCCATTATAATAATATTTTCACCGACTTAACAAAAATTTTTTATTTTGTAAACAAACCGATGAAATCCGTATTTAAAGGTACGGAAACGGATACACCAATACGGAGTTAAAACGTATTGTGTTCGAAAATCCATTTATACGGTCCGTTAATGTTCCGTATACGTACAAGCATTGACGGATACGTACATTAGGGACAGTTAATGTGCCGTAAAAGCCGGATTCATGAATCCGTACGTGCCGGAGAGTCCGTAAAAATGTTTCTTGGGAAGTTATGCAACATTTAAAATTTCAAAAAATGTCATAATTTTTCTAATTTTTTGTGTTGTTACGAGGTTATCTTTTTAATATCTCGAAAACTACAATAGCTACAGAAATGATTCTTGGCCCATTTTAGTATTCTGTCTTATATGTAACTTTTCAGCAACATCACTAAATATATTATCATAACGATCGAGTAGTTGTTGTGTAATCTTAGTAGACATTTTAATTGCTTTGCATTTCAGCTAAACAAAATTTGGAAGTTATGCTTTACAAACCACTTGGTTCATTGCATCAAAAATATCCGTGAACGAAATGTTACTGCTTTTTTCGAAGTAATTCTGAACAACTTGAAAAAAATCACCTCTTTCATCGGTTCCAAAGTACAATATCAAAACACAGCAGTAAAATTATATTAACATTTCAATGTTGCTTCCAAAATATTATTCCTCTATAAGCGATTCTAAGAAGTGATTTGGATACCGTTTATTTACAAATAGATGATTGCGGGTTCAAATTCTGGAGGGACTAATATTTTTTTTTAAATATTTATAATTAATTTGTTTAAATTCAATATTTTTATAATTTTTAAATTATAAAAATATTGACACACCGGCTGAAAAGTCAATAGGATAACCAATAAAATAATTTTTTTATTTTTTTTGAAAACTTCGACTTTATTCATCAACATGGTTCCTTCAAGGGCGATACAATCAGCCCAACGCCTTTCTAACATTTCGATACTTTTCTGTAGAATGATTTCTTTTTTACCTCAAAATAGGATTCTGTTTCGGCAATCACCTCTTCATTCGAATCAAATTCAAAGAGCATTTTCTTGAAGTCCGAAAACAGGTAAAAATCGCTGGGAGACAGATCTGGCGAAACAGTGGGTGCGGAAGCTACTGGAGGTGTAATTCGTGCAATTTGGCCATTTTAGCCAACGACTTGTGACACGGCGCATTGTCTTGGTGAAAGAGCACTTTTTTCTTCTTCATATGGGGCATTAGCCGCATCACAAACTACTGATGCCATAACTTTGCCAACTGACTGATGCGTCTTTGGCTTCTTCGGGCGAGGTTCGCCAGTTGCTCAGCTGACTCCAATTCTGGAGTGAAGCATCAGATCCAAGTTTCTTCCATTGTTACATACCGACGCAAAAAGTCCTTTTTATCTCGCCGAAACAGCTCCAAACAACTCTCAGAATCATAGACACGTTGTTGTTTTTTGGTGCACTGTGAGCAAAAGAGGCACCCATTTCTTAAACAGCTTCCTCATGGACAAATGTTCATGCAAAATAAAGCTGACACGTTCCTCGATATCCTTCAGGTGTCTGATATCTTCCAAAACAATTAAGTGAACTTTTTTTATGTTTTCCGGTATCACCATCTCTTTTGGGCGACCAGAGCGTTCGGGGTCATCGGTGTTTATACGACCACGTTTAAAGTCAGCAAACCATTTTCCTCCCATTTGTCTCGATAGAGTAGTGGCCCAGTATCACTTACTGAGCAATGCTTTGGCTTGAATGGTCTTTTTTTTTCTCATTAAAAACACACGAAATTGCTTTGAATACATTTTTTTCAAAATCTCAAAAGTAGCTGTAACTTGTTCACTAATGAACGTGTTGTCATATTGTCACTTTTCATTAGTGGCGCCACCGATGTATCATCCTACGGATTTTTCAGACGATGTGTTATGAAAAATGACTTTCTATGCCCTTTGTAAAAAAAAGTCATGAAAAAATATTAAATTGGGGTGCGGCTTTTGAATGACACAATACCTCGCAACGACGTTTTTCTGCCAGTCAACAGTCATACCATACCCAGCAAAAAAAGAGATGCCGAAGCAGTAGAAAAATCACTACAATTGATGCTCTAGATGTACTTCTTTTTTAACATAAACACTAATGATTTTAACATTGATTTGTCATACTTTTCGAACGAGTGCAAAGGAAGCTCTTTTTCACCAATTAAAAGTTTTAAAAAAATTCTTCACAAAAAAGATTATATTTTTTTTATTTTATAAAAGTCTTTTTATTGCCGCCACCGGGTATCGAACTTGGGACCTCACGATTGCTAGTCTAGCGCTCTACCGCTAAACTATTCTTTGATATGAAAGTTGACTGGCATAAAAACACCACTTTGCTAATATCAGATATTAGCCGTTTTTTCTAATCACTTGGATTTAATAAATCCAAAAAGTATTTCTAAAAGTGCTCAACAGATGGGGTTAGATTCTTCCTATTTTAAAAAGAATTTCTGTCCGACATTTCTTCCACCCTAATTTTTAATAACGAATTCGAGGATGAAGGATTTTACTTTAACTTTTAATTATATTTTATATAAAACAGCGAAAAACAGTCTGCCTTTTCAGTTTTATCACTTCAATTTATATTTTTACACAATTGAAAAATTCCATTGCAATATTTAATATTCACTAATTGGATTTAATTAAATTACTTACTGTAGAGTGAAAAATTGCCATTTCTATTTGAGCTATTTCTCCATGTCCAAGATCGAAAATATGTATTTAGTGGGGTGTAGTTTTTTTTTCTAAACATATTTCATACAATAAAAATTAATAAAAACCTTTTATTTGTTAGTTTTTCAATTTTTTTGTTTCTCTTTAATTTTCGTTCGTATTTTTTTCTGTCATTAAATTAATAGGCTGTTTCATATATTTGTGCTTTTATTATGGGTTTATTAAATCCAGCTTTATTTTTGGATTTAATAAATCCACTTTTTGTATGAAAAATTCTAAATCCAGGTGATTAAAAAAACGCTAATTGTTCCTTATTCTCTTCAATAAAAGTAATTATTAAACCAGTGTAAAATTTGCACTCCAATTCAATATTGGTTTCAGTACTATTTTTACAGGTGCACAAAAAGCAATTTTTCACAATTTTTATACCCTACACCACTATGTGGTCAGGGTATTATAAGTTTGTGCTGATGTTTGTAACACCAAAAAATATTGGTCCTAGACCCACCTTATAGTATACCGATCGGCTCAGAATTTTTTTTATTTCGATTTAACGATGTCCGTCTGTCCCTCCGTCCGTCCGTCCGTCTGTCTGTCTGTCTGTCCATGCATTCTTGTGCGCACTCTACAGGTCGCAAATATTAAGATATTTTGATGAAATTTGGTACACCGACTTATGTCGGCCCAATGACGAAGCCTATTGATTTTGGTGAATATCGGTCCATGTTTAGACCTAGTGCCCATATAAGGGTCCTACTAAAATTATATGGTTTATACGCTGCAGGTCGCAAATATTAAGATATTTCGCATGCATATTTTCGTTAAAGTCGACTTTATTTTAAATCAAAGGTTTTGTTTTTATCGTACCATACAAAATATTTAAAATAGAAATTTTAAAATAATGCCAATTATATATGTATATTCAAAAATTTTGTTTATATTTATTGAAAATCAAAACAAAATATTCAAAAATAAAAAGGAAATTTGGAAATAAATGTAAACAACATTTTAAAACAATAAACAAATGTAAAATAAAAACAAATGAAAACTTCAAATTAAAATAGAATTTTAAAGTGTATTTAAATATTTTATATGGTAAGGAATTTAAAATAATAGTTGACTTTTGTGATTTAAAATCGAATTTTTCTTTTTTATAGTAAACGTAAAAATTAATAAAATAAAAAAAAATTAGAAAAAAAACAAAAAATATTGGTCCCGCCGGGAATCGAACCCGGGGCCCTGTGTTTCGAAATGCCAAATGATACCAAAATCACTTTTTACGATCACTTTTAGAGCAATTACTCCTTGGAAGCAATACATAAGTGGTTTTTTGGAAGTTGTTCAGAAGTAATTCTAAAAAAGCTGCAAAAATATACTAACAGACACTTTGGAAGCAATGAAAGAAGTGATATTTTGAAGTTGTTCAAAACAACTTCTAAAAAAAGCGGTAAAAATACACTAACGGATTACTTGCAATTTTTTTTTGCTGGGTATCTAAGAATAGCTTAGCGGTAGAGGGTTAGACTAGCAATCTTGAGATCGCAAAATATTATTTCTTGAAATAGGTAAAAAAGTACTGAAAAATGCTAAAGTGGGACTAATATCCCTATGTTAAAATCATAAGAGACATGTCCTTATAGTGCTTTTTTTGTGGGCATTTACCATTTTTTGGGAATCTTAACTTTTCATATAGGGTAATAGTTCTTGTAATTTTGCATGTAAACTAATCGTAAGTACACTCACAATATATTTTCCATAACCGATTGAGGTTTATTTAAAAAGTAATAGGTAAAGTTTATTTTCAATTGAAGAATCAATTAAAATACATTGAAATGTATTGTTTAACTTTTTTATAAATCAATAAAAAACAAACTAGAAAAAAATATGTATCGTCTGTAGGAGTTGTTATTTTCAGTCAAATATTCTATTTTTAGATTTCTATTTTTAGAAAAAATAATTTAAATAATTTCGTTGTTTTCTGTTTTAAAACAAATTTTCGGTTTTCTTTTTTGTTAATATAGTTTGTTTATATACAAAATTATTTCAATTCAAATTATAAAAGATTCTTTATTCATACATACAAACAACATTTAGGTTGTTTTTAAGGATAAAATATTGTGAGTATAGTAGTCAAAAGTTAGATTGTAAAAAAATTCGTCCGTTGTTTCTCTTTTTGGTAGCTTTTCTAAATCATTATTGTGGAACTTAAATGATGAGTGTAGATTTTTGAATGTACGATTAGAATTAAGTCTTGTAGAACACAAATATAGAAAAATTGCGCCTTTAAGGCACATCTACACGAGAGAGTAAAAACACCTCTAAATAGCTTAAATCATTCACAATAGATCTAATTAGAGGTGTTTTTTGCTCTATATCTAGCAGTTTTCTCTCTCGTGTAGATGTGCCTTTAGATTAAGTTTTTATTTTTATGAATCCGGTTTTTATTTTTCTGAATTTGTCTAAAATCACTGTACTGATTTTTCGATCAGTAATATCAATTCAAATTGTAATATGTCAACTAGTGTTATGACTTTTTGATTTTTTTTGCAAATATCAAATTTTACATGCCCTAGCCAAAAAGGCCATAAAAAATATTAAGAAACGCAATCTTACTTTCTCGCTGCTGTCAAAAAAGTTCCCACACCAATAGGGTTGAAATTTGGTTTATATTGTTTTAGTTTAATTAAAATATTCCTCCGAAGTTTTAAACAAATGAAATTCAAACGATGCGTATTAAAAGCTTTTCACGGTAAATATTACGAAACCTTTTTGGAGGGACTTTTGGATACATTTTTTGTCGTTTAGAATAATTCTTGTAATAATTCGTTATGTAAGTTATGCAAAATCCCCGAGCAAAAATTTTTTTAGAAATTGCATTTGGTGCGGAAGGTTTTTTTGACAAAATGACCCGCAAACACGATTTTAATTATTAATTTAGTATTGCCTATTACGTGGTGATAGGTAAAATTTTTGTTCAAAATGAGTCATAACCCTAATGTCAACTTAAAAAAATCGTACAGCAAATGTTTTTTAAAATAGGATTCTCAAAAATTTTGTAAAAGTATCTATCTGTTCTTCTAGAAAGAGAAAAAAAGTTGCTGGTATTTAACGCGTCGCTATTGTTTTGGACAATCATTATATATTTTAGTCTATAATATGTTTTAGTATTCGAATAAGCAAATAGAAAAAACTTAATTTTACAATTGCTAATACAAAAAAGTTACAAGTACTCGTTATCATTTATCTTTATTTATATACTTGTTATAATTTGAAACTGTATTAACATAAAATACATACAAAAGTGTTTATTTGATTTCTATATTTATTAGAGTTTTTTAAATGTTTAATTACTTTTTTGTATTAGTTTAAACATAAATTGATACACTCCACTATAATATGCTGCAACTCGAAAGACATTTAAGAGTATAATGTTTTAATTCCTTTATGCATTTTCCTAAAATTTCAACAAAGATTTTGTCTTTACTGTTGTTAAAGCAGTGTATAAACTCAGGACATTCTACAAGATAGCAATAAGTCTGAATAAATCGCAATCAAAATAGGTAAACACTGAAAAGAACTAAACACGCTAAAAAAAGACATTATTGAATATGTTTACAGGCAATTATATAAATTCTTAGATCTACTGTTTATATATATTGTTACGAAATTTGATTGGTCTAGTTCTGGTATTTTGGAATAAAAATATCCCGAGAAACGGGATTTACTAAACCTGTCAATCTGGCAACGCTACATTTAAGTATACCACAGTATGCTATAATGTGATACAAAGTGTTATACTGTAAATTGGTTTGTGTCTCGGCTAAGAATAAAGTGGTTTGTGTCTTGGCTAAGAATAAAGTGGTTTATGCCTTGGATAAGTATAACTTGCTTGGTATAATGGCTAAAAACCACGTGGTTGGTGTCTCCGCTATGGATATTCTGGATGCTTCTGGAACAATCTAGTTTGTTCTATGACCATGGAAAACAATCTGGGTGCCTCTAGAACCTTCTGGTTTGTTCTACAATCATGGCTAACAATCTGGGTGCATCTAGAACCTTCTAGTATGTTCTACAAACAATCTGGGCGTCTCTGGAATATTCGAGCTCATTCTACAATCGCAGACATTCCTCTATAAGAGGGCTGCAGCTTGGGTTTAGCGGTCAGTCAAGCGGTAGCGTTCGTACAGTTCAGTTGAGCTCTATCTAGTAAATCATTGTGAAATTGTTTGTAAAGTAATAAAGTGTTAAAGAAGCTTTTTTAGAGAAAATAACAGAAAAATTAGTTCAACTTAATCAGAACGCGTTTAACAGACTTTTGTACTAACTTTTTTTATGAGTGTACTTAATTGTTGTGAGGGTATGGTTGATTTGGTGTTACCTGGTACACGGATGAGATCACTGAAGTAGGCTTAATCCTGGAAGAGAAATTGATGCAGTTTTTAAGAAAAAATGTTCATAAGAACTGATTTTTCAACCTTGCAATGCATCAGGCTTTAAAAATCCACTTACTCAAGGATGCTTTCAAACTGAAAGTACTAAAGCTATGGAACGACCCATATATTTTCGGGATAATAGCCGAATTTAAAAGGGCAGAAACTCATGTTTGAAGACCAACGAATTAACAAAATTGGTGGACAATGGTGGATGGAATGGAATTTTTGGTATTAATTAAAAGTGCGGCTATAGTTATGAAACACTAGTAAAAAGAAAATGGCGATTTAAGTTAATCTACGTTACAAACATTTATTTTTTTTGAGGAAATATATGTCTTTTAGGTGAACTTTTAGTTATAAGGTCTTTTATATGTCTAAATTATTTAGAACCTCACATATCAGCTGTTTTATAGTGCGGCTATAGTTATGAAGCGGAGTGTATTAAGTGTCAAATGAAAGATATTTGAACATGCATAATAAGTGCCCGATCGTGTCCAAGTTTTTAAGTTAAAAAAAGCTTAAGCGACACTTTGCGTTCACAAAAAATGTAAACAAACTATAGTTTGTGCATAAGGAGTGAGATCATAAAAATGTTAACACACATTTTTACCTATAACTTTGGTTTAAAGCTTCTCATATATTTTTTTTCGGCAATTTACATTTTAAAAATATGTCAGTTAATAAATTAATTTACATCATGAGTTATCGTTACATTGGTAAGGCATACAAAGTTAAAAGCATCCTTAAGAGAGCTCCTAACACAGCTGGCAGAAAAACAGCTCGGTTAGCCCAATGCTCGGACTTTTTTCTATGAAAAGTGAAACGTAAGGCAGGACTACAAAGTTCAAAAAGTTCCCTATAGAAACGCTTTTAAAAATTTGGAGGCCAAAACCAGAGCTCGAAAATTGAAATCAAATTTTATACAAAAATACAACTGTTGTGTAATGGACGACGAAACTTATGTCCTTGCTGATTTTTCGCAGCTCCCTGGTCAAGAATTTTATGTTTCCGATATTCGAGGAAATGTTGCGGAAAAATTTAGGTCGAAAAAGCAAACGAAATTCCCTAAAAAATCCACCAAACTGCCCACAGCTCAGGCAATTGGAGAGATATTGAGCTCATGTTAAAAGAGAATTAAAGGGCACGAAAAAGGTCTCCCAGGACATGAAAGATTTCAAACGTAGATGGTCCACCTGCTCTAAAAAGGTGACAGAAACTACCATAAAAGCCTTAATGGGAGGGTTTCCGGAAAAAGTGGATAACTTTGTTTGTAGTGGTGAGAATTCCATGCGGGTTTTTTGTTTGATTTTGTATTAAATTTCATTTAATAAAAAATTGGTTTGAAGTCTTAAGATTCAGTGGTTTGTTTTTTATTTAACTTTATGTGTGTTAACATTTTTATGAGTTGGCACTCCTTAGGAGTTGGCACTTAAGATATTTTTGCTTTTTGCTTAAATTCGTAACGGGACTTCCCAGAGTTACAAAATTTTGGGAGATGATGCAACTGATTAAGAACTATAAATTTTTATTAAAAAACGAAAATCGAAAATCATGTCGCTAAGGCTGTTTTAGCGTTTATGGCTCGATAATATATTTAAACCACGCTTCCAATTATTTTATTTTTATCGTTATTATATATGGGCATTTCCACCGAAAGGTTCACCGAGACTAAACTATTAAAATTATTCTTGAAAACACTTTGTTTTATCATATTCTCATAGGGAAACAATAAAATTTAAATGATGTAAAAAGATTTTGCATTTATTCATAACCCATTGAGGTATTCGAATGCAAAGTCGCACAAGCGCATCTTTTCTTATTTGGATATTTCTATTGCACATTTTGTTTTGATAAAAGTTTTTAAACCAGTGATCGGCAAACGCATACAACCTTGGTTTTGTGCTTGTATGAGTGAGATGTAACTTTCCCTCTCTCAATGCACTGAAAGAAATTTCTATATAACTTCCTCAATACTTATTTATGTGCAATTAGAATATAGAAATAAAATAGAACAAAATAGAAAATAATTTAAAAATGAGATTTTGAAAGAAGAACTCGTTTTAGAATTCTTGGCAAAGTTGTAGTTAAAAATTTTAATTTTATTGTACTATTCAGCATGGCGATAAAGGTATAGTTAATTAAACTCGGTTCATAGATGCCGAAACACACCAATTGTCCTTTTTTTAACAAAAATAACCTATTTTCGTTTACCGAAAAAAATTTCGGTAAACGAGAAATCGAATTACCATTCTTTGTCAAACATTTCGTTCAGTGTAACGCTAGCAACATGCGCCGACACAACCTCATCGAACGAATGCTCAAGCGAGACTGAATAAATTGGTTTGTTTTTATTCAATGTGTGAGCGTATGTTGGTGTGAGTGAGTTGCACGCGTGCATAGAAATGCCGATCTCTGTTTTAAACAGAGATGTATGCATTGACTTCTGCAGTTTTTGAGTTTTTAAATATAGGCTTAGCTGACACTAAACTGATACTAAATAGTTGCTCAGGTAATACTAAATTTCAGCGCCATCTGCCGGTGAGTAGTGTAAGTTTTGATTTCCTATCTCTATAATTAATAGTCTCTGCTAAAAGTATTTCCGTACAACAAATTGAGAAAAATAATATGTAAAACAAAAACTATTTTTATCAAATAGCCCGGCTATGCTACAACAAGCTTGGCAGCTTTTATAAAAACCTTAAAAATTATCGTTATCTGCATATATTTTTATCCTCTTGTGGGCAAGTCGGTGTGCAATGAATGCTATAAAAGTGTAATCTTATACAATAGAGTGGTTTGAATTAAAAAAGAAGAATTTTTAAACACATTTCCTAATAAGACAACGGGGTTTCATTTTTGACTGTTTCCCATTGCCATCAAAATTTTAAATTGTCTTAAATTTGAATTCTTTAATAGTTTTTTAGTCATAGTCTGTTTAGAAGGAGGCAATTGCATTAGAAAATGTTTATCCCAACACCCGAAGAACTGAATTAAAAAGTAATAAATAAATTCCAAAAAACTCTAACTTTCATGATGAAGTGCAAGGGTTGAAAATAAAAAAGTTAGATATTTTTGCTTTTCACCAATTTGATTTTCCTGCTAAGAAATTTTCCATACACCAAACTTGCAGAAAAAAAATTTGGTTGGTAAGTTCGTTATTGCTATAGTCGGCTGCTCAAATCAAACTGTTGTTCTATAAATCATACTTTGCTAGTAATATGGTCGCTTTTATAGTTAAAATCTTTCCTTTTCGATTATCATATTATGCGTACGATAAAAATCATATATTATCTAGATTCTAGATAAATTACAACCATCTAATTATTATTATCTGAATTGAGAAAGATCATGTCAAAAAAATATTTATGTATCAATTTAATAAGTTTTAATGGGGGATTTAGTATTGGTTTAATTGGAGATTAGGAACACAATTTCATGCAGTATTCATCACTAAAGCACATTTTCGATCTAACAAAAATTTTAAATTGTGTTTATTTAATTGAAAATAGCTTGCTTTTAAGCCCTATGCCTACTTTTAGCGCAGTATTACTTTTTTCAGTTGTCATTTTTCGATTTCTCCAAAATTTAAATAAAACATTTGAAATTGCCATAAGTTATTATTTCGCCGTGCGAATCCTTTAAAAATAATTTTTTTGAAGAGAAACTAACGTACTTTACTGCGTTTTTTGCATTTTTTTTGTCAAATATTTATTTTAGCAGTTGTTTTTTCAAGAGTTTCCGTATGGCCCCCAATTTTTTTTAAACAAACAACTTTAAATGGTCTTAACTTTTAAATTCGTCTACCGATTTTTTTAAAAATGCTTTTTTTTTAATAATAAATATAGTGCTTTCAACTCAGGGATGGGAAAGTTGATACGATCGTATTTTTTTGATACTATTTTATCCATAAAATTACCCTAGTTCTCCCGGGTCGCAATTGATACTCTTGCATCATCATAATTACTCAAGTCTTGGAAAATGAAAATAACAGTCTGAGCTTTGTTGCATCATGAGCAAATCTCATAAAATCCAGCCATTTTTTTAATGCATTTAGCGTGATTAAATATGATATTGCTATTATAGAGAATTCTATCGATTCTTAGAAGTCGTAAAATTTTTTAAAGCCAAATTTTAAGCAAAACTTGATGTGTCCGAAAATTTTAGATATTTTTCACTTATTTTTCAACACTATATTTACAATTTTTTTTAATTTTTTAAGAATTTACCACTTTTCATAGAAAACTGTAAATTTTTTTGTTACAAAAATAAATGGAAACTAAAATATATTTCTGATTAAAAAAAAACTAGACTAAAAAAAGCAATTTTTAAAAATCAACTGTATAAAGGCCCAACCACATATATCAAGCGAAGTCAAATTAAGGAAAACACCCATTTCATACAAATGTATTGACGTACCCATATTTACCTAAAGTCAACTCTTGACCGACTTTTTGGTCTCCAGATCTATTGGATCAAAAGTCCGTGGTATTGGTCAGTTTTCTGTGAGAAGTTTTAGCCAGGTGGGCCCATGCCACCAGAGTTCATTATCTGCCAGTTCCTGCGGTGAGCAGCCTCGCGTGCCCATATCTGCAGGATTTTCTTCAGTTCTAATATGCTTCCAGTGATTCGTGCTGGCGACGTCAACTCTTTGTGTCACACGATTTGCGACAAAAGTTTTTAATGTGTTTGAGGGTAGAATACGATAATACGATAGACGAATCTGTCCACAAAAACAATTCGTAGTTAAACTGGCAGTTCGCGACTAAGCATCGGATCAGCTTAGCAAGTAGCAGAGCTCCACACAACTGGAGCTTCGGAATTGTAGTCCGCTTAATCGGAGCTACTTTTGTTTTTGCCACCAGCAATTGACTATTAATTGTGCCTTCTGTGCTTTCTGTTCTAAGATATATAGCACCACAATATGCTTTTTCTGAGGCATCGCAAAAACCGTGTATCTGGATGCGATAATTTGGAGAGAGATCTACCCATCTAGGTATTTTTATATTCGAAATAAATGGCAAATTCTTGAGAAAAGAATTCCATTTTATGAGTATTATCTGAAATACTCTTTCATCCCAATCGGACTTTTCTACCCACAATTCTTGCATCAAAATTTTTGCAATTATTACTACTGGTCCTAACCAACCTAGAGGGTCAAACAACCTCGCTATTACTGACAAAATTTTCCGTTTTGTAGTGGAGGGGGCAATTTCAATTGGTTGTATAACGTAGTAAAATGAATCTGACAACGCATTCCAGCGGATTCCTAAAGTTTTTATTGTACTGGAATCATCAAATTTCAAAAAATCTTCATCTAGAAGATCCTTCCGGGGCAAGTTTTCGAGGAGAAACTTACTATTCGCAGTCATCTTTTTTAGGGGAAATCCAGCCGATTTAAGAGCCTTTGTAAGCTCACCTTGTTTGAGCTTGGCTTCATCAATTGTGTTCCCATCAGACAATATATCATCTACGTAGACTTCATTTTTCAAAATGGCGGATGCCTTGGGGTACAAATTTTTGCAATCATTGCTCAGCTCAAGTACAGTCCTGATCGCTAAAAAAAGGGCGCAATTCACACCAAACATTACCGTTTTGAGTTGGAAAGAGTTTACGAAACCATCGGCGTTGTTGCGGAACAAAATTTGTTGATAAGGGCGGTCTGCTTCATGCACCAAAATTTGTCTATACATTTTTTGTATATCACCAGTGAAAACGTATTTGTAGTTTCACCATTGCAGCACGAGCTGCATAAAATCTGTTTGAGGTGTTGGGCCTTGATGAAGCACATCATTTAGTGAGAACCCACTTCCTGTCTTTTTGGATGCATTAAATACGACTCTTACTTGGGTAGTTTTACTTTCGGGTTTGATTACCGCGTGATGAGGGAGAAAAAACGATTAATGTTTTTCGGCTTTGGGCTCATAGTGTAAAAGAATGGACCTTGGTAGCTGGTTCAGGTCCTAATAAATACCATCCGAAGTGGGACTCTCTTGCTTCTAGGCAATTTCCAATATTCATCTTCACGCCCTTCAAATTTATGAATGGCAAATAATCGCTACCGATTATCATTTCAATTGCAGATGGTTTATAAAAATAGGGTTCTGCGAGTGCTAAACCTTTAATTTCGCCTATATTTTGAATAGGTATGGGCCGTGAAGGCATAAAATGTGCTAATGTTGGTACCACAATCGCTCGTATTTTGATCCTAAAATCAGAAATTCGGGATGTCACGGTGACATAAAACCTTCCCTTAGAATTCCCTACAATTGTTTCGCCTAACCCTGAAATTTCGCTCTGATGAATTTCCATTGCTATCGAGAGATTTTGTTGTACGCTTTTCAAAATAAAACTTTTAGTAGACCCTGTGTCTATCATTGCCCGCACCGTAAATTTTTCAACTAAATGTTAAATGTGAACCAAAGCCGTAGGCAAAATAGTAGTTCCACTATATTGGCACAAATTAATTTGAACAGACTCTGGTTGATTTCTATTTGACGTTGAAGCTCGCTCTGATTGCAAATTTGGCGAGTTTCTTTTATTCTGAATGCCCGATACAGATGGCCTTTCATCATCTTGATGATATGGTTGAGGCGCTGTCCTGGGAGCTGGACCCTTGTTTGCCCTTTCATCGCTATCGAGATGTAGCATGGTGGTATGCCTCTGATTGCATCGCGCGCAACTACTTTTACTAGTACATTTTGTCTTAAAATGACTGGTAGAAAAACAATTTGCACAATATTTATTCGCGTATAAAAATTTATACGATCTTTTACTGACAAAGATTTGAAATATTTGCAGTATTTTAATGGGTGATTCTGTTTGCACTTTTTGCAACTGTATTTGGTCTGATGGTCTTCAGCATTGGAATAAAAAACTTGAGGTTTAGAAGGGTTATCCCTGCCGGCTGGCTTTCTCAAATTTACAAACGTTTCCAATGTTTCAACTCTCTCCGTGAGAAAATTGCTCAACTGTTGCCACGTAGGCAGTTCCTTGTGATCACTCAAAGAGTGTTCCCGAACCCGCGAAGTTTCTTCAGGTAGATTTGAAGTGCAAATATGCATTAAGAAAGGGTCATGATTCGCAAACTTCTATTTTAAAAGACTTTACGATTGTCAAACAATCATTGACTGTATCAAAGGAATTAAATATGCTAAAAATCCCAAACGTATTTAACAAATTGTGAAAAATAATCCGCTGCAGGCATGTCCCTATCCGGATTTCATTCTTGCCTAAGGAAATCGTCAGGGGACGACGTTTTTAGAATAGTCTGGAGTAACCTTAAAAACTTTAAGGTTTCATTTTGCGGCGCCCGAATGGCATAAATCTTCTCGATTTGATTATTAATTGAAATTCGTTTGTTTTCGTACCGATTGTTTAGCGCTTGCCAGGCTAAATCAAAATTCGAATCTACCAAATCATAATCTTTGATGATTTGGTGGGCCTCCCCCCTCGTTATGCCAAGCAAATAATATAATTTGTGAGCTGGAGCCACTGTAGGCTCATTTCCAATAGCTGCCATAAACATATCCCTAAATGCAGGCCATTTGTTGAATCCTCTCTCAAAAATCTGTATTTCAACCGGTGGTAATTTTAAAGCTGAATGACGAATGTTTTGTTCTTTTCGTTCTGGAGCTTTAGACTTGGCCATCTCCAATAGTATAGCCTTTGCAGCCCGGTACTGCTCGCTAACCTCTTCATATTTTATGGAAACCTCATCCTGAAAATATGCTTCCTCTTTAAGTTGTTCGTCCCTTAAAATGTATTCTTCATAGTTTTCGGTCATTTTCGAAAATCTTCGCTCTAACTCTATTTGATTTACCTCTAATAACGAAATTGTAAAAGACTCGGGAGAAAGTTTTTCAAAACTGAAGCAGAAGGCAGCTAGCTGCTGAATATAATATTTGCATTTCCTTTTGGAGCCCATTTCGAAATGTTATAAACGAAAACCTTTTCGAATTTAAAAGTATAATAAATCCCAAATGACTTTGTACCAATAATTTGTAATAAATTTTGCGGTGGGGGAAATTTGACCTCTCTATAAGGTATAAAAACTGCAAAATTTGGAAATATTTCAGGGAGAAAAACGTTCTTAAATATTCCCTGTAGGAATTAAGCCTCTTTATAAAACTTCGACTGAAAAATTTGCCACCGAAATATTGAAAATATTTAACACCGCGAAATTTTTCTTAAAATCTCCAATAACTTTCACAATATTTGTATAAATTTTCTCCAAAAGTGTTTATCTATTTATACTGGACCAGGAACCCATGTTGTTTTCTTCCTTTAATTTTATATAAAAATGCAGCTTTTTGTTGTTGTTGTTTGTGGCTGATGGCAATGTTACGATGAATTAAATATTGTTGCTGGAGAACTTTATGGAAAATCACTTTGGCACTTTGTTACAAATTTTCAGATTTAATTTTGCAATTTTTGGTGATGTTTGTTTTTTCTGGAGATAATTTGTATAAATTTGTTTTTTAATGCAAGTTTGGTGGTTGTTTTTTTGTTTATTATCTTTGCTATTAACACACCAAAGCAATATTCTCTTTTCTTAGCTTTTTCTCCACAACACTGCAATTTTTATGCTTCTTTCTAGAGTTGGGCTTATCGTTCTTTTTGGTGACTCGGTCATATCGTTCAATAAAATTTATGGAACTAGTTCGTTCAAATCGTTCAATCGTTCTTTTTTGTTATCGTTTTTTGTCATGAGCTGTGTCTGAACAGTGATTCGTGAACGGCGTCGTTCATTCGACAATTTATTGGCGCACTACATGTTACATGTTTATATTAATTTTATTGTGCATAGACTAATAGTGTCAGAAAATTACAATTTTATTAAAAATATGAAATTATTAAGAAAAACATTTAATTCTGCGATAAAATTAATAAGAAAAGTATACAAACTTTTTATGACTACAAAAAAGAACGAAATGAACGATGAACGAAAAGAACGAATAATGGTGAACGATGTCATATCGTTCAATGAACTGAACCGTTCAAATGAACTAGTTCGTTCATGAACGACACAACTCTACTTTTTTCACTATATTCATCCCTAATTCATAAACTCATTGTATTATTTATTTCTAGTTTTCTTTTATTAATTATTGCAATTAATAACACATTTTTTTATAATATTTTTCACAAATATTCTTGTTTTTCTTTTAGCTCTGCTTTTTTTCCTTTTGCTATTCCTTTACTTATGTAGCCGGTCGTCAAACATACAAATTGCTCTTTTTTTGCTAATGAGTGGGGGAACGGGTGGAATTGAAACACTTGTTTGTTAAATAAGTGTAGAGAGTATGGCAATTAGTTGGTAAATACTAATGCGCATGTCATAAAAAAATACCGCTTTTTTCTTCTGTATTTATCAGTGTTGGTACTTGGGGTACTTTATGACCGTTTTTGGTACTAAGTGGAACTTTCACGAAAATTATAGGTTATGTTGAAATTTTTAATTGGATATGATTGTGGAGTTATTTAAATGATTTTTTTTAAGCACCTTTAACACAATTTTACATAAAATGTTGCCAATCGCACTAAATATAATTTAAAACACTGTACATACCCAATCAATTTTCTTCTGGTGAACTGTTATCTGACGATGCTGCTGATCCTGGAGACTGTTCCTTCTTTGAGAAACCTAGGACTTAACACTCCTTGTTGTGCCTGGTTGCAATTCTTCTAGCCGGAAGATGACTGCTTCACTGGAAGGGAATGCACACTGAAGTTTTCGAAACTCGTTGAACAAACCTCATGTTTGTTGTTGATGCTGTTGCTGGCGTTGTTATGGGAGAACAACGTTGGTTGTCCATTAGCTGACACTAGCTTATCCAGCCCTAGCTCCTCTAGGACTCTTCGAAGGACCAAATTATGTTGGGTTGTTTCTCACGTCCAACTCGTGGGGGTTGATTTTCCAAATAAAAAAAACCAATTTAATTTTTTCTTGGTTAAAAAAAAATAAATTTATTTCACAAGCTTCTTGCTTAAATTTATTAAAAAACTAAGCTAAGAGAGCTACTTTACTTCCCAGTGTAGAAACGGTAATGACATATCATTATTTTTTGGACTACCAGTAATGACACCCACTTACCGTCTGCAATATTTTAAAACATATAATAATGAGTTACTGATAATGACTTATTTTTATCATTATTTCAAAGAAAATAATTTTCTAGATTTTTTTTTTAAATTTTTTAAATCTATTTTTAGACTCAATATTTTTTAAATACTGGTAAGGATATATGTAACCACATATTTTTTGCTTTTTTGTATGTTGGCGAGTAAGCTTGCTTGTGTGCAGCAGGTCAATTTTGTTTTTATCTATTAATTATTACATGTCGATGTAGCTTGACTGGCAATCTGTAGACCCAGGTTCGATTCCCGCACCAGAAAATTTTATTTAAAAAAAAAAAATACAATAAAAAATATTTTTTTTTATATAATTTATTTTTTTGAAAATCTATTTTTAGACTCATTATTTTTGTCAGTACTGGTAAGCACATAGGTAACGAAATATTTTTTGATTTTTTGTATGCTGGTGTGTAACCATAACTCATTATTTTTCGCGACATCGCCATATAAAGGTAATAAGAAATGTAATAACAAAAGTAACTAGTTAACATTACCAAGTATGTAGTTATATAACCACATATCTGATAATGATTTTCTACACTGGGTTATTAATAAAAAATGCTCAAAGAGAGCCTAGTTAATTCATATTGGAAATTTACTTTAAATCAAACAATTGAGTGTATGTTCACACATACAAAAGTATTAGCAAAAATAGAGGATCTACACGGATAAAAGTTAAAAGTGACAATTTTCAATTAATTAAAAACTCTAAATAATAATGGTTGAACTCGGTTCAACACAAATTAAAAAATCCCAAAAAGTAAAGGAACGCACTTAATATATTTCGAGTTTTTTAACTTTTATTTATTTTCTAACGAGCGGGAGTTTCCGGTATCCCGGGAAATACTGAAAAAAATCCCGCCGTCCTATGAAATGAAAAAGTCCGGGAAAAGAAAAACACTAACTGTTACACATAAGGTTGCGGGTTTCCTCCGCAGCCATCAATTATAAAATATAAAAAACAAAAATAATAATATATGTATATGAGATTTTTCTATCCCTCATAAATATCCCAGCGTCCTCCTTCAGTGTTCCACCATCAAAAACATAGTATTAAAAAAATATTGAGTCTAAAAATAGATTAAAAAAATGTACAAAAAAATCAAGAAAATTACACCCAGAAAACAGATTCGGTGCTGAAAATCGAATGGTTCAGTTGCATCAATTTTTCGGTTGCTACTACCGAAATATTCCTGATACAACTGAAATCCCGTTGTCACAGTCAAGTTAGTCCTGTCTCAATTAGTTTCCTTTTGTCACAACTGAAAAACTCGGCTGCCACAACCGAATCATTCGAGTGGCTATAAATGCGGTTGTCAGCACCGAGTCTGTTTTCTGGGTGTACTTTTTATTTTAAATAATGATAACAATAAGTCATTATCAGTAACTCATTATTTTGTGTTTTGAAATAATGCAGACGGTAAGTCGGTGTCATTACTGGTAGTCCAAAAAATAATGATATGTCATTTCTACACTGGGATATTTTGGAAATTTGAAATTCTTTTTAATTTCATACACAATTGCAATAGGTACACAAATTTTCAATATCATAAGTTCAAACAAAATCGATTTCTTTAAAATTGTCGGCATCATTTATTACTTTTTTTGAATATTTTTTCTACTCTACTTAATATGTGTACATTAGAGCGTACCACCTTAGAGGCAAAAATAAAGTATTTTTCCAAGGAGGTTTCAAAAAAAAATATTTTTATTTTTTTATGCCGAACGTAGGGGTCGCCATTTTAAATTTTTAGTTATATCGTTGGTATTTACAGTCGGATCTTAAAGTATGATACATCGATGTTTTTCTCTCGAGGGCCATTGACCTCAAGTATCCCGTTTTTTTTTTGCCTGTAAGATGGTACGCTCTAGTGTACATACGAGTATATAAGAGTGTGTGTGAATAATTTTATTGACAATTTATATTATCATTATAAATATTATGAATTTTATGACTCAATAATCAAATAAATCCAATTTATCTTTAATTTTTATCATAAGTTATGACTGTTTTTTGTTTTGTTTTACATGTGTATAAATATTAGAAATTTTTTATAAATTTCGGGATGAGTTTTAGATTTCTTTATATATAACCTACTCGACACTTTTCTGATATGAATATTCGTAACACAATATGTTGAACTAATTCAAAAATTGTTCTCCAGTTAAACTTTTTAGCGATTATAAAAATAGTGCATTTCGTTTTCTATTTCAATAAATGTACAAAAAAATGAAGATGTAGTTTTATTCGACTCCAACATAAAAGCGGTTTAGGGTATTTTATGTTCGTTTTTAAGTAACTAAAATTACAATCCCAGCCAAAAATTTTTTGAGTGTTCATAAATTGTGACTCTTATTGGAGTCCAAAATATGTGCAATTTCTGAACGCTCATAATTTTGAGTCATATGAGCCCTTCAAAAGCTTGACTCTGAAAATACACTTATTTCTGACTCATTTTTGAACACTCATAAAAGAATCAAAAATGAATCTTGAACAATTGAATTTTTCTAAAAAAGGAAATTAAAAACTATGTGCTCTTAAATTACACTTATTTGTGAGTGTTTTCTGACTGTTCTAAAATGTGGTTCTGAAATGAGTCATAAATGTAGAAAAAATGTATTTGTTTTTGAACAATCCAAAAAGCTTCATATTTATGAGCATAATATGAGCCTACATTACAATTTTCAAATTAATTTTTGTCAAATGTTTTTTACAATTTTTTTCAACTAAAAATAATTTTGTGTCTTCATAAACAATGTGCTAATTTTGTTAATTTTCCAATTGTGAATTGCAAAAAATATAACAATTTTAATCCACGGTTTGTTAAAAATTGTGTGCCGCAACCAGAATTTGGTAAGTAATAAAATAATGTCTTCTCGACAAGAAGAAAGGTGTGAAGCGGAAAAAATTTTACAATTGTGCAAGCGTCTACGCATGAGCGCGGTACAATCATTAACAGATTCTACGTTATCACTTTTGAAAGATACAAATGAATCGTTAAAAGGTGTAGAACAATCTTTTGTTGGCGCTGGCGATGAATCTATTTGTGTTGTAGAACAATACTTTCCTGACGTTGGTTCTGATCGCTCGTCCGAATGCGAAAATGGTATTGCCTCAAGAAGATGTTTAAGAGACAGCCTAGCACATTGGGCAACCCAATATGGTATTTCGATTCAAGCAATAAATTCTTTACTATCAATTTTGAAGCTGGATATTAACTATTTACCGATGGAAGAACGCTTAAAAGTACACCAAAAATAAACAATATTATAAATATCGGTGGTGGTGAATATATCCACTATAGCATCGAAAAATGTTTGCAGGAGTTCATGAAAAATTCCGAAATTCCGATTTTTTCTCTAGCCATTGATATAAATATTGATGGTTTACCATTGGCTAAAAGCTCTAAGCTACAAACTTGGCCCATACTAATAAGTATTAATGATAGTCAATCAGTGTTTTGTGCCGGAATTTTTGAATACTTTGTATCATAATTTTGATTTTACTTTTACAGGAAAAAGAAATAACAAATATTAAGATTTCAGACCATAAAAAATTTGTTAGAACAGTATGGAGCGAAATTATTTGCGATGAAGTAGCAATCGATTGTTCGTGGAGTGGCGCAAATAAGAAATTCCCAGTGCATTTATTGAATATCACATCAATTATAAGGTGTAAGTAAAATGTATGTTAATAGCTAAATCGTAATATTCAATAAAATTTTGTTAATTTAGCTGCTTTTGCAGCAAAATTCAAGATTGGCGAAGAAGAATTTAAAAATACGACAATTAAATGGTTTCAAACATCCAAAGACAGGGTAAAATATTTTAAATCAAAACAAAGTACGGTTGAATCACCAGTAAACCCCTCGTAAACATATTCAAATTCTGAAAAATTATCATTTACTGTTTTTTAATACCTATTATTTTGTTAATTCTATTGCACTTAACTTGTTATTGTATATTACTGTTTTTATTGCTTTAATGCTAATTTTGCTAATTCTTATTTTGTTTAAGTTTGTTATTAAAACTATAATTTTTAAATAAAATTAAAAAAAAAATATTTTTTTCTATTTTAATTCGCAAAAAGGGACAATATAGAAATTTTAGGGCCATCCAGAAAGAGCTCAAAATCCTGCGCAAAAGGGTCAGTAAAAATTCAAAAGAGACTCATATATACAAAAAAGAGTCTTTTTCACTGCAAAATAGTACCTTTTAAACTACGCTCTCTAAATATTCAGAAAAGGCTCATAAAAAAGAGGGAAATTTCCCCTCACAAGACTCATAATTAGGTGTCTTTTATGAGTCAGAAAGAGGCTTCATCTGTAAAGGAAAACACCCTCATATAGTTATGATTTCAGAAGGTGTGAGGACTCTTTTATGAGTCTTTTCGGACTCTAATTGTACACTGGGATATTATAAATGATTATGTATAAGTTTTATGTTTATTTATACATACTATTGTTTTCAGTGAATATTTAATAATTTAGTTATGTGATCTGATTGAAAATGTGATTGATAAAATTATGTTTACATATAATTTTGTATTTATGTATTTATATTAGGCTGTTCCTTAAAATACGGTTTGTCAATTTTCATTCAATACAAAATTCCCGAAATTTGAAATTTTCCAAAAATGACTTTTTTTATTAAATTTGTTTATTAATTTTACCAAAAATTATTCAGATACGGAATTTTGGATTCGTCGGATATCATTAACCCACTTTAACCTGGAACCGAAAATGACCCATATACTTAATAGGAATGCAATGCTTTTTATTTTTTTAATTTTATAAAATGCTTAATATAGAAATATCAATAGCTGTTTTTGAAATATATGGTTAAATTTTAAGGGCCGATGTTGAATGTGAACCACACCTAAATGTCAAGTTTTTTCTGCATTTCATTTGACATTTCTCAATTTCAGACAAACTCAATTTGAACCATGGAAAGATACACAATCGAACAACGCGTTAAAGTTATTCAGGCTTAAAATGAAAATGGGCGTTCAAATCAAAATGCATTTCGTGCACTTCGTGATTTTTTTGGTCAGCATAATCGACCAAATGTGTCCACAATCGGGAGAATTGTGTACAAATTTCAGCAAATCGGGTCTGTAGGAAATGTGAAAACATCTGTTTTTTGTGTTTGGTGCGGTTTATGGGCTGGCGGCGTCATCGGGCCGTACTTCTTCGAAAATGAGGTTGGCCAAGCAGTTACCGTGAATGGTGTTCGCTATATCGGACTTCTTGTGGCCAGAAATTGAGAATGTGGACCTGGACGATATGTGGTTTCAATAGGATGGTGCCACTTGCAACACAGCCAACGAAACAATGGATCTTTTGCACGAGAAATTCAGTTTGTTAAAATTTCCCGTAGGGATAAAATAAAAAACAAATAAATTGAAAAAAAGGTAGTTCCGGTTTTGTGTGGTGAGCCACTTATTCCAGGACATTTTATGAAAATTGAGTATTTTGTAAAAAATTTTAAAAATTGGCATGTTTTCACCAAATTTTTCACGTAATTTTCCAAAACATATCAATTAAGTATAACTAGATTATAATTATCTTTATTTTTATTTAAAAAATCTTTAACCCTTAGAGACCTTGGGAAAAAACTATCCCATGAAGTTAATTTTTTTGCATTTTTATTTTTTTAACCCTTAGTTTCCTTGTGGCTTTTAAACTTGTCAATAAAAATGTTTTCTTTTTTTTCCTATAAATCAGGTTTAGAAAAAAATTATTTAGTAATTCATTCTAATATCTATTTATCCTATGCGACGGTTACAAACACATAATGTGATAATTACTTGTGAAAAAGGTGAAAAAATAATATGATTAAGAGAGGAAATATTCTAATTGAAAAATAATTACTCAAGTTTTAGTTACCTCTGGCTCTTCTGTTTACAAAACATACATTGTATAGGCTGCGATTGAAAAAACTTCAATTAGCCACACGCGCAGCACATACTACGAGTCATAGCCTGTGCACAGGGCTGCCGGTTCGATCTCCGGGCATGGAAATACACAAAAAGTTTTTCATATAGAGACAAATTAGCAATTAAAAATTGCTTTGGTTAATTCACACATAAACTAATCACTGACTCTTTAGGTGAGACGAATCTGCGGCAGTCTGGTAATTCTCTAGTGTCTGATTAATTTTAAAATAAAAATATTTTCTTCTTCCTATAAATTGCTTTTTAGGGATTTTGTAGTTAATTTATTAACATTTAAAATAAATGAAAAGTTCTTTAGATTTAATTGAAAAGCTAGTAGACCGGGTTTCAAGTGATTTTAAATTTATTTTAAAGTACACTTATAAAAAAAAGTTAGTACAAAAGTCTGTTAAACGCGTTCTGGCGCAAATGAACTGATTTTTTCTGTTATTTTGTCTTAAAATTTAGGATTGAACTAATATTTTTGTAAATCCCATTTAGCATAACAATTACTTTCATCCGCATTTGAACTAACTTTGCATCCTAATTTTTAGTAATTTATGTTTCTTAATTTTACAAAATTTTCAGCTAATTTAAACCCTAATTATTTTCCAAAGTTTATATTTTTGTGTCTCTGCTATCAATATCAATGGACAAAAATTCGATACTATGAACTTATCAATCTTTATAAGCCACCTATATTCCCAAAAATAAAAATGGGCCTATGTCGGGACAAATATGTATAGCCCAAAAACTAAGACTGTAATCGACATTTTAGCAGATATTTTGAGTTAAATTGGGTAATGTTTCTGTTGAATTTAGCTCAAATTTCTATTTTAAGTTTTATTTCTGAAAATTCCAAATTTATTTCAAAAATGTTTTAAAATTATCCAAAAATGTTTTAGAATTGTCCAAGTATATTTTAAAATTGTCTAAAAATGTTTCAAATATTTATAAAAAAAACTCTATTCTGGAATAAAAATATAGTTTTTTAAATACATTTGGAATTTTCTCAAATACATTTGGAGAATTTTTAAATACAAATGGAATTATTTGAAATGTATTTGGACAATTTCGAAATACAGATTTAAAATTTTTAAATACAAATGAATAATTTTGAAATACATTTGCACAATTTTAAAACACAAATAGAATTTTTTTAAATACATATAAAATATTTTAATATATATGTATTTGGAATATTTTAAAATATATTTGTAATTTCGATAATGATTTTAAAATGCAATTGGACAAATATCAAAGGTTTTTAGACAATTTTAAACAATATTTGGACAATTGTGAAAGATTTTTGGACAATTCTAAAAATTTTTTTGAATAATTTTTGGACAATTTTAAAACATTTTTGGAAAATTTTAAAATATTTTTGGATAATTTTGAGACATTTTAGACAATTTTGAAACATTTTTAGACAATTTTAAAACATTTGTGGATAATTTTAAAACATTTTTTGGCAATTTTGAAATATATTTGGAATTTTTTGAAATAAAACTGAAAATGGCGCAGAATTGTCTGCGTAGTTAGCAGTGTGTAAAATTAAGATCACCTAAATTTACCAGACCACTTAATTGAAAATTCTTCTGGCGCAAATACAGGTACTATTTCCAGTTACTTTAGCAGAATTTTGTACTATTTATACGGGGTTTTTTTATGAGTGTACATTTTCAGTAATTTTAAACTACAAACTATTTTGAGTGTATTTTTTTTATTTTTATCGGGACATACAGTGTAGTTTAATATGAGTTGATAATAAAAGTTACTAAATGTATGTACTTTATTTCCGTTTAACCCGTGAAACTTTTGAATAATTCCATAGAAACAACTGAAGTATTTTAGGCTCTAAAACTTCGAAAAAGTTAGAGGTTTTTGTTTAAAATTATTTAAAGTTTTGCAATAAAAATTCAAAAATTGTTTTTTGGGCTTTCCATATTTTCATATATTTAGTTAGAATATTGTACCACTAATATGATACTGTCATATTAGATTTAATTTGTTGTTTCTAAAAGGTTGACCATTTTCATAATAGACAATACAATTGTTTCCTGGGTATGATGCCATTCATCAGTTGTCTGCAATAATAAACTGATGATTGGAACACACAAACCGAAACATTACACAACGTACAAAAAATTAACGGGACTAGAATTTTGTACTTCTGTGTATGAACTATATGATTTTTTTTAATTCTTCTTATTCCATCTTAGTTGAAGTGTATATGAATAATAAATATCAACTTTTATTTATTTTTTATTTCTAAAGCCACGTTCACAATGATGGAGTACTCCACTCTGCAGAGTGGAGTGCACTAAAATAGAGATGGCAGGATACAAAACATATGTAAGTGCAAAAAAGAAAGGAACAAAATCCACTCTGTAGAGTGGAGTACTCCAGCATTGTGAATCTGGGTTAACATGCATTTTTATATTTTTGGCCACATACAGAACGATGTGAAGCGCATGAGTGATATTTTTCAATATTTGTAAAATAATAAGTATACGCAGTGGTACACCGTAGATTAACAAAATAGCTAAAGTATAGGGGAAGTTCGACATAATTGATACCGAAAAATCTGAAGCCGAATATCTTCTAAACTATTCAATATTTTTTCTTGATTTAAAGTGTTATTTTAAATTTTATTTAAAAGCTTTCTGAAGATACCTACTTCTATTCTGAAAAGAATATTCTGGGGTTATAAATTTTTAAGTAATTAAGGGTGTTGTTTTAAGCCCAATAGAACTTACGTTGGGGTTAACTGTCAAACGAACTGTCATACTGCGCTCACTTTTTGACATTTATGATTAGTATACTCTGGCAAATCATCATCATGAATCATGATGCTTAAATAATGCTACCAAATTATCCAGATTTAACACATCGGCTGAAAAGTCCGTAGGATAACGAATAAAACAAAAATTTTTTGGCCCTCAGCACTAAAAATAATCGACACGTTATTGGTTTTAGTGCACTGTGAGCAAACACGTCAGCCATTTCGAAAACAGCTTTCTCGTGGACAAATACTCATGCAAAATAAAGCCGACAAGTTCCCTCAATATCTTTGTGGTATCACCTATCTCCTGAAATTTCACTTTACGGTCTGCCAAAACGATTTTGTGATCTTTCTTTATGTTTTCTGGTATCTCAAGCTTTGGCTTGAATGGTGTTTTTTCCCATTAAAAAGTAATGATAAATCAACACACGAAATTGCTCCGAATCCTCTGTTTCCAAAATCGCAAAAGAAGCGTCACTAAAACAGCTGTAACTTATTCAATAATCAATAATGAGTTGGTAGTTCCAAAATATCATATGAATTTTTCATTACTGGTGCCTGCTACGTATCATCCTATGGATTTTTCAGCTGAAAATGCTTTGAAAGTCGGTCATCAATTCGCGCAACTTTTTGACGACTTCGTGATTTCTATGGCGCACATACTCATCCATCATACTCATCCATTTGACTCTATAAATGATGCAATAACACCAACTCGTGGAAGGAATGTGCGTACTTAATAGAATATCGCCGCTATAAGGAAAAGTGTGTAAGAAGATCCAAATTTATTGATTCGTCATCGGTCGCAGGAATTGGAGCCCTGTCCGTTCACTACTTGGCCTACACCCGTTTAAGATCCAGCTGGTGCAGGAATTAAAGCCACGAGACCATCAATGGATGACATTGGTCCGGGCGAGATGTGGTTCTAATACGATGGCGCTACGTGCAATACGACGACCGCAAACACCGACTTATTGAAACCAAAATCCGACAACGTTGGCCCTTTCTTTACTAAGGTCAAAGGTGAAATTTTTTTAATAATTAGATTTTTCCTGGAAGTATATCAAAACAATGTGTTGTTTCTTGCGGAATTTGGTGAAAGTTGTTCAAATAACTCTCTTAACACCAAATTTTAATCGTAGTAATAAAAAATTAGAAATTAACCCTTATTGGCACATGAGGTCAAAATGACACCAAATTTTTGAAATCTAAAAAAGTACCATTTGATATGTAAATCGATATAAAAACCTTTAATTAAGCAGTTTTTAAAAAAACCAAAACTAACCTATTTAAAAGCATAGAGTCCAAATAACCCATTTTTTATGTTAAATAACGCTGGTTGGCTGAAAAATGTATGTAGAAAAAATAAAAGAAAATCGAAATTAACTCCTTTCTTCACATTTTTTAAACAACAATTTATGGTTACTACACACATAATAATCCATGCATAAAAATACGAAATTAATGTCAAAACAACAAAAACTTTCGTAAAATAAACTATTTTTCGTATATTTTATCAGTGTACATAATTCTTTCAGCCAACCAGCGTTACTTAACATAAAAAATGGGTCAGTTTGACACCATGTACTCAAACAGGTTAATTTTTATTTTTTTGTTTTTCTAGAAAATGCTTAATTAAAGGTTTTTATATCGATTTTCATGTCAAATGGTACTTTTTTACATTTAAAAAATTTGGGGTAATTTTGACCGCATGTGCCTATAAGGGTTCATTTGTAATTTTTTATTACTATGTATAAAATTTGGTGTTGACAGAGTTATTTGGACAATTTTCACCAAATTCCGCAAGAAACAAGACATTGTTTTGATATACATACTTCCAGAAAAAATCGAAAAATTTCAAAAATTTCACCTTTGACTGTGGTAAAGAAAGGGTTAACTTTGTCGGAGTTTTACAGAGACAAACATTTATATCTGAATATTTGTGAATCCTAAAAAATAAAACTAGAGTATAACATTGTAAGTTTTTGAAAAAAATATTTTATTTTTTACGATTTTCATAATTTATCTCATTTTAACCCTACAATGGTCTGAAGAAATTGCAATTACTGAAATATTTCCCAAGCTACTTTGCATTTTGATACATTACCAGAAAGGTAATTTAGTCTAGATTATGATTCTATTTCCAAAAATACGGTTATATAAGAGCCAGTATTTAAAAAAATAATCCAAACAAGTGATTTTTGCGTCTTGTAAATCGTATTTCAAATTTCAGGACCGATGCGGCACGTGTTCTCTTTATCCGATCACCTTAATTTTGTACATGAGGTATTTTTAAACCCAAAGGCACATTTCTAGGGGGAGGGACGGGTCAGAGGTCGCCATTTTGTTTTTCGTCCATATAATGAAGGTCTCCCTAATGTACCAAACTTGATAACGGGGGTCAAACACAAACTCAAATTATTGTTTTCCCCAATTTTTTTTTTCTTTAATAACAACTTTTAGATTGTAAAAATAGCAATCGACATCTGCAAGTTACACATTTAAAAAAAGTATTTAAAATTTATTTAAAAAAAGGCGTTCTTTTATTTTTATCGAATTTGTGGGTTATTTTATATTCCAGGCTAAAATGGGCTAATTCGATGAAGTCAGAATTCCTTATGTGAAATAAATTTTTTCGAAATTCGTAGTTCGAAATTTTTAAAAATAATGGACTTTCTTCCTAAATGTGTCATTTTCGGCTAGCCTTCAGAACGTGTTAATGTTTTCACAAAAAACTTGCTTTTTTTCCATTTTGAACCATTTGAATGACAAATCTATTTTTATGGTACACCCTAATGTACATGTAGTGGTGTAGGGTATAAACTAGGGTATTAAATTACTCGACATTTTAATTTAATCGATTAATCGTTCAAATAATTATTCGGGTTTTTTTCTTAACCGATTAATCGAATAAAATTTTAAAATTAATCGATTAATCGAAAAAATGTTATGTAAAATAATATACATACATTTGTTGTATTTTTAATAATTTTATTTAAAAAAAAGAACAAAGAGAGTTTGGAAACTCTTCCAAAATTCATAAAAATAAAAAATGCTACAATTGAGATCATATTTTCCCGGGTAAAAAAAATAATATGATGTTATATGTAATGATATCTTATTTAATATAATTGGAGATATGCTATGATCCGAAAAATGGTGGATAAAATTATATCGGATAAGATCTAAATATATTGAATCATATAGAATCTTATCCGGATTTTGACCCGATATAATTATATCTAATTTCATGTAGAAAGACATAATTTTATAACGCTTCATACTTCAAGATCAAAACAAAAACTATTAAAAAGTACTGAAAAATAACACCCTTAAGTTAAGAATTAAAAATTTAAATAAAAATTTAGAAGAAGTTGTACATAATTGTAACCAAGCCTTCTCATATAAACTTGTATTCTAGCCGTAAACTGTGTAAACCTGGTATGTTTATGAGTTTAATGTCAAATTCCATACATAAAAATATGGCTTGTATTTATACAAGGTTTACAAGGAATTTAGGAGTTATAATGAGTACGCCTTTTATATTTTGAAATCATACATAAATATATCTCAAAAAAACATAGAATTTTTTTTACATTGCGCTATACTTAAACATTTCTAAAACAACTTAGAAAAAAAATGAACATTGAGCTATATAAAACTTTATATATTTTCCGATAAAGCCATTTTTAATTATATATGACGATGTATTAAAATTGTCATAGCATATGTAAATAGATATGGCACATATAAATATATATGGGGACATGTATATTTATACTGATCTATATATGACATCATATAAGAAATTTTTGAAAAACTCAAAGCTATACATAATTATATCCGCAAAGATATAGTGTTACACTTGACTATATATAAACATATTAATTCATATTAAATTATATAATTTCCTATATAACTATTTTTACTCGGGTTATAAAAAATTTTATTACTTCTGTCCTCTCTGTAATATATTCAAATTTTATCCAAATCAGGGAGAACCACACGGCAGACGTTTCTTTAAATTTAGCATTTTATAAAAATTAGCCAGACGTTCATAAATTAGCCAGACGCTCTATAATATCTTCAATGAGAAGAAGAATAGATCAACTCGTAGATTAATTTGTATCTATTTCGTATGCATTCAACTCATAAAACACATAAATGTAGAGAGACATTCTGTTGAGAATTGATTCCTTTATTTGATTTTAGCAACTATTTCGCAGGAAACTTAAAAAAAAACTTGTGAATAATTTTGACAAATTTGTTTCTGCAGAGTTAGTTCAATTTGGCTCTGAAAAGCTCATATATATAAAAAGTTATTTAGTTCTCATTAAACATTATTTAGAACTCATAAATACTAATTTTGAATATAATCTTGTTAACAACTTATTTGTAAATTTCTTTGTCTTACTTTTCAAATAAAAAACACTTGGATATGTTTATTTGCCTTTTAATTTGCCATTTATTAATTCGAATCCTATGGCTTGGGATAATATCCTTTGCTAAAGGATATTATGAATGCAGAGTGCTCACTACTGTTGATGTTTTTTTTTTTTTCTTTGATATTTAAGTAGTTTTTTACAATTTGTTAAATATGTTTTAATAAAATCCCATATTTACTTTAATAAAAAATATATATTTTTAAAACATTTTATTAATTTTTTTACCAATTTCGATTAAAAGATTAATCGTATTAAATTATTCGAATTATTCGTTATTCGAAATATGGCCATTTTAAATTATTCGAACAATTTTTGAGCAAAATTATTCGATTAATCGAATAACGATTAATCGACTGAATACCCTAATATAAACACCAAAACAAAATTTGCAAAAGTTGAATTTCAAATCAGTTCTTGTAGTACTAATTTTGGAATATATGAATTTCGGAACCAATTTTCTTCTCAAAAAATAAAGCATTAGTTTCATGTGTTTTTATTTTAGTTAAAGATATGTAATTTTTAAATTACAAATTTAAATTTTTAAATGAATATATTTTTTTAAATGTATGGTGCTTCCCTTTGTAATTTATGAATTACTACAATATGGCTCTCTGTGAAAGATCTGGACCACCTCTGGTTTATATCGTAGTAATAAATAATATAAATTCCTGCTAACTAAATTATTTATTTTTTTTTTAAATACAATTTTGCAAAATTAACTTTATACATTTTTTTAGCAACCCAATCTCATATTAAGAGGTCAAACAGTTGGGTCAAAAATTGTCCAATTTTTTATATTTAATTCTTATAGCTTCAAAGATAAGTACCAAAATTGGGTATCAAATGAAAGCTTTTTTTAAAGACGCACTAGTGCACAAAACGTGTTCCAACATATCGGCCCTTTTTGTTGTTCAATTATTACATTTTTCGAATAGCACATTTCTAAATTGTTGTTGGGTTTTAGTTTATATTAACCTATAATAATGGCTACTCACTTTAGCAGAGGAGGCGTCTTAGCTTTTTTCGATAATCATTCGGCTCTAGGATGACTTTTTCCAAGAAAAAATACGTGTCTCAAAATGTTTTTCCTTTATTAGATAATCCAATTTCATTATAATCGCTGAGAACCCATTCGGTTACCTTCCTTTTAAGTTATTTTGGATAAGCATGTCTATCTAAAGAGCTTACCAAAACATGCTATTCTAAGGTTATCGAAATGTTAGACGGCCATTAAAAGAATTGCATTTCATATTAAGAACATTATATTGGACAATAAAAATCACTTAATATTAAAAAACTAATTTTGCATTGTTAAGCCACGAACTTTTAAGTCTATGCAGTACCTTCTATACACATTTAATTTGTTGTCTGTAACACAATAATAGTTAAATGTTGATTGCAATTTAAAGCAACGCTAAGTTTTTGCTGTTAAATATAAAGAAATTACTTTTCGTTTTATTGCAATTTTAATTAAAGCAAGCAATAAACTTGTGGCTTGTCTTATTTGCTTCCATTTTGGCTTCATGGTGTTTTTTTTTTTCAAATTGCTTAACAAATATTTTACAAATTTTGGTAGACAAATTCGTGAAATTGCAAGCAATGTGTAAAAGTTGCATCATTGTTTCGATTGCAACACAATGGTAGCTTGATTAGTTTTACAGATGCTTTTAAATTGTAGAAGCTGCAAGCAATTGCAAGTTTCATTATTTTCAATTTACATAATTAAAGGTAGCAGCCACAAACACTCACACTCGTGAGTGACCTTCGGCAAAACTACAAATGCTCTGTTCATAGTTTTTATTTCAAAAGTCATTTCGTGGGCTGAGGGCGTCTATAATTTATGAGAATGATATTTTGTTTGAGTTTAAACAGCACAAGAATGTACAGATTTATATGTATGGAATGTATATAGATAGTTTTGGTACTTAATACAATAATATTAAAATATGTATATAACAAGTTGAACAAAGTGTAAACTATGACTATGATTACAATCGCATCTGTGTGCTGCGTGTATTTTTATTTAAATAAATGTGAATCTGATTTTATATTTGTATGTAGTTTCCACTAACTACGTACAGTTTTGGAAAGTTTGTTCGATACCAACATGGCGACATGATTACAAATTTGAATCTGTAATCCCCACTTGTGCACGTTGTGTAGTTTTAGTTCAACCAACCAAACAGTATTTGCACCTGATGATGTTCTAACTATTTACTGCGACAATTGTTGTTTTAAAATTATGCTGGCCGCAGTAGGTATTTTGTGGAGCCCGTTAATTTTTTTTTTTTTACATAAGCTATGATAATTTCTACGAAGCTTTTTAAAACATAGTGTTACAAATTGGACCTCTAATATGGAAAACGTTGCTGATTGCAACGGCGAACTCCGTTTTTTCACTTATGGGCAAAATAATTCCGAACAACTTCAAAAATAAAATACTTACTTCATTGCGTGCACAATATTCGTTAGTATATTTCTTAGTGTTTCCCATTCATTTATCGTAATATGTTAAGTGTTTCTTTGATTAATCGCCTAGATTTCGGATTATATCGAAACAACCCAATAAGCATTTGCAAGATAAATCTTCTAGACGATATTACGGAGATATAATTTTCTTATCACTTTGAAGAAAATCAAAGTAGTATTTTGAACATATCTTCCTTTTATCAGTTGGAAGATATATCGGCGACATCGAAAAATAATGTCAAAAATACATTTGTTTTTTATTAAAAGAATACATTATAAATACATAATTTACAGACAAAATGTTAAACAAATTTTAAAACAGATCATTTTGGGATAAAGTTTACAAATACCATTGCAAAAATTAAGGTAAGATAAATTCAATTTTATTTATTTAATCATATATTGGAAATAAAAATTAAAATTCCATTTTTTTACAGAAAATAACTGGTGGAAAAATGAATTTCAATTCACAGAGGTCGAATAGATGGTGTAATTTATTCCAAATTAGCGTTATGTACATAATATAAATAATTGTAATTAAATTTTACGTATATCTGTTAAAAAAAAAAAAAATTAAAAAATATATATATATAAAATCGTATTTATATCATCTGGGTGGTTTTCTAGCGATATCATCTTTATATCTTCTAGAAGATATATCGGCGATACTTTAAATAATTTTTTATATCTTCTATATGCAAATAAAGCAATATCGCCTATTTATCTTCCAGAAGAATTGCTATTGTATTGCTTAGAAGTATTGCTTTCGGGACACGTTTTCTACCAAATGGGGTATCTTCCGCAATACGAAGATGATTGTTGCCGCAATACAATTTTTCTTCCAGGCAAATACGATTGGGGAATCGTATTTGCCTGGAAGAAAATCATCATGTTTGCTGGGAAATAATTTAAAACTCAAATAATTATTAACCGGTTAAATTTTTAATATGGCTAAAAATAATTTTGAAATGTTTTGTAAAATAGATATTTTAAGTTGCGTAGGGACAGCCACAGTGTAGCACGAGCGGCCAAAAGTATAACAATACAACTGTTGTATTTCAAAAAATGATGTTTCACATTTGATAGTAAATATTTTAGTTAAAAAAAATCTGAAATCTGATTTTTAAAATAAGTTAATTATTAAAAAAGTTATGCTGCTTCAAAGCCATTCTTGTTTAGTGGGTGTTCAACTTTATGAACTAATACCTTAATGGGCTAATAAAAACATCTGTCGATGATTCTGTCTTAATTTAAAATTTCTATTTAGATACATAATAATAGTATTAAAATATGTCAGGATTATTTTTATTAATTTTATATTGATCACACGAAGTGTACCGTTATTTTGAATGAAAACAAAAAGAAAGAGTACAATTTTTTGCAATTAAGAACTTCAGCAGACTTTAAAAAAAAGACATAAAAAGATCATTCTCATTTTTTAATATATTATTATGGAAGGTATTTAAATTCTAAAAATATTAGTTTGATCTAGCATTTTTATGTTTGTTTTTTTTTTTTTTTTAGTTTCAAGACAAATTAAAATTCGTGATTTTTTTATTATTTGGCGCAAGGACAGCCCACAATTGGATGCAGAAAATTAAATTAAATGTTTTTTGGAGAATATCTACAAGACAAAAATAGAAGCGAAAAAATTAAGGAAATATATTTTATAGTTACCAAAATAAAGACGGACTGGCGAAAATCCCACAGGGTACTAAAAACATTAAAAAAACCTACAGTTGATTGTTGGCTTCTGTTTTGTTTTATTGATGAAAAAAACATATGCTTTGTTAAGCACCGTAAGTTGTTTCAATTTCACGGGAAAAAACTGTTATACTCCATGTAAAAAAACAATTTTCCACGACAATGAGTTTCACGTGAAAATTGTGTAGATTTTGTTTTCACGCAAATTTAATGTACAAGACTATTATTTTTATGGTGAAAAAGTGACGTTTTGTGTTCATTGTGATTGTGGCTTTGTTGTAAAATTAAAATATTGTTAATTTTTTAACTTAAATTGCAATTTAAAGCATTGAAAGTTCGAATGAAATTTTTCCACGTGAAAAACAACTTACGGTGCTTTACACAGAAAGAATTTACAAAATTCTAATTAAATTTTAAAACACCTTTCTCATACCAAATTTGTAAATACAAAAAAAAAACTTTTTAAAAAGGCACCAACAAAGAAATTTGTAAATCCAAAAAAAAAAATTCTACTTTTTTGTGTAAAGCACCATAAGTTGTTTGAATTTCACGTGGAAAAACTGTTATACTCCATATAAAAAAAAATATTTTTCACGGCAATCAGTTTCACGTGAAAATTGTGTAGAGTTTGTATTCACGCAAATTTAATGTACAATACTATTATTTTTCTTGGGAAAAAGTGACATTTTGTGTTTATTTCCATTAAGGTTGTTCACAAGGGGTGTGCTATTTGTTGTATCGTCCTATCGTCCTAACGAAAAACAGAGTTGTTAGAATTTAAATTGAAAAAATTCAACATTTCAGAATAGCACGATACAATATTTTTACGTCTGTTTAGTGTCCTGTGTTTGAGTGTGCTAACAGATAGAAAACCCAAAAGAAAATCGTTGTTAAAGCCAAATAAAAATTTTAACAACTCTGTTTTTTGTTAGGACGATACAACGATACAACAGATAGCACACCCCTTGTGAATAACCTAATTGTGTCTTTGTCATAAAATTAAAAAAATTGTTAAATTGTTTAAATTAAATTGGAATTTGAGGCATTTAAAGTTCAATTGAAATTTTTCCACGTGAAAAACAACTTACGGTGCTTAACTTTGAATTTTTATTTTTAAACAATTTTTGTATGAAAGATAACAATTTACAAACAGTTACAAATATTTCAAACACAAAATTTTTTTGGGAATAAAATTTTAATTTAAAAGAAAATGTGATTGCTTTTACAAATTCTCATTGTTGGTGCCTACTGTTTTTTCTGTGTAGTATTAATATTAAGTAGGGCATACACGTTCAATATTATTGATCAATTTTTCAAAAATCAACCAATCAGAATATTTTATTTTTAAAGCAAACATTCACGTTTAATATTATTGATCAATGTTTTTAAAATCAACCAATCAGAACAAAGTATTTAAAAATAAAATGTTCTGATTGGTTGATTTTTGAAAAATTTATCAATAATCTTAAACGTGTATGCCTTACTTTAAATACTTTGTTCTGATTGGTTGATTTTAAAGTAGGGCAAACACGTTCAATATTGTTGATCAATTTTTCAAAAATCAACCAATCAGGACATTTTTATTTTAAAATACTTTGTTCTGATTAGTTTTTATTTTAATTCTGATCTGTTATTTTGACAGATCGAGCAATGTAGTGACATCCATTCATGTATAAACAACAATAGAAAACAATGTTTTCTAAAGTGTCAGTAACATTTAAATTTGCACAAGCACTTGCATATTAGTTTTTTTAATTTTACTTTTTTCGGGATATACATTATTGCATAAAAGGAATTAAATATGCTTAAATCCCAAACGTATTTAACAAATTGTGAAAAATAATCCGTTGTAGGCATGTCCCAATACGGATTTCAATATTGCATAAGGAAATCGTCAGGGGACGACGTTTATTATAGAATAAAACGCCGAGAATTGTGTAGAACAGGATACTAGTTTTCCTAAGTGTGATAGCTTCAGTGATTAGAAATGTTCCTTATTATTTGTTTTGCATTTTTATTTATTAAAAAACCTTTATAAATTTTAATAATATTTTGCGATTTAATGTAGTTTTGTTATCGCAGTGTCCTGTGGAAGAAAGTTTTTGAAAGTTTATAAATTACTTAATATATTTTTAATTTCTGGATATATAAAGGGAACTCGAATCCTTTCTAAAAGGATATTTTTAAGAGAAAAATTTTCTTACTGTAAATTAAACAAAAAATATCGTTAGTATCAAGATCGTAATGAGTTTAAAATTTCACGAAGGAATATTTTTGGCTTTAAAAAAAGGATATGTTTAATCTTGGTGTATTCTTGCTCTAAATTGGACAAAAGAAATGTTGAGGCATTAACAACATCATAAGCGTTCTGTATACAAACAACTTTTGAAGTAATTGTAATTGTTTTACAGTTTTTGTTGACTTTTCTTAAAAGGACATTTTTGAGCTATGCGTATCCTTGCTCCGTATGGAACAAAATTTGGTGGAAAAACCAAGGGCATTATAAGTAATGTATACACGAAATTTAAGCAAGTAACACTATTTATTTCATTTATTATGGTACTTTTTAATTTCAGGGTATATGGGAAGGACACGAATCCTCGACACGAATTTTTACCAAATTTAAAATTATCGTATATCTGGTCAATATAAAGAAGCGTGCCAAATTTTATTACTCTACGACAACTCCTTCTACTGAATTTAGACTGAGCAAAAACTACCTAGTTTTTGTACAGAACTAGTTTTTGCTTGTTTTATATATATTAGGGCGGGTCAAATTGTATGGATAAAAATTTTTTGATATTGCGTACTCGATTTTTCGAAAGCTTTTAGCATGGGGAAAAAAAAGTTCCACTACGACATATCAAAAAAATCATTTTCGAGGCTCCCAAATTTAAATTTTTTGCAATTTTCTAATAAATCTAGATTAGCGCCATCTTGAGGTGGCTTTTTGAAACAACTAATAAAGTTGTAAACAATATAACATTACAACCTTTCTAGAAAGGTATTACTTATGAAAATCGGATAAAAAATGTGGCAACTAGAGGTAAAAGTATATAAGTAAAATTATTTTCTCCTTGTTGTCATCAACATCATTATCATCATTTCTCATCATTATCATCATTTCATCATCAACCAGAAAATAATTTTACTTATATACTTTTACCTCTAGTTGCCACATTTTTTATATAAAATCGTTGCTCAGCAAAGTTTTGACGAAAATACAGAATATAATGCGAATTGTAGTATCTCGGTGGACGTTGAGGAACATTAAACACCAGGTTACTGACAAGAAATGCTGAGCATAAATCACCATTAATCAGCTTGAATAAAAACGTAACATTTATAATTTTTCTTCGGCTTTCCAAGGTAGGTAACTTGAAGCGAAGAAGTTTGGTTGAATAGGACAGAAGTTCGGCAGCAGGCTGCAGGTAATATAAAATAAAAAATATAATAAAATTGTGTGTATTTCACAGTTTTATTTTTGCTGTTCCTATCTTACCAATATATAACAAAAGCAATCTGCTAATTTCAGCATGTTTTTTCTGCAAGGTAATTTTTAACTTATTTTTGTAGTTTTAACTGCAATTTTTACATACTTTTTTCTGTTGGTGAATATTTTTTTTAGGAAAAAATCTATAACCCGCATTTATTCCCCTGATTATATCTAAGAGTATTTTATTTTTGAAGAGTCCACAGAATTTTTCAAAATAAAACACGAAGATTTCTTCAAAAAAGCTCAAAATGCTTTGAATCATCTTGAAAAAAAATTTATAAATCAATACAGTCGACTTAATTTGATATGTATTGTTTTTAAAAAGCAGCTTTACGTGCTTTTGTTTTTAAAACAAAAAAATGCGTTTGTTTTGCATTAAACGGTTAACCGAATAATCGCCAATTTTGTTGATTAACCTACCCAAATAACCGGCCAATCAATTTGAATTAATTTTGGAATAATAAATGTACCATTTCTGCAGCTTTTTCGAGGAAATTCTGTAAAACATCCAAAAATCACTAAATTACTGCTTCTAAAGTGTGAATTGGATACATTTTATATCCAAAGAGATTATCGTGGGTTTAAATCCTGGCGGAACCAATATTTTTAAAATTTTTTTATTTCTGTTTCTTAGTATTTGTATTTGTTTTCCAAATGTATATTTCTGTTAAGGTCGACTTTGGTTAAAACTTTTGGTGCCATTATGCTTTGACATGTATTGTTCAAATTGTTCAAATATGCAAACGAATTATCCACAAAATTAAATTAATTTTTTTTCTATATCAAGTAAAACATGAAAATCTTTCATACAAGCTAAAATAATAAAATGCAAACAAATCCCGGGAAATCAAGCACAAAATTCAAGGGATAGTGGGAATGAAAAATAAGGGGGATTTCCGTGAAACCCTAATTCCAATGCAGCTGAATACCAAAAATATTTGGTTGCATGCAGTGACCAGCAAAAGTGTAACAGGTTTAAAATTTTTCAGATATTTTTCTTTAAATTTTTAACTCTGAAAGCAAATCAAATTATTCTTTCTAGTGTTTTTTGATTATTAACCCGTCCTAATCGAAAATCAAGAAAAAAAATTTAACTATTTTATTTGACTAGGAAAAATGTGACATTTTTCTTTTTGAAGACAAATGTTACACTTTAGCATCCGGTTTGTTTCTGATAATTTTCTTAAGAAACCTTAACCAATTGTGACAGTCGTGTGAATAAGTCGATTTTTTCCGAAGCACTTTTTGTGCTAGTTGCTTAAGATCTGTTAGCAGTGTTCTCATAAAATGCATGATCTGCGGTGGTCTTTATCAAAAATTATGTTCATGCGTTGATAATGACTATGAATTTAATGTCAATTTGAATTTTGCTCAAAATTATTAAATACAATTGTAATAAATGTTTTGATTCATCTCAGAATTTATTTTTAGAGTGTTAAATTTATAAAATCAATTAAAAGAGCTAAAAAACCTGTTCAATATTGTATACACCCTGTGGGAAAATAGGGGTCAGTTGTGACGCTAGCACCAGTCCCGTGACCGGTGAAAACAGGACCGGTTTAAAAGAACCAATCCTGTGATCTGTCTCGTGACCGGTAAAAACAGGACCGAACTGAAAGGACCTGTCCCATGACTAGTGGAAACAGTAGCGGTTTGAAAGTAACTAACAGGTGACCTGTCCCTTAACCGGTGAAAACTGGACTGGTCTCAAAGTACCGGTCCTGTGACTGGTGAAAAGAGCACCCTTCTGAAAGTACCTGTCCCGTGATAGGTGAAAATGGGACTGAACCAGGACATTCCAGTGTTACAAATATTAGAGTTGTCAATTATTCCGGTATTTATTTTAATCGATTAAACGATTAAAACAATTTTATCGACCGATTAGGTATATGATTAATTATTATATCCTACACCACTATGTGGTCAGGGTATTATAAGTTTGTGCTGATGTTTGTAACGCCAAAAAATATTGGTCCTAGACCCACTTTATAGTATACCGATCGGCTCAGAATTTTTTTTTATTTCGATTTAACGATGTCCGTCTGTCCGTCCGTCCGTCTGTCTGTCCATGCATTCTTGTGCGCACTCTACAGGTCGCAAATATTAAGATATTTTGATGAAATTTGGTACACCGACCTATGTCAGCCTAAGGACGAAGCCTGTTGATTTTGGTTAACAGCGGTCCATGTTTAGACCTAGTGCCCATATAAGGGTCCCCCCAAAATTATATTGTTTATACGCTGCCGGTCGCAAATATTAAAATATTTTGATGAAATTTGGTACACAAACCAATGTTGGCCCATGGACGAAGCCTATTGATTTTGGTGAACATCGGCCCATGTTTAGACCTAGTGCCCATATAAGGGTCCCCCCAAAATTGGCTTGGTTACAAACTGCAGGTCGCAAATATTAAGATATTTTAATGAAATTTGGTGCGCTGACTCACATTACAGAAAATTTTGACACAAGCCCCATTTTAACCCATTCGAATTTTGGATCGAAACATTAGTTGGTTTTACCCAGACTGGTGTAGGGTATTGTATAGTCGGCATGCCCGACTTTAACCTTTTTACTCGTTAAGTTATTGGTTAATTATTAAGTGTTGAGTACCTACATGTAACTTTTTGGAAATTCTGTTTTAATTTTCTATCTGCAACAAATAACCAAAGATAAATAATTTTTAAACTTCATAAAAATTAGGCATTTAACTGAACTAAAAAGGTGGCACGGAGGAAATAAGAAGATAAACAAAAAAATCTAAAGTAAAATGTTTATACATATATGTCTGTTTGATCACTTCTGAAAGTATTCATATAGAGACAATCTGACAATAAAAATATAAACAATAATACAATTTAATGGAAAATCTGATTTTCAAATTTAATGTGTTTACAACTTTTGAAGAAAAGGTTTATTCTTCTTCTTAAGCTCAAAACTACTAAATTAGAATTAATAAAAATACATGTTAATTACAATATTAATTGTATTTGGTCTATAAGACGCGTTTGAAAAAACAACACTACTATGAAAAATAAAAAACGCCCTGCTGGAAGTACGTCTCCAATATACACAAATTGCCTGCACTTGTACGTAAAAACCATACGTCAATGTGGCAACATTTGCGAAAAGGTGACACGGAGGAAATATTTGTATATGTCTGTTTGATCACTTCTGAAAGTATTCATATAGAGACAATCTGACAATAAAAATATAAACAATAATACAATTAAATGGAAATGGGCGCTGTGGTGTAATGGTTAGCGCGTTGGTCTGTTACACGTGAGGTTGCGGGTTCGAGCCCCAACCAAGGCAACATCAATTTATGAAATATAATATGTATGAGTTTTTTCTATCCCTCATACATATCGCAGCGTCCTCCTTCGGTGTTCCCATAGCACTTAACCCCACCGAAGTAAAATAATATAACAGGGCTATGAACTAAAAAGCTTCAACCAAGTTCGCCAACTCAATATCAGATGGCGCGCAACAACTGTTCTAAAATTCAACATCTCGCGCAATTACCGGAGGCAACAAATTAATTAATAGGAAGAATTTCCTGAGTGTTGCTTCTCTTAAAAAAAAAAAAAAAAAAAAAAAAAAACTGATGAAGCCTGTCCATAAAAAAGGCTGGATCTAGTCTGATTTGCAAATTTAATGTGTTTATAACTTTTGAAGAAAAGGTTTATTCTGCCTCTTAACCTCAAACCTACTAAATATAAAACAAGTAAGATTTGTAGAATTTAATTCCTGGAGGAAAAAAATAAGTTAGTAGAAAAATGAGTAAAACGTCCTGCATATGAAGTGTACTAGTTTTCAGCAATTTTTTTTGCTGAAATTCCGTTTTCAGCAAAAGTTTTAGTTATATTTTTTCAACGCTAAACTAATTTTGAACTAATGTTTTAGTAATTTATTTTGGTGCAGAAATTGTGCTGATAACCGCATTTATAGCGTGGACGGCAACCAGATAGACAAAATGTAGATGTTGCAGCTTGTCTGGATGTAGTATAGACAACGGAAATTGTAATTAAAAAAAACAACCCTAGACAATTTCCATATTTAAATTTTCAGCATATAAATTAACTGAAGTAAAATTTCTCTACAAATTTTTTGAGTTTTATTAAGTCTACTAATATTCAGGAAAAATTTTAGTGATTTTAGCAAGAATTTTTTTAATTTGCAATCGACTAAGTGTTAGCACAACTCTTGCTGAGATTACTATTTTTTTGGTAAAAATCAGCTCGCTGATTTTTTTCTGACTTTACTTCTTTTTTTTTTTTTGAGTGCGGTAAAAATATATTGCGAATAACAAAAATTTAAATCTAAATTGATACTTAATAGGGTAAGGAATTCCATGCAAATGCATTATTTTTTCGATAGTCCAAAGCTAATGTGGACTAAAAATTTATCCGAATCATCAAATTTAGAACAAAATGACAAAACTCATGTTTTTGTATACCTTGACAGGTTCTTTTCTATTGCGTTAGTCTTGTGACAGATTCATTTACGTCAATCCTGTGACAGGCTCTTTTGTGTCAGTTCTATAAGAGGGTATTTTCTTCAGTCCTGTGACTGGTTCTTTTGCGTCGGTCCTGTGACACGTCACAAGGGGCAATTGACCCCGTTCTAGCACAAGCCCCAAGGATCGGTCACGTGACGTGTGCGGTGACCAAGGAACCGCGTATAAACAAGAACAATGTTAAGAAGCGTGCTTATAGAAAAAATTAAAAAACAATTGCCAAACCGAGCTTAAAACATACACGAATATCCTGGCATGGCTTTAATTTTTTTATTTTATATATTATTTCAAATTGAAAATATTTCTTTTTGCATTTTGTTATATCTGAAATTGGTTAAAAAATACGCCCCTTTAACCCTAACACTCCTGATAACATTTATATACGTAGACTCCTGATAAGGGTACCCAGGTACCCGTGTGTATTTGCCTTTATGTTATTGTTTAAATTTACGTAATACCATCACAATGCAGTTGTAGGGGGATTTCCTAAATTGTTAACCCGGGGATCCTCCGACACAGAAACAAAGAAGTTTATAAAATATCATTGGATTTCAACCGGAAGAATGTAGCCGATATTGCAGTTTTAAAGGTGTAGCCTCGCGGGTTTCGTTTGATTTCAATGGAAAAACTTGAAGCTTTTATTAGAATTTTGTTGGTTATGGGAATAAATGGTGCCAGCGATCATCCTCCATCAACTCTTTGGGGCAATAACTGTCATCCATTTTACAAAGCATCGTTGATTCGCAATAGATTTTAGAAAATACTACACGTTATACGTTTTGAATTGGGACTTTCATCATCATGCACGTAGTGCGGAAAGTTTCTGACTGTCATTCACTTGGGAGTGACCAGAAATGATTCCTACACTCAAAATAGTTTGTAGTTTAAATTAACTGAAAATGTAATTTAAAATAAATGAAAAATCACTTGAAAACCGGTCTACTGACTTTTCATTTAAATCAAAAGAACTTTTCATTTATTTTTAAATGTTAATAAATAAACTACAAAATCCTTAAAAAATAATGATTTTTCATTTATTTTGTTTTTTTAAATTTCAAAAAATTAACTACAAAATCCGTAAGAATAAACGATATTAGTTTATTTAATTTTTTTAACTGACCTAGAAATCGAAAAGGAATTCTTTTTTTAACAAAACATTTTAAATGAAAATATTAACTGTAACAGAAAATCCGTATTTATATGTAATTTATTTTTTAAATAAACGACAAAAACAGTTAAAAAATATATTTCTTTGTATTTTAACTGAATAATCATTTAAAAACAAATGTACGGATAACTTTTTAAATAAACTACAGTCAGTTACTGTAATAATATTTTCAGTGTATGTATGACTGTTCAAGCAGCTCACTACTTCCGGTCCTAGACCAAGTATTTCCCTGGAAATGGCCTTCCAGCACCTGGTGAAATCTATCTAGAGTGAAGAGGCGCACAGTCATGTAACCTGAATGGCCACGGACTACTTCGCGTCTCAGGAAAGTAGGTAAATGATTAATGAACGTTTTCTGAAGCATAACTAACTTCAATGGGAGTTAGAGCAATATATATATAATACGTTTTGACAATGTGTTTGCAAGAATAGTTCGCAAACAAATAGACAGACAAAACCGCTCCCATCGCCGATATTTGGATACCCATATTTGCTGTTAACAGGATATTTGTTGTGTAACACAGCCGATGGGTATCCTTTAAATGGAATCATTTACACAGGAAAACCACCAGCGACAAGTAAACGTAAGAGGACATGCGGTTTTAGCTCTGGTTGATTTTTACAAACAATCTGGTCTAAATGTGATAAGAGAAAATTTTTGAACTTCACTACAGTTGGCCAATCGGCTTAAAGTTTGAGGAATAAGTCTCGTCGGTACCCTTCGACACAACAAAGCTTACATTCAAAATGAGTCACGGCCAAACCCAACAGGCGATACAGGTTCACCCCGATATGCATTCAACAAAAGTGGAAATATTTTATCTGTCAAGACCAAGAAGAAGAAAAGCGATCAACTATGAATAATACGCGAGGGGAGCCAGCGGTAAATGGGAAAGAGGAGACTAATGGCTTTTATAATAAAACCAAAGGGGAGTTGATGTAATGGACCAGATGGTGACTAAATTTCAACATGATCGCCGTGGCAGCGTTGAGTGTATTTTGTGTATACTCTAGCCTCTATCCAAATGCCAAAAAAAGACACAGGTCTCCTCGAAGCTTTTTGACATCAATTGGCGTGGTATGGCATCACCAAAAAATAAGTTATAACGATATCGTTATCACTAGGTAGCACTTTGTTAAAAAAATTTACAATTTTCTTTTCTTATTTGAATTTAAATAATAACAAACAAAAAAGCAAAAAAACAAACCGATATCTAAAATTTTATTATTTTAATATATTCCGCGCTTGTTTTTCCTTATTTTGAGCAGTTTTCAGCAGTTTTTAAATATAGGCTCTGCTGATACTAAAGTGATACTAAATAGTTGCTCAGGTAATACTAAATTTCAGCACCCTCTACCGGTGAGTAGTGTAAGTTTTGATTTCCTATCTCTATAATTAATAGTCTTTGCCTTGAACGAAAGGACCACTCTTAATCGAATTACCTCAAAGTTCGGACAGCTCTCTAGCTTTTGGCCAACAAAAGCATCTTTAAAGAAGCTTGCCTGGTTGCCGTAGGAACATCGGATACAACTAAGCGATACCGAACCAAACCAAAAAATACTATTATTTTAACTTTTTTCTTACAAAATGTATGAAGAAATTTACGGGTACCCGGGTACCCTTATCGGGAGGGTAAGGACTATTTGACTTTGGCTGGCTCCATAGCTAGCCCAAATAATGCAAGAGGACTTAAAATGCAAAAAAACTTTAGAAAACGGTTAGTTGAAGGAACTTACGGAACTTCGAATTTGTAACTTGTTTGGTTTGAAAAATATTTGATTTTAAACTCCGTTCGGGTACCCAGGTACCCGTGTCAGGAGTGTTAGGGTTAAATGATTTTCAGTTTATACATTTTTTAATTCTTTGGCCACCTAGTGTGAAAGTACGACCATTTCAATATATTCCAAAAAAGGTGGTAACTGAGTGAATCTGACTAACAGGCACCAATAATTCTTAAAATGTTATTTATATATTTCTAATAATGAGTTTTAAACTTTAAAATATATTAATAAAATTTTTTGTTAGATTTAAGTTGCTAGACCGTAAGGTTAATACTGTATTCATAAACTGAAATAAATAAATACAAATAGAGTTTGCTCTTCGGTTTTAATCAAAACCGAAACCGCGGTTTTCTAAGCCTAAAAGCCGAAACCGAAAACCGACAAAAATAAGTCGGTTTTTAAAAAATATATTAACCTATTAAAATAATTAATTAAATTGCATATTATTGAATCTTAAATTTCGAAAAGGCTCAGCTCCTATTTTACAAAATTTTGTATTTAATTGTTATGAACATTTTCTGAATTAAAAATTGCTTTAAAGAATTTTTTGTTTTTGTTATTTCGGATAACATAAACAGAGGCTTATAATTTTATAAAAAAAAAATTGCACCAAAAAGTCAAATGGTTTAAGTGATATTGTTTCAGATATTCAGTTACGATTTTCACCGCGTATTTTTCAAAAAGCCTTATTTCGTATTCCGCGAAATTTATATTGTTTAAATTTAAACTCTTTAAAATAAAGCTTTAGTTGCCGAAAAAAGAAAAAAATATAATTTATAATGGGTTTCCCCGTTTATTTCTTCTCCCGGAAAGGTTATGAAATGGCGTTATTGCCTTTAAATATTCGATTGGGAAATTCAATCGAATTTTAAAAGATATCTTGGACGTATTAAACTATTTAATTGTATGCATATTTAATTATCATATATTTAGCTAGAATATTATTATATTTAATTATTTTAAAACAATTCTATTAATATCACAAGAAAACCGAAAAAAACCCGAAACCGCGGTTTTTATAATTTTGAAAAACCGAAACCGCGGTTTCCAAATTTTCGGTTTCTAAATACAAACATAAAATTTTATAATATTTTTGCTGTTTTTCTATACGTTACTTTGCCGAGTTGTTGTAAAATATTACATTTATCTAATCAAAAAGTAGGTGTGAAATAAATGCTTCCCTAATATTCAGGTCCTAAGCTCTTCTTGGTAACTGGTAATATTAGCCAATCTAAATTTCTTAGAAAATCCAAAAGTATTTAATGGGACGATAGAAATAGTTTGTTTGGGTAGCTTTAATTAAGCAAACTATGTTTCTGAAGACTATGGAATCGATAAATTTGGACAAAATTGTACATTTTTGGTAAAAAATTCTTTATTTTTCTCCGCTAGCCAGTAAATTCTGTACTATGATTGATTTTTCTTCAATATACCAACATCGTATGAAACCCATTTGTATTAGGCCGCCCAAAATTTTAAGGAAAATATTAACAGTTTCATGATTTGGGCTCCCTTTATGAGTTAGGGTAATAGTATTATTAAATAAGTGATATGAACCAGTTTTGTGTAGAGAATTACTCACTGTCATGTTTTAAGATAATGTACATAAAAATAATACGTTATAATCTTATTATAGACCTTGCGCCATTTCCCCAAAAAAGAGGGATTGAAACATAGATACTTGTAGCTATTTACTTTAAGATATGGGGCTCCCTAGTAAAAATGGGTTTCATCTGATGTTTCAAATTTATGGTGCATCAAAGAAATATAATTGCCACAAAATTTAAGAACCGATTTTACTAGCTATCATAGAAATTTATCACATTTTTGCAAAAGTGTAGAATTGTGCTCAAATCCACAGATTCAATAGTTATCAAAAAATTTTATTTATTAGAAAAGGCAATCCAATCAAAAAAATTGTTAATGATAAATGGTCCGTGCTTTGACCGACATTAAATATTCTTAATACTTTTGGATTTAATCAAATTTTCAGAATGATAACTAAAGCCAGCCCCCAAATAGCGTTTACTATCTGAACAATAGCGAAATATTATTTGATACCCAATTCTTTAACAGATAAATTCAATATTTGCCCAAATACATACAAGAGCAATAAACATTTTATGATTTTTTAAGTTAATCTTAAATAATTTTGTAGAAAATTCTCGATAATTAACCGGGTACAAAAGTGTAACAATTGCCATAAAATGCAAAAATGTCATCATATTGTTCGTTAATTAAAATAGTTTAAATGCTGTTCTTGATTTCTAATTAGAACAGGTTGTTAAACAAATGAAGCTAAAAAAAATATTTGATTTTCTTTCGTAGTCATAAATTAAAAGCAAAATATCGGAACAATGTAAACCCTGTTACACTTTTTCTCGTCACTGTATATCCTTAACCGGGTTGAAAAAATAATGAATCTAAAAACAAATATAAAAAAGAAAAAATTCCAGACATACCTTACACCTTAGATAGTGGGAAAAATAAGCCATTGTATGCAATGCATTATTTTTTTTTTTTTTTTAATAATGTGGGTATTATAAGAATAAATGCATATTTTATCGAAGCCGGCGATAGAAATATCCCAGATTAGGAGACTTTAGTGCCGGCTACATAGGACATTTGGTGGCGGACTCAAATTGTTTTTTTTTTTTGTTAATACTTAATTTTATAAACACTATTAATTTGCCAACTTTTTGACCACATTTATACCTACCCAATAAACACACAAAAACTAAAAATGCAAGTGCTTTTATTTTTGCTGGAATTGAGCATTATTTACTGCCTTTTTTTCAAGTAAAATTCAAGTTCAATTAGGTTTGGTTGTGTTTGAAAAATATGTCATAACGTTTTGAACAAAAGAAAATAATTTTCAAAATTTTCTACGAATATGTTTAAAAACAATATGAAATAATATTAAGAATTGGTGCCTTTTTCCCTTATTCAAGCTGAAAAATGATAGGTAAGACATATAAAATCAAGATAAAAATAAATATGTATGAACTCATACATTATATTCTTTTAGTTATAATTTTGTGGATAGTAATGGGCCGATTTAAAACCGCATACACATCTGGAGGGATTATTTAAGGTAAGTTAATATTAATAACGAAAAGTGAAAAAACTATTTCTAATGTGTATATTTTCTTCATGTAACAGGTGTACGAAAAATCTCGTTTGACCATCAATCTGTGAATAGATTAACTTTAAATATGGGTGTACAAATTCTTAAATGCATTAAGCATGTTTTTTTCTTCCCCTACATCTATCCAATCTAAAATCATCATCTATAATACGCTCACATTTCGTTGTAACATTTTATTTTCGCAGTATTTTTTAAGTTTTTAAAATTGTATTATTTATTGCAAATTAATATTATATTTTTAGCAAATCAATAAAATTTTATTTTGACAAAATTTTGGAATATTTCTTAAACAATCTTTTATTAATAATATATTTCAGACTTGAATTGCACTTGAATATAGCTTTAAATTAGGCTTTAATAACACTTGAATTCAAGCCTAGAATTAAAGTTGATTTACACTGATATGTTCGACTGGAATTCAAGCACCCCTTTTGCTGGTAGATGCTATTGAATTACAGTGTAATTCAAGGCTTGAAAATGGAATGTATGACTGGAATTATAGTTGATTTCCACTTGAATTCCAGCAAAATTGCTTATTGGGTACATATCGCATTTGATCAACAAGAGGGTATTAACTTACAATTTTTAAAATTTCACCTTTTGCAAGGAATCAACTAAGAACATCAATATCTATCTTCTGTAAAAATTTCAACGTATTCTGATTACTCTTTCATCTCGAAAACCACATTTGAGACCATTTTCGTGATAGTGTAGTGGCTATCTTTATATCAACAAAAAGTTTCAGAAAAATCCCTACGGGGAATGAGGGTTCAATTGCCCTGAAAGTACCTATCCTGTGAGTGGTTAAATCAAGACTTGTCACAGGATTGGTATAATTTACCATTGCTGTGGGTTAAGCAGTGACAATTATACTTAAAGGACTAGTCCCATGACTGGTGAAACGGTGGCATACCACTTAATCGTCCTCAAAGTACCTATCCCGTGATTGGTAAAAAGAGGACATACCACTAAATTGCCCTCAAAGTACGTATCCTGTAACTGGTTAAAGAGGGACTTGCAGCAGGACTGGTATAATTTACTATTGCTGTGGGTTAAGCAGTGTCAATTAAGATTAAAGGACTGGTCTCGTGACTAGTGAAATGATGACATACCACTGAATTGTCCTCAAAGTACCTATCCCGTGAGTGGTTAAAGATGGTCTTGTCGCAGGACTGGTATAATTTCTTATTTCTATGGGTTAAGCTCTGTCAATTATACTTAAAGGACTGGCCCCAAAGCTGGTGCAAAGAGGACATATCACTTAACTGGATAAGTGTGTTATAAAACAACCCATAAGTAAGACTTTATTTTTTTTTTAAAGAGAAGGAACACTCAGGAAATTCTTCCTATTAATTAACGTGTTGCTTCCTTTGGAAAGGGGATAGAGAGGAAGTGAAATATGGTGAAAGATGAAGGGCTTCAAATATGGCAACACTGTAATTGCGCGAGATGATGAATCTTAGAACAATTGTTGCGCGCCATCTGATGGTGATTTGGCGAACTTTGTTGAAGCTTTTTAGTTCATAGCCCTGTTATACTATTTTATTTCGGTGGGGTTAAGTGCTATGGGAACACCGAAGGAGGACGCTGCGATATGTATGAGGGATAGAAAAACGCATACATATTTATATTTTTCATAAATTGATGTTGCCTTGGTTGGGGATCGGATCCGCAACCTCACGTCCATAATTGGTCGGTTTCCCAGTACACTGATAGAATTATCCTTCATGATGAACAATTTCATAGAATTTTTTTCGTAAGTTCAATGAAGCATTTCGTTAAATAAAATGATCAAAAAATCGTAATTTGTGAAAAATTACGTTTTTTTGATCATTTTAGTTCTAGTTCTAAGCACTTGGAGTTTTCTTTAAATTTTAGCATCACGAACCCTGAGCTTATTGCTAACAACTTCAGCTCCAAGCTTTTGGAGGATTTTACAGGAATTTTAGAATCGGTAAAAGGTTCGACGCATATGTATATATCTTATAAGAACATCTTAAAAAAGGAATATGTATATATTTCATATTTTATTTCTGTGAAAAAACATACCAAAATTCTGCAAAAAAAACAAATTTTTATATTATAATTTGTTGACAAATGAAAACATTTGTCAAGGTTTTGCTGTGACAATTTTACTTATAACACCAAAACCATAACAATTTCCATTCTCCTCAGTTTTGTCACTGTTTTTGTCAGTTTTGTAATGGGACTGGTTCTGTATCAGTTCCTTTTAGGTTAGTTGGGTGACATGTCACAAAATATACAAAGTGTGACTCATTCTTCGACGGATCCTTTTGGGTTAGTTCGGTGACATGTCTCTTTAAGTCAGTTAGGCGACATGTCCTTTGGGGCTAGACCTGCGATATGTCGAAAGGTATCTAATCTGTGGCAATATGTCATTTCCAATGACAACACCATGTTAAAGTGATATGTCTCTTTCAAAGAAAAATACCGATCAACGACCTGTCTCTGCCCCCTTGGGACCTATCCTGCGTGTCATCTGGGACCGGTCCTTTTCCCCGTAGGGATGGTATTAACCAAAAAATAGATTTTTTTTTTGCAATAATTGCAAAAATTTAAAAAAAAATTATGTAAATATATTTTCAAATGGAATTTGCTTACTATGATGTATTCGGATTTTCAAATTCTCTTGAAATGAAACCACAAACACTTTTATACCTATACTGAAAATTTTAAAATTTTGAGTTAATACCCTCTTGTTGATCAAATGCGATATGTATTATCTACAATTTTTTATATAAAAATTATCTACAAAAACCATTCGGCTATTTATGGATTTTATGAACGAAAAAATTCCAGAAATCCGTGGCACAATGTGCGGGCACTGGTTAACATGTGCTCATTTTCCCTTAACCCGACACTTTGCCCCTGTTAACAATAAATAGTTTAAAACAAAAATGTTTGTGTTAAAAACTCACAAAAAATGGAAAGTACAACTTTTGAAATTTACAAACATGTTTGCCGCAAAGTACAGCAATAATATTTTGCCAAGTGGCAATTGAACCTCTCAAATAACAATGAAACCAATTTTATTTAAAAAAAATATATAAAAAGTTTCAATTAAATTTATACGTTTATTTAAGGCATTTCACAGACAGTTATATAAAAAGACAACACTACACGAAACAAAACACTCTTTTTTGTTTTTGTTTCTTTTTAATTTTCTATACACCGAGATTTCTTTTTAGTTATTTTTATTTATACGAAACGATTTATCAACCTGCGTATGTTTACACAAATTAATAAAATTTATTATTAATTTTAGCTAAGTTGATAAATGTGTTTCGATTTGGTTGAAGAACTAATCAGAATTTGAAATCTTGGAAAAGCGAGAGCCTCCAGAATAGACAGAGTTTAAACAAAAAAACTATAAAAGTTGAGGTAACCAAAATCGAAGAATTTTTAATCTTATATACTATCTTAGAAACTACTCGTTTAACTAACATTAAATTTATGATTTAAATAGGCTATTTTCTCTTCATCTTATATCAATAAATATAATTTTAATATTTGAAGTAGTTTTATGAAAAATGGCTTCGGAGCTTGAACGAAGAAAACTCATTTTACACGAATATAATAAAATTAAAAGTGTTTCCATACTATTGATGTTATAGAAAAAAAATACCATATTCCACGGTTGCCAAATTGATAAAAAAAAAGTTATTCCAGGATCAGATACGAGGGGGACCAACAAACAATTTTTTTTTCAAATAATAAGTCTGTTGGCTGAACAGAAAAATTTGTTACTAATTTATTAGGTTTGAGGTCACGAAGAAGAATAAACATTTTTTCAAAAGTTATAAACACATTAAATTTGCAAATGCAAGTGTTATTTTAACAAAATTCATTCCTGTTTTTTGGCTTAAAATTTTCAGCAACTTCGCTCTATCGCTCTTAATTTTCGAGATACGGGCCATTTAAAATAATCGGGAGGGAGAGAAATAGCGCCATTTTTAAAACTTCGGATATATTGGTGGCGCCATCTACCGCGTAATAACAGAAGCATGAAAATATTATATTTTGACAATAAATTGTGTAACATTTAACGAATGGATTCTTAAAAATTTGTAATAAATAGTTTTGAAAATTAACACTCAACATTAGTTAAAGTACTGAGGATTTTTAGTATAAGTGGTGTTAAATGACGATAATTAAATCTTTAGTTAAATCAGTGCTTCAACTAAAAATTTGCTAAAAATTAGTCAAATCGATTTGAAACCCGTTTAACAGATTTTTCTAATGACGTATTATTTTAAGTGTATAATAGACAACATGATTAATTTTTAAACATATATTATAAATTCACATTAAACAACTATTTTTCATTTTGAAATTTTGTGTAGAATTAAAGAATTTGCTTTGTCAGATTCTACATTTTTTCAAGAGCTAATTCTCAAATTTGTTTTATAATGAGCTTTTTTTTATAGTTTTAATATGAAGCCACTAGCCATTTTATTGCAATTCAACAAATGTTTTTGGGTATTTTACTGAACAATAAATATTTAGGGCCAGTTTTATTTATTGTGAGAACTATTATCGATTTAAAACAAAATTACTTACTTGAGAAATATTTGTTTCCTTAAATATTTCTTAAGTTAGTAATTTTGTTTTAAATCGATATTAGTTCTCACAATAAATAAAACTGGCCCTAAATATTTGTTAGTTCTGACTACAAAACTGGCCCTTACATTTTAAAGTGAGCGCTAAAGTATTTTTAACTTAAGTGCTACTATTAGAACCTCTTAAGTAAATTTCTTAATTAATTTTTTAATGTAATGGTCTTAGAATGACCATCTTAACCAGAAATACCTTAAAATCGTAAAATCTGGGAAAAGAATTCACTTAAGTATTTAGTTTTATATAAGTGTTTACTATAATATCGGCCCTGATATTTTTTATATGAAAACTCTCATATTCTAAAACTTTTTCCAAAGAAACTTCTCATATTTTTTGGTTTTTAAGGTGCGTTTACAATGATGGAGTACTCCAGTACTCTGTAGCAAATTTAGTTCTTTTCTCTTTCTTACTAATACATTTTTGTATTTTGCTATGTTTTTTTATTCCACTCCAGAGTCAAAGTTGTTTGATTTGTTGCCCTCTAGAGTTAACATTGCTCTGTTAACTATTTAACATGACAAATATACCTTAAAAACACATCACTAATTTGTTCACATCTCTAATTGTCAACAAATTAAAAACAACGAGTAAAAAGGTTAAAGTCGGGCATGCCGACTATAGAATACCCTACACCAGTCTGGGTAAAAGCCAACTAATGTTTGGATCCGAAATTCGAATGGGTTAAAATGGGGCTTGTGTCAAAATTTTCTATAATGTGAGTCAGCGCACCAAATTTCATTAAAATATCTTAATATTTGCGATCTGCACTTTGTAACCAAGCCAATTTTGGGGGGACCCTTATATGGGCACTAGGTCTAAACATGGACCGATGTTCACCAAAATCAATAGGCTTCGTCCTTGGGCCAAAACAGGTCTGTGTACCAAATTTCATCAAAATATCTTAATATTTGCGACCTGCAGCGTATCAACATATGATTTTGGTAGGACCCTTATATGGGCATTAGGTCTAAACATGGACCGGTGTTAACCAAAATCAATATGCTTCGCCCTTGGGCTGATATAGGTCGGTGAACCAAATTTCATCAAAATATCTTGATATTTGCGACCTGCAGCGTATAAACAATATAATTTTGGTAGGACCCTTATATGGGCACTAGGTCTAAACATGGACCGATGTTCACCAAAATCAATAGGCTTCGTCCTTGGGCCAACATAGGTCTGTGTACCAAATTTCATCAAAATATCTTAATATTTGTGACCTGCAGCGTATAAACAATATAATTTTGGGGGACCCTTATATGGGCACTAGTTCTAAACATGGGCCGGTATTAACAAAAATCAATAGCCTTCGTCCCTGGGCTTATGTAGGTCGGTGTACCAAATTTCATCAAAATATCTTAATATTTGCAACCTGCAGCGTATAAACAATGTAATTTTGGTAGGACCCTTATATGGGCACTAGGTCTAAACATGGACCGATGTTCACCAAAAGCAACAGGCGTCGTCCTTGAGCATAACGACATAAGTCAGTGTACCAAGTTTCATAAATATATCTTAATATTTGCGACCTGTAGAATGCGCACAAGAATGCATGGACAGACAAACAGACAGACAGACAGACGGACGGACGGACAGACGGACATCGTTAAATCGAAATAAAAAAAAAAATTCTAAGCCGATCGGTATACTATAAGGTGGGTCTAGGACCAATATTTTTTGGCGTTACAAACATCAGCACAAACTTATAATACCCTGACCACATAGTGGTGTAGGGTATAAAAATATTGAAAATCTTAAAACCATCACAAACTAATTGTGTTGGGCATTTTATAATTAAATAAAAAAATATTTTAAAATAAAGGAAATGGATATAAAGCCTAGACATTCGCGAAAGGAAATGTAAGTATTGAAGTGTCGAATATTTTTTGAAGTAACTCTACTCTGCATTTTGAACAGTTAACATTTCAATCTGTGCTGCAGAGTAGAGTCACTCTACCATTGTGAAATCACCTTTAATGTAGAAATATTTTACAATAAACGAGTAAAAAGGTTAAAGTCGGGCATGCCGACTATACAATACCCTACACCAGTCAGGTTAATTGCCAACTAATGTTTGGATCCGAAATTCGAATGGGTTAAAGTGGGACTTGTGTCAAAATTTTCTATAATGTGAGTCAGCGAACTAAATTTCATTAAAATATCTTAATATTTGCGACCTGCAGTTTGTAACCAAGCCAATTTTGGGGGGACCCTTATATGGACACTAGGTCTAAACATGGACCGGTGTTAACCAAAATCAATAGGCTTCGTCCTTAGGCTGCCATAGGTCGGTCTACCAAATTTCATCAAAATATCTTAATATTTGCGACCTGCAGCGTATAAACCATATAATTTTAGTAGCCCGGGTAAAAATCTTAATATGGTGTCATACATAATTAAATCTTTTTTGATAAATCCCCATATACGACATACAACTTGATCCGAAAAATGGGTCATCTACATGTGTCTTATTATATCAAATTAGATATAATTTGATACAGTTTTATCCGAGATTTGTCCATATCCAGGACATCAAATTATATCTAATTCGATATAAAAATATCTGATTTTATAAAATTTTGTCTGATAATAGGCATACTTTTTATGCATACCAGCTATTAAATTGACATTGAAATGTCTATGGTTTTAACAATTTTGAAGACTCAAATTTTAAAACATAAAATAAAAATTTATTTGAATACTTTTGTCTTCTAAATCGTACGCATCATTTTTTAATATGATAATTACATGCAAAAACATCACGTGAAATATATTTGGCTATGGAGTAATTAACTCTGAATTTGCAGATAACTAAATTTGATGTTGAACTATATATTAATTTGTATGGGATTATATAGAAAGTTATATAAAATTAAAATATATTTTTAGTACGACGACCATACAGTATTATAAAACTTAGTATCAAATCATATATAATCATATCGGTCACTACATATATTTTCATTAGTTTTATAAGGCTTATGTAGTTATATATAGAGTCAGATTTGGGGATATGTAATAAAATAAATTACCATATAAAAATTTATTTGAAAAAATAATATCAGATGTAGTTGTATATTATGATATGTGTCTTAATGTGACTCCATTCATTGTCAGATATAGCACAATCACATTATATATGACAATATATAACTACTTTTACTCGGGAGGACCCTTATATGGGCACTAGGTCTAAACATGGACCGATGTTCACCAAAATCAATAGGCTTCGTCGCTGGGCCGACATAAGTCGGTGTACCATATTTCATCAAAATATCTTAATATTTGCGACCTGTAGAGTGCGCACAAGAATGCATGGAAAGACAGACAGACGGACGGACGGACGGACAGACGGACGTCGTTAAATCGAAATAAAAAAAAATTAAAAAAATTCTGAGCCGATCGGTTTACTATAAGGTGGGTCTAGGACCAAGATTTTTTGGTGTTACAAACATCAGCACAAACTTATAATACCCTGACCACATAGTGGTGTAGGGAATAATGACCACATAGTGGTGTAGGGTATAATAATTTTTTAGATCTAATACACTAAAGAAAATATCAGATTTGAAGTCATATTTTTAAAAAAAAAATCACACACCAAAGCCAAAAAAAATTCATTACTTTTAACAAGTGCTGTATAGTTAAAAATATTTACTTAAGTTACATTTTGAAATATTTTTCGCATTTTATTTGAAAGTTTAAGTATAAGTATTTTATTAGTTACTTAAAAAGGTTTTTAATTTAAGTAAGTAAACAAATATTTATACTTGAATTTTGAAATATCAATGTTTTTTTATTTATTTCAAATAATTTGAAGTAAGTAAATAAATATTAATATTTCAAAGCGGAAACATAACTATTTTGAAATATATGAAATATGTAGCTAATTACTTGAAATATTTGAAATACACTGAATATTCTATAAATGTCATATACAGGAATAAATTTTTTTTAAAAAAAGAAAACACTTATAAATTATATGGGCACTTCTAGAATTTCGGAATAGCTATAATTGGCCTTAGATTTTGGTAGAGATTCACATAAAATAATTAAAATTTTGGATTTAATTTTCTGTCTCTGTTTCTGAGCCATAATTTTTGCTAGCTCTTTTAAAATACAAATAACATAAATTAGAAAAGAAAAATTTCGCGATTTTTTATTTTACAAACTAAGCACTAAACTTCGGGGAATATGAATTAAAAAAAACCACACTTAAAAATTATAAAATAATGTAGGAACGATTAGAAATCTTAATCAGCGATCTACATTCTGCACACAAATATACTGATATAAAAATTTTCCTTTTTGGAAATTGTACTTTTGGCGATTTTTTTTTCTCAAACTAAGCACCAAAGTTTGTTGTGTGAAATTTGTATTATAGTCCCTAGATTGTGAATTTAAAAAACCACACCACAAAAATCACGAAAATTTTTTTTACTAAATGGTGAATTCCTGCATCATTACATTCAATTGCATTTTCTACCGTAAAGTGTTTTTTTTGGCGTTTTGCTAAGTATTATTTTTCAATTTTTTAAGTGTGGATCTTTCAAATCTAGGGACTATAATACACATTTCATACGACAAAGTTTGGTGGCTAGTTGCATAAAAAATCACGAAAAAAAATTTACAAAAAGGAAAATTTTTGCATCATTATATTTGTTTGGAGAATGTTGATAGCTGATTGAATTTTTAATTAATTTTTTCTATCATAAAGTCTTTTTTCGCGTTCCCCCATTATTTTGCAATTTGTTAAGTTCGTTTTTTTTAAATTTATAATCTAGAAGGGTATCCATCTATTTCTATATATGTATGTATTCTGTTTTACTTTTTTTTAACACGGCGAGCTAGTCAGGAAGAGCCATTTTTTCGAGCAATATTTTTCGGCTCGCTTATTTTTTTAAATGAGCAAGAGCTGTAGCCAGCGAGCTAATTTAATCCCTGATTTTAAATATATACTAGATATATGTCTTCATTTCTGTACAATAAAACAAGGACCGGAAGCTTTTTATTTTTTTGTTGTTATCAAATATAATTATTGTAAAATTATTAAAATAAAAATTCAAACGTATAAAAAATAAAAAGAAAGAAATATTTAATTAAAAATACCCCTCATGATGAAAATAAAAAACTTTTTCTGTTTTAATTTTCTTTGAAAAAACCAAAAAATAAATAGATGAAAAAAAGAAACTTTTTGTGTGTTGTTAAGTAGGGCATACACGTTCAATATTATTGACCAATTTTTCAAAAATCAACCAATGAGAACATTTTATTTTTAAATACCTTGTTCTGATTGTTTGATTTTAAAAACATTGATCAATAATATTGAACGTGTATTTCTGCCTTTACAAAAAATAAAACTGTTTTCAACAATTTGAAAAATATGTATTTTTTTAAATTTTTTTTTGCTATAAATTTTGTTTAGTCGTATTATTGCAAAAATTAGGCTTTGATATTTGTCCTAAAATCCATAAGAATTTGAAAGTTTTGAAATTTTTTCGCGATTTGTTATTTGGAATTGGGCACAGCTGTGGTGTAATGGTTAGCTCGTTGGACTGTTACACGTGAGGTTGCGGGTTCGGTATGAGTTTTTTCTATACCTCATACATATCGCAGCGTCCTCCTTCGGTGTTCGCATAGCCCTTAACCCCACGGGAGTAAAATAATATAACAGGGCTATGAACTAAAAAGCTTCAACAAAGTTCGCCAACTCACCATCAGATGGCCCGCAACAAATGTTCTAAAATTCAACATCTCGCGCAATTACAGTGTTGCCATATTTGAAGCCCTTCATCTTTCACCGCCTTTTACTTCTTCTCTTTCAACACGTTAATTAATAGGAAGAATTTCCTGAGTGTTGCTTCTCTTAAAAAAAAAATCTTTGTTCTATGAGTTGGGTACTATGGTCCCTACCCTAGATTATAAATTTACAAAAACTACACTTAAAAAATTGCAAAATATTGGCGGAACGCGAAAAAAGACTTTATGGTGCAAAAATTGTATTGAAAAACCTTATCAGCGATTTCCATTCTGCAAACAAATATACTGATGTAAGAATTTTTCTTTTTGCAAATTTGTTTGACGCGACTTTTTTCGCAATTTCTTTTTGCAACTAGCCACCGAATTTTGTACTATGAATTGGGTACATTATAAATTACAAAAAAACCGCGCTTAAAAAGTTACAAAATAATCACGGAACGCGAAAAACGTTTTATGCACCCAGAAAACAAATTCGTAGTACAAACCGAATTTTTTGCCAATCGAATTTATGCGGTCCCATGTACTATCACAAAATTTTGTAGAAATTTCTTTTCTTACAACCGAATTTTATAAAGGCAACTTATTTTTATTACTCGTTTCGGTTGTTCTAGCTGAAAATATTAGTTGAAGCGATGGAAAATTGAAAACGATTTCGGTTCTTAAAACTAAAATAAACGGTGTAATAACTACCTGTTGAAAATCCTAACAATGTAATTAATTAAAAAGCAAAAATTTTATAAATTATTTGTCATATTTATTATTTATCATTGATTAGATAGGCAATTTTACAAGTAATTCCAACTATTCTCAATAGGACACATTCAGTAGAAATGAAAGATTGAATTTTTAGATGAATAAATACAAATGAAAACAAAAATATATCGAAATTGTATGACATATGACATTCCTGGAATATTTGGTGCGGTGGTTTTTATATTAATTTGTTAATTTTTTCTTTTTAATACTTTAACCAATTGTTGAATTTATTGTACTTTCTTAAAAAAAAAGAAATTTGTACTTTTAAGAAAAGCAATCACAAATCGTATCGCAACCAATACAACTAACTAGAAAATATCATTGTTAAGATACAATTTCGCTATTTTTTTAATTTCTTGTGTTTTTATATCTGCAAAAATTGGCGATTAGAAAAAAATCCGACACTTCAACCTTTCTTTGGTGCAACAAAATTTTCACAGTGTTTAATGGTTCATTGCTTATAATTTTTCAAGAAATAACATACAATCAGCACCAACAAATGAGTATGAAACCCCGAGGACTTCCCGAGTAAAAAAAATTGATCTCGCGCAATATCTAATCACATCCAATTTGATATTGTTTAAGATCTGCTGTAATATCTAGCTGATCCAATTAGATCTCAAAATGGGGTGTATCCAATGATATCGTATTAGATCCCATTGTGTATATGGCGATAAACTAAGATCAAGTTATATCTCAAAATTGAGAGGTCCAATGATACCTTTGGGGATAAACCTAGATCTAATTTTATCTGAAAAATGGCGGATCGAATTAGATTCAGTTATATATTTGTGGATAAACTTAGATCTAATTTGATCTCAATTTTGGCAGATCGAATTAGACCTAGCAATATATTTGTGAATAAACTTAGATCTAATTTGATCCGAAAAAGTGGCAGATAGAATTAGATCCAGCAATATATTTGGGGATAAACTTATATCTAAATTGATCCGAAAAATGGCAGATGGAATTAGATCCAGCAATATATTTTTGGATAAATTTGGATCTAATTTGATCCGAAAAATGGCAGATCGAATTAGATCCAGCAATATATTTGGAGATTAAGTAAGATCTAAATATATCCAAAAAATGACAGCCCGAGTAAAAAAAATTGATCTCGCGCAATATCTAATTATATCCCATTTGATATTGTTTAAGATCTGCTGTAATATCTAGCTGATCCAATTAGATCTCAAAATTGGGTGTATCCAATCATATCGTATTAGATCCCATTGTATATATGGGGATAAACTAAGATCAAGTTATATCTCAAAATTGGGAGGTCCAGTGATATCTTTGGGGATAAACCTAGATCTAGTTTGATCCGAAAATTGGCGGAACCAGCTATATATTTGCGGATATTTTTAGATCTAATTTGATCCGAAAAATGGCGGATCCAATTAGATCCAGCTATATATTTGGGGATAAACTTAGATTTAATTTGATCTCAATTTTGGCAGATCAAATTAGATCCCGCAATATATTTGTGGATAAACGTATATCTAATTTGATCCGAAAAAGTGGCAGATCGAATTAGATGTAGCTATATATTTGGGGATAAACTTAGATCTAATTTGATCTCAATTTTGGCAGATCTAATTAGATCTAGCAATATATTTGTGGATAAACTTAGATCTAATTTGATCCGAAAAATGGAAGATCGAATTAGATCCAGCAATATATTTGGGGATTAAGTAAGATCTAAATTTATCCAAAAAATTACAGATAAAATTAGATCCAGTAATATACTTCGGGATTGCGTAAGATCTTAACTTTTCCGATAAATTGCAGATCGAATTAAATCCAGTGATATATTTGGGGATTTGGTAGGATCTTAATTTATCCCATAAATTGCAGATCGAATTAGAAACAGCAATATATTTGGAGATTGACATCTAGAACTATCCAGAAAAATGACAGCTAAAATTAGATCCCGCATTATATTTGGGTACAACGTAAGATCTCCATTTATTTGGGATTAAATAAGATCCCAGACAGATATTGACAATAGTTCAAAAAATAATACAGTGGAAGAGCACTGATTTTATAAAAATTAAAATATTTTGTTAAAATAAGGTTTAAAATCAGAAGATCTCGAGTTCGATACCTTTCACGGATATGCATTTTTTTTTTATAAAAATGCGCATTCTCCTTGCTGGTCTTATCGAAATTTTTTCAATAATTTTTATTCTTTGTAATTTACTTGTAAAAATTGTATCATCTTTCTGTGATTTGAAAATAATTTAAACAGAAAGTGATATTAATTTATGATCTTGAGTCAAACTAAAATAACATTCATTTACTTAAAAATAACAGATCAACTAAAAACATTTCCCCCATTCAAAAGAATTTCTTTTTATAAAATTATAATTTTATTTTCTATAAATGTTTTTATAAAATTATATTTTTTTTATTAAATGGAATTTTTTTTAAAAAATAATTTTATTTACATATTTCAGTCTCTAAGCAACTGCGAAAGTAGACAGACGTGTTAATTTCTTTACTTTATGTAAATTTCTTTAAAACATAAAAATAGTTACAATTAAAAACAAAAAATCACAAAAAAAAAAACAAACGGTTTAAATAAAAGAGAGTTAATCTCCACAAAAAACTTTATTGCAGTGTGCAAAAAACAAACAAACCACTGTGAACTAATTGTTGCTACATTTAAAACAACACTATGGCTGCTGATGCAGATGATGCTGAAGCAGATAGTGCTTTAGACTGGCAGCAGAAAGTAATAACAAGAAAACGTCATCAGCTTGGGAAGCCAAAGTTGTACAAAAACAAACGCAAGTCAATAATGATCAACGATGATATACCATCAACCAGCAATCAATTTGAGTTACTGCAAAATGATGATGATAATGATGATATAGACAAAGAGCGAACGGACGAAAAAGAAGAGAATAACAATGAAACACCAACAGCACCTAAACCACCACCTATATACATTCCAGATGTAGTTGATATTAATAAAATGATAAGTAATATAAGTGTAATTATCCCAAAAGAAGAGTTTAGTTATAAGTCACTTAAAGATAATCAGGTCAGGCTTATGATTAAAACAGTTGATCATTACAGACAGTTGGTAAAATACTTAGATGGTCGTAAAATAGGTTTTCATACATATCAATTAAAGCAGGAACGTTCCTATAGGGTAGTAATTAAAGGTCTTCACCACTCAACTCCGGTGGAGGACATAAAAGCACAATTGACACGTCTAGGCCATGAAGTACGTAATGTTACTAATGTTAGAAGTAGGGTAAACAAGGAACCACTAGCTATGTTCTATATTGATTTGGAACCTAATCAGAATAACAAGAAGATTTTTAACATTAAACATTTTAACCATGCCATATTTCCGTTGAACCTCCTAGAAAAACTACAGAATTGGTACAATGCCACAGATGTCAGCTTTTCGGCCACACAAAGGCCTATTGCAAGAGGCAGTTTAATTGCGTAAAATGTGGGCTAAATCATCCTACAGCAGAGTGCAAAAAAGACTCGAATATGCCAGCTCGTTGTGCTAATTGTTTTAAAGATCATACGGCAAACTACAAAGGGTGCCATATATATCGAAAGTTAATTCAAAAAAGATTAAATCATGGCAACAACTCTCATAATAATCGTCAAAATACTAGTTATAATGAAAATCCAAATGATTTCCCATAACTTAATAATGGAAATTTTAACAATTTTGCATCAAATACTAACAATAACCAACAGTCATATTCTGATGCATTGAGAAACTCAAATGTAAACAACAGTAATAATTCAATGGATAGAATTGAAGCTATGCTAGCCAATCTTCTCAACATGATTACAATGCTAATTTCTAAGTTATGCAAATAAGTTTACGTATAGGAATATGGAATGCCAACGGACTTCCAAATCACACTACAGAAATAGAAACTTTTATGCACTTACATCATATTGATATATTTCTAATATCTGAGACACATTTCACTAATAAAACATTTTTTAAAATAAAAGGATATGATCTAATTTCATGCAATCACCCAGACAACAAGGCCCATGCGGGGTCAGCAATTTTGATTAAATCTTCCTTAAAATACGTTGCACTTGACAATTACAAAAAACCTCATATTCAGGCGGCTGGAATACAAATTAGTGACGGAAATAATGATGTTTCTATATATTCCATATATTTCCCTCCAAAACATAATGTAAAGTGCGAAGATTATGAGAACTTTTTTACTAAACTCGGTCCTAAGTTTATCGTTGGAGGAGATTTTAACGCAAAGCGTCAATGGTGAGGCTCTAGGCTTTGTAACCCCAAAGGCAAGGAACTTTATACCTGTATACAGAAAAATAAATTCTCCGTCCTTTCTACAGGACATCCAAGTTATTGGCCAAGCGATCCTAGAAAAACCCCGGATTTACTAGATTATATTGTATATTCAGGCATTCCTAGTAATCTTTTGGATATTTTAGATACCGATGAACTTAGTTCTGATCATTCTGCTCTTATAGTTAATAACAACACAGCCTGCTTATCGGTTGATGAAAAGTATAAAGTTATCTCTTCCAAAACCGATATCATTTCGTTTAAATACTGGTTAGAAAGAAATATAAATCTTAATATACGCATAAAAGATGAAACGGAATTGAACAACGCTGTTGAATATTTTACAAATTTGATTCATGAAGCAGCTTTTTTGTCAACGCCAACTAAAACCCAAAATAGGAGTCGAAATGGAGTTGTGGTGTCTGCAGAAATTAGAGATCTAATAAGAAATAAAAGACGATTAAGAAGGATATGGAAACAAACAAGAAACACTGTAAATAAAACGAATTTAAATCGAGCTACTAATGAATTAAAACAACGTTTAGCTGACATAAAGAATGATCAATTCAGCCATTTTTTAAAAAGCCTTAATCCATCAAAGAACGACGAGCATAAATTATGGAATGCTACAAAATATCTAAAAAGACCAGTTAAACGGAATGTTGTCATAAAAGATCTAAACGGCACGTGGTGTAAATCGGACTCGAGCAAAGCTATTGCTTTTTCTCAGTATCTAGAATCTACTTTTCAACCATTTTCTTTTAATAATGAAGATGATATAAGCTCGGTAACTACTTTCCTAGAAAGTCCATGCCAAATGGACTTGCCCATTAAGCATATATCACCCCAAGAAGTAGAACAGGAAATTTTTAAACTTAATAACAAAAAAACACCAGGATATGACAAGATATGTGCCAAAGATGTAAAAGCTTTGCCAAAAAAAGCTATTATTTTATTAACGCTATTCTTTAACTCAATTTTAAGACTAAATCATTTGCCTGACCAATGGAAATGTGCTGAAATAATGATGGTGCAAAAACCCGGTAAACCTGAAAATGATATTAAATCCTACAGACCAATAAGTCTCCTAGTTACATTTTCCAAAATTTTTGAAAAACTGTTTTTACGAAGATTGCAACCGATACTAGATACTAATAATATTATACCTGAATATCAGTTTGGATTCCGACATAAACACGGAACACCTGAACAATGTCATCGTATAGTGAATGTAATAAGGAATGCGCTAGAAAGTAAAAAATATTGCTCCGCAGTATTTTTAGATGTTAAGCAAGCTTTTGATAGAGTGTGGCATCCAGGTCTCCTCTTTAAATTAAAACAGCTTCTTCCTGCACCATTCTTTTTGATTCTCAAGTCTTACTTACAAAATCGTAATTTTTATGTAAAAGTAAAAGATGAAATTTCCAATATATACGAAATTAAAGCTGGTATCCCTCAGGGTAGTGTATTTACACATCGGACATGCCGGTAAATGAAGATATTACTGTGGCTACTTATGCAGACGACACAGCTTTAATAGTTAGTAACTATTGCCAAAACGAAGCCTCTTATCAGGTGCAAAATAATCTAAATCATATTTCTACGTGGCTAATAAGATGGAACATTTGTGTAAATGCTGAAAAATCATCGCATATTACATTTACATTAAGAAGGGGTGATTGCCCTTCAGTATTTTTAAATGGTGCGGAAATTCCTAGATCTAACTGTGTTAAATACCTTGGAATGCACTTAGACCGAAGATTAACATGGAAAAATCATATAGTGGCTAAAAGAGACCACTTAAAAATTAAAACTCAGAAAATGTATTGGTTATTAGGTAAAAAATCCGAGCTAAGCCTCGAAAATAAACTTCTACTATACAAAACTATATTGAAACCCGTTTGGACTTATGGCATACAACTTTGGGGTACTGCAAGTAATTCCAATATTGAAATTCTACAACGTTATCAGTATAAAATGCTTCGAATGATTTTAGATGCGCCATGGTTTGTTACTAACGATAATATACACAAGGACTTAATGATACTAAAAGTCAAACAGGAAATTAATAGTTTTAGTTCAAAATATGTTGAAAGACTTAGCAATCACTCTAATCCACTTGCAATTAGCTTACTGGATGATAGTGAAGAAATACACAGACTGAAAAGACATCATTTTTTGGACTTACCTTTCAGGGATTAGCATATAATTTCATAAGTTTGTAAATATGTACAAAAATTAGAATATAAAAGCTTGTAAATATAGGTTATAAATAGTATACACTTACGTAGTAAGTATACATATGTTTAGATGTTTTGATCTCACTGGAGATTAAGACCTATGTCATTATTATTATGAATTAATTTGCTTATTATTGTAAAATAGCTTGCAAATAAACATATGAAATGAAAAAAAAAAAAAAATTTACATTTTTTTAACGCTCTACACCATTTCCAATTGTATCAATTGTTTTTAAAATTTATCAATTGTATTTCAGAAATAATCAATTGAATTTCAGTTTTATCAATTGTATTTCAGAACTTATCAATTATTTTTCAGATTTATGAATTGTATTTCAGAACTAGTCAATTGAATTTCAGTTTTATCAATTGTATTTCAGAAATTATTAATTGTATTTCCGAAATTCACAACTGTATTTCAGAAATTATCAAACTGTATTCCAGAAACTATCAATTGTATTTCAGAAATTATGAAATGTAATTTAGAAATTTTTCTCTATTAACTATGATAAACAATCAGCAAATTCTTAAATAGATTTGATTATTTCTGAAATACAATTAAAAAATTTCTGAAATACATTCCATAATTTCTGAAATGCATTTAAAATTTCTGAAATACAATTAATAGCTTCTGGAATACATGTAATATTGTAGTTGCTGACGAGTTACCATATATGACCACATATTGTTTAAATGGCACCATATATGGTATGTTCCCTATTAAAAAAAAAAAACAATATGGAGCTTTATATGATAATATATAATAAAATATCCATGTACCATTTGATCCGAAAAATGGCCCGATAAAATTGTATCAGTTGTTTATCAGTTTTTATCTAATTGTATCATTTTAGATCTGACCTGATTAAATTATGTGTTAATCAGATGAAATTATATCAGATTTTTGACCTGATACAATTTTATTGGTTTATATCACATAGTATCAGTTTAGGTCCAAATAGATATATTTGTATACAAAATTATATAGTTATATCCCAATTTTGACCTGATATCAGTTTAAAACTTTGATACAATTGTATAAGGTAAATGTCGGATACAATTATATTATATATATATAAAATTGAACCAATTACGATCAAACCGATAAAATTGTATCAGGTCAAAAACACATAATTTAATAAACCCGAGTAAAAATAGTTATATAGGAAATTATATAACTTAATATGGATTAATATGTTTATATATAGTCCAGTGTGACACTATATCTTTGCGGATATAATTATATATAGCTTTGAGTTTTTCAAAAATTTTTTATATGATGTCATATATAGATCAGTATAAATATATATGTCCCCATATATATTAATATGTACCACATCTATTTACATATGCTATGGCAATTTTAATACAGCGTCATATATAATTAAAAATGGTTTTATCGGAAAACATATAAAGTTTTATATAGCTCAATGTTAAATTTTTTTCTAAGTTGTTTTATATATGTTTAAGTATAGCGCAATGTAAAAAAATCTTATGTTTTTTTACATATATTCATGTATGATTTCAAAATATAAAAGGCGTACTCATTATAACTCTTAAATTCCTTGTAAACCTTGTGTAAATACAAGGCATATTTTTATGTATGGAATTTGACATTAAACTCATGTTTACACAATTTACGGGTAGAATACAAGTTTATATGAGAAGGCTTAAATGCTTGGTTACAATTATGTACAACTTCTTCTAAATATTTAAATTTTTGTTTTGATCCTGAAATATGAAGCGTTATATAATCATGTCTTTCTACATCAAATTAGATATAAATATATCGGGTCAAAATCCGGATAAGATCCTATATGATTAAATATATTTAGATCTTACCCGATATAATTTTATCCACCATTTTTCGGATCATAATATATCTGCAATTATATTAAATAAGATATCATTACATATGACATCATATTATTTTTTTTACTCGGGAACACATAATTTAATCAGGTCAGATCTAAACTGATACATTTAGGTAAAAATTGATAAACAATTGATAAAAATATATCGGGATGTAACTGTATATTTATACAGATATAACTTAATCACATATATGACTAAATGTAACTATTTTTACTCGGGTTGTTTAAATGATACGATATATCAAAGTATATGGTACTATATATGGTATTATCATAACTGGAACTGTATTAAAAATGTTGTTCATAAGGTACCATATATGAGCATAAAATGTTGAAATGGCACCATATATGACAATATATGTTTAAATGGCACCATATATAGTAATAAATTACTTAAATAACACCATATATAAATATATATGGCACTATATATAGAATCATATATTATCATATCTGGAACTGTATTAAAACTTTTGATCATGAGGTACCATATATGGCCATATATTGTTTAAATGGCACCATATATAATAATATATGGTTTAAATGGCACCATATATGCTAATATATTGCTTAAATAACACCATATATAAATATATATGGCAGTATATTTAGTAGCATATATTATCATATCTGCAACTGTATTAAAGATTTTGTTCATGAGGTACCATATATGACCATATATTGTTTAAATGCCACCATATATGATAATATATAGTTTAACTGGCACCATATATAGTTATATATTGTTTAAATGATACCATATATAATTATATATTCCTAAAATGCCGCCATATATATTAAGATATAGCTCTATATACAACTGTATATGCAACAAGATCAGCCATGCTATGTAATATATAATCATATATACCATATCTAATATTATAAAGGCCGATATCTAATTAGATGAAATTATATATGGCATAATATAAGGAACAATTTTGGAAAAAGACGTCATATATAATTATATATGGATATACATAACGACATGTCTAATTATATATTGTAATATATGCCACATATGATTAAATATAATTTTTTTTACCCGGGTTTACAACATTTTGTTGAAAGTTGGACGAAAATTAGGATTAATTGTCAATAAAGTGCCTCGATGATCAGAAGTAATTCTTCTTCCGAAATCCTTTGTTAGTTCCTTGTTATTTGTTTTTTTTTTTTTTTTTTTAATATTTTTGTTATTTTTTATTGATTTTATTTATATGTATTTGTTTTTTCCGAGCACACTTTTTTAACTGACAATTTTTTAAATGACAATTTCGGTTTGGTTGAAATTATTTTTAAATTTTTGGGTAATTTCCACGAGTATTTTTTCACGCAACTTCATTTCGCTTAAGAAATCCAACCCAATTTGAAAATGTGTCCTTCAGTTATCACAGCCGAAAAATTTGTAACAATACACATTTTGATTTATCTTTACAACCGACAACTGATGGTGATAACTGAAAACACATTCTAGGCTTGAAATATGTTGTCACAAAATAGAATTTTGCTGTAATCACCAAAATGTGGGACATAAGCATATTGTACTATATTAAATTTAGTTGTGTAAGCGGAATTAGTTTAGTTTTTAACCCTGGAACACTAATCTTATTTTTTATACGTTAACGCTAATCATTAGTTGAATCGACTTACATATATATATTACCGATTTTTTAAATATCTATATTTGAACCACCAAAAAATCTTTACAAGGTTGACAGTTGGTTTTATTTTATATGTAAATCAATTTGCAAATTTTATTTTTTGTAAAAGAATTAGTTTAAAACTTATATTAATAATAAATACTCTTGAGATTAGAGTTTGCTAAAAACCGAAAAAGTTGAAAACCGCGGTTTCGGTTTTTCTAAATTATAAAAACCGCGGTTTCGGTTATTTTTCGGTTTTCTTATGATATTAATAGAATTGTTTTAAAATAATTTAATATGTATGTATAACAATTAAATATTTTAATACATTGAAGATATTTATTAAAATTCGATTAAATTTCTCACTCGAATAAAGGCAATAACACCATTGCCGGGGAAAAAAAAAACCCGGAAACCGTTATAAGTTAAAATTTTTTATTCTTTTTTCGGCTGATTAAACTGTATTTAAAGACTTTAAATTTGGAATTCAGCAATTTGTTTAAAACAATATAAAGTTGAAATTTTATACAATAAGTTTCGTGGACTACGAAATAAAACTTTGTGAAAAATAAGCGGTAAAAATCTGAACTGAATACGTGAAACTCAATATCTCTTAAACTACATGACTTTTGATGCAATTTTTTACTAAAATTATAATCCTCAGCTTATATTATCTGTAGTAGTAAAAACAAAAAATATTTAAAGTAATATTTAATGGAGAAATTATTTATTCCAATTAAATACAGAATTTTGTAAAATAAGAGCTGAACCCTTTTCGAAATTTTTGGCTCAATAATATGTAATTTAATTAATTATTTTAATTGCTTCAAGTATTTGCTAAAAACCGACTTATTTTTGTCGGTTTTCGGTTTCGGTTTTGAGGCCTCGAAAACCGCGGTTTCGGTTTCGGTTAAAACCGAACAGCAAACTCTACTTGAGATCAAATGTTGAAAATAATAAATAAATAACAAATAATAACACTAGCCATTAGACGAATCAACTAACATTTTGCTAAATAACTCAAAAATAGCAATACTTATTGCAAAAATATGACCAACCACAACAAGAGAACACAGATGACTGGAAATACAAGAGAATTGAGACCGATCGGTAAAACGAGAAAAGAGCTGTGCACAAAAATGTAAGTGGTGTTAGTCGAATCGACTAAGATTAGCGTTCTAGGGTTAAAAAGACTACAATTGGTAAAAGCAACTAAAGGTTTGTTTTTTCCGAATTTTGTATAAATATTCCATACAAATTTAAGCATTTATAAAAATTTTAAGTAGGTATAAATTTAGCTTCTTAAAAATTAAGTAGTTATAAAAATGCTGCCAAGTCTTGAGAATTCTAGGCTTTTCTCTCTCAAATGTAAACAAAACGAGTAAAAAGGTTAAAGTCGGGCATGCCGACTATACAATACCCTACACCAGTCTGGTGTATTGTTTGGATCCGAAATTCGAATGGGTTAAAATGGGGCTTATGTCAAAATTTTCTATAATGTGAGTCAGCGCACCAAATTTCATTAAAATATCTTAATATTTGCGACCTGCAGTTTGTAACCAAGCCAATTTTGGGGGGACCCTTATATGGGCACTAGTTCTAAACATGGACCGATGTTCACCAAAATCAATAGGCTTCGTCCTTGGGCCAACATAGGTCTATGTACCAAATTTCATCAAAATAGCTTAATATTTGCGACCTTCAGCGTATAAACAATATAATTTTGGGGGGACCCTTATATGGGCACTAGTTCTAAACATGGACCGATGTTCACCAAAATCAATAGGCTTCGTCCTTGGGCCAACATAGGTCTATGTACCAAATTTCATCAAAATATCTTAATATTTGCGACCTGCAGCGTATAAACAGTATAATTTTGGTAGGACCCTTATATGGGCACTAGGTCTAAACATAGACCGATGTTCACCAAAATCAATAGGCTGTGTTACTGGGCCAATATAGGTCTGTGTATCAAATTTCATCAAAATATCTTAATATTTGCGACCTGCAGCGTATAAACATTATAATTTTGGTAGGACCCTTATATGGGCACTAGGTCTAAACATAAACCGATGTTCACCAAAATCAATAGGCTGCGTTATTGGCCCAATGTAGGTCTGTGTACCAAATTTCATCAAAATATCTTAATATTTACGACCTGCAGCGTATAAACAGTATAATTGTGATAGGACCCTTATATGGGCACTAGGTCTAAACATGGACCGATGTTCACCAAAATCAATAGGCTGCATTACTGTGCCAATATAGGTCTGTGTACCAAATTTCATCAAAATATCTTAATATTTACGACCTGCAGCATATAAACAGTATAATTTTGGTAGGACCCTTATATGGGCACTAGGTCTAAACATGGACCGATGTTCACCAAAATCAATAGGCTGCGTTACTGGGCCAATATAGGTCTGTGTACCAAATTTCGTCAAAATATCTTAATATTTACGACCTGCACCGTATAAACAGTATAATTTTGGTAGGACCCTTATATGGGCACTAGGTCTAAACATGGACCGATGTTCACCAAAATCAATAGGCTGCATTATTGGGCCAATATAGGTCTGTGTACCAAATTTCATCAAAATATCTTAATATTTACGACCTGCAGCATATAAACAGTATAATTTTGGTAGGACACTAGGTCTAAACATGGACCGATGTTCAAAAAAATCAAACTTGTTCGTCCTTGGGCCAACATAGGTCTGCGTACCAAATTTCATCAAAATATCTTAATAGTTGCGACCTGTAGAGTGCGCACAAGATTGCATGGACAGACAGACAGACGGACGGACGGACGGACAGACGGACATCGTTAAATCGAAATAAAAAAAAATTCTGAACCGATCGGTATACTATAAGGTGGGTCTACGACCAATATTTTTTGGTGTTACAAATATCAGCACAAACTTATAATACCCTGACCACATAGTGGTGTAGGGTACAAATATTTGTCACAGAATTTTTGGAATTTTAGTATTTTAGAATTGATAAAATATTAAAAACAACAAATGCTAACAAAGGAATTATGTGGTTGTTAGTAAAGAGAGAGCATGTCATTTAAGGTAATTGCTCTATTTCGCGTTCCGGGCAAGCCCATATACGAATTAGACTGTCCCTTAAAATACCGATTTGTCCCAAATGGAAGAAATCGATTTTTTTTTTTGGAAAACGTTAACCCGTGCCGAAAGTTGGACGAAAATGGCCCCTTTTGGAAAAAAGTGTATTACTATTAAAAATTCCCAAAATTCGAAATTTCGAACAAAATTATTTTTTATTCCATTTATTCATTTAATATAGACAAAATGATTCATGCATGGAATTTTGACTTCATCGGATATTATTAACCCACTTTAGCCTGGAATCCAAAATGATCCACGAATTTTAAAGATTTTTTAAAATGCCTAATTTGGAGATCTCGATTTGCAATCTCGTAGTCATAATTAATATTAAGTTCCATGCGTCTTTTCTGACCCCAGACCACTAAGGGTTAAAGTTTTTTAAAGAAATGAAAAGATAATTATAATCATACCAAATTTGAGTGCTGTTTTTCTGAAAACCCTGTAAAATTTGATGAAAACATTGAAATTTTTGACAAAATTAGCAATTTTTGTAAAATGACAAACTCGAATTATCATTTTTACAATTTATTTTTTTTCTTTAATATCGTCTATTATGTGGTACAAATAGCAATCGAGATCTCCAAATTAGGCATTTTAAAAAATCTTTATATTTCATTAAAAAAAAACACGTTTTTGCATTTTTATCAAATTTGTGGGGCATTTTGGATTCCAGGCTAAAGTGGGTTTATTATATCCGATGCAGTCAAAATTGCATGTATGAATCATTTTGACTATATTAAGTGAATAAATGGAATAAAAAATAATTTTTTCGAAATTTCGAATTTTGGGAATTTTTAATAGTAATACACTTTTTTCCAAAAGGGGCAATTTTCGTCCAACTTTCGGAACTGGTTAACGTATTCCAAAAAAAAAAAAGATTTATTCCATTTGGGACCATTTCCAATAAAACTGGGGGTGTAATGACAAATCTATTTTTAAGGGACACTCTAGTATATATACTTTCATTTTATCTCAATTATATTATCATAGTTGTCAATGTAGAAAGTCTATTGCAATTAAAAATAATTATGATTTTGACTAAAAATTCTTATTACCGAATGGATGTTTCTTATTGGTAATCGATTACCAACCAATCTTTTTTCTGTGTGTGGTATAAAAATTTAAGTTAAAAACTCAATCAGCGATTTTCAATCTGCAAAGAAACTTCGTATTAAAGCCCCTAGATTATGATTTTAAAGAACCACACTAAAAAATTGAAAAATAATGGCCGCGCGTCAAAAGGCTTTATGATGGCACAAAAAATGAATAAAAAACCTTAATCAGCGATTAACGTTCTGGAAACGAATATATTGATGCAAAACTTTTTCTTTTGCAAAATTTAGTATTTTGTTGCAAAACAAAACAAACAACGCGTAAAAACAAAATTTTGCAATACGTAAAATTTTTGCATCATTAAATTCGTTTGCAGATTGTACTGAAACAAAAATTTTATAAATTGAAAAATAAAAACTGTTTTTCTTAATAAAGAAATTTTTTTTTCTACAAAAAACAACTTCTTTTTTTGTACAAAAACTTTTTTTATTTTTTCTTTTCCTTTTTCTTTTATTTCTTTTTTTATAAAGATAAATATATTTTCAATTTTCGATGAATAAGAAAAGAAATAAGTTAGAAATTTACTTTATTTTGAACAGAATACTTTTTTATTTCTTGATGAAAACTTAAAAATTAAGTTTTTCGTTAGTGAAATCCGGTGCCTGCAATAAAAATACAAAAGTTGATTTTAGAAAGTGTTAATATTTTACTTAAACTATGAAGGTATTCACAGTTTAAGTGCTAACGTTAGCACGTTGTAAAATAGCATGATTTTTGATAAAAATAACAAGGATTTATTTTGAAACTAAGGCTACTTTGAAAATATAAAATATTAGAAAAGGTAGACATGTTATATACCCAGCAAAATATTGGTAATGACACCTCATTACTATCTGCATTACCAAAAATGATATATTATTACCACTTGAATTATTTTATAATATAAAATAATTAGTTCCTAATAACGGTATATTGTATTCATTGTTTATAAATATAAAATAATGACTTACTCGTAATAGTTTAAATAAGTACTTTTTACACAGTTAAATTTTATACATTTTTATTTATTATATATATGTAAATATGTTTTATGTTTAAATTTTTATGACGAGTCCTAAAATTACACACTAGAGAAAACTTAAGTCTTTCTGAATGTATTTCCTTAAGCTCTTAGTATTTGCTTAACTGCTTATTTTTAAGAATCAAGTAAGCAATCGGATAACCACTTATAATTCAACTTTTTGTAAGCTTGTGTGTAACCACTTATTATTCTAAATCTCATAACTTCTTATTTCTCATTTTTTCGTAAGCGAGCGGGTAAGCGTGACTACTTATAAAAACGACCACGCCAAACAAAAATAATGAGTTTAGATGCCAAAAAATAAGTTGTGTGGAGCTATAATTTTCTATTATATAACCACTTATTTGGTAACGAAAAACTTTGCTGGGTACCGTTGGAAATCTTATATTTTTTCAGATTTTTAAAATTATTTTAATCAAATTTGCATTGTTTGGTCACTTTTGTTAAAATAATAACACAAATAAAAATGGGAAGCTTTCCGCACTTAACAATTACTTTACAACTTGAATATCTCGATATCGGTAAGATCTATATCAATAATTTTTAAACACAGTTAAACAATATTTTTGGATTTCAGAATACACATTTCAGAAAAAAATAACAATTTTTAGTTAATTTTCTTAAGAGTAGGTATACAATTTTTTTTACGAAATTTGACCTAGCGGCCCAATTTATAACCAGGATGTCTAAATTTGAAGCAAGAGCAATGCTAACACACGCTGTGCAAAGTTTTTTAAAGGCCCATAAACTCAAAAATTATTTTGAAAATTGATGAATTTCGACCTTTGCCAATTACAGGGTGCGTGTCCAAAATAAGAAAAACTTACCACTAAACACGTTCTTTTTACTATGTAAAAATATAAAATTAAAATATCCAACAAAATTTTTTAAAAATTTAAAAACAATGACGGCACTTTTTTCTTAAAAAATTAACGATTTTTTGTTTTTAATTCAAAGTTTCGAATTAAGAAATTTATTACGACTAAACGAAATAAGCTATTCCGAACGTTTTTTTCTTAGTTTACTTAGAATTTTGTCAGAAATTTAATGGTGTACTTTTAATTAAAATCGAACTAGCATTAAAAAACTTATAAGCAAAAAACCAAAAAGAGTCGAGTCAAAAAAATCAAAAATTTTATTTTCGAAATGAAATATCTGTTTTTTGGCCCTATGATGAAAATAGACTAATATTTTTTCAGTGGGGCATATAAACCCCAACAGCACTTAAGAGTTAATTTTCTGAAATTGAATTAGAAATATTTTTTCTAGATCTATAAAAATAATATCAAGAAGTTCCATCAATATCCGCTCAGGAATATCTGTTATATTAATATCCCAGCGTAGGAACGGTAATTATATATTATTATTTTTTGGACTACCAGTAATGACACCGACTTACTTTCTGCATTATTTTAAAATATATAATAATGAATTACTAATAAATACTTACTTTTTTCATTATTTCAAAATAGAAAATAATTACCAATAACGACTTATTTTTATAATTATTTCAAAAATAATATAATCCAAGTGTAGAAACGGTAATGACATATCATTATTTTTTGTACTATTAGTAATGACACCCACTTATCTTTTTCATTATTTTAAGACATATACACTGAAAATATTATTACAGTAACTGACTGTAGTTTATTTAAAAAGTTATCCGTACATTTATTTTTAAATGATTATTCAGTTAAAATACAAAGAAATATATTTTTTAACTCTTTTTGTCGTTTATTTAAAAAATAAATTACACATAAATACGGATTTTCTGTTACAGTTAATATTTTCATTTAAAATGTTTTGTTAAAAAAAGAATTCCTTTTCGATTTCTAGGTCAGTTAAAAAAAAATTAAATAAACTAAATATCATTAATTCTTACGGTTTTGTAGTTAATTTTTTGAAATTTAAAAAAACGAAATAAATGAAAAATCATTATTTTTTAAGGATTTTGTGGTTTATTTATTAACATTTAAAAATAAATGAAAAGTTCTTTTGATTTAAATGAAAAGTCAGTAGACCGGTTTTCAAGTGATTTTTCATTTATTTTAAATTACATTTTCAGTTAATTTAAACTACAAACTATTTTGAGTGTAATAATGCGTTACTGATAATGACTTATTTTATCATTATTTCAAATAGAAAATAATTTTTTAGATTTTTTTGAAAATTTTTTGAAATCTATTTTTAGACTCAATATTTTTTAAACACTGGTAAGGATATATGTAACCACATATTTTTTGATTTTTTGTATGTTGGCGAGTAAGCTTACTTGTCTGCAGTAGCAGGTCAATTATGTTTTTATCTATTAAATATTACATGGCGATATAGCTCAGATAGGAGAGCTATTGACTAGCAATTTGTAGACTCAAGCTCGATTCCCGCACCAGCAAATTTTATTAAAAAAAAAAAATACAATAAAAAATAATTTTTTTATATAATTTATTTTTTCGCAAATCTACTTTTAGAAACATTTTTTTTGTCAGTACTGGTAAGCACATAGGAAACGGTATATTTTTTTGATTTTTCGTGTGCTGGTGTGTAACCAGTAACTATAGTTACCATTACCAAGTATGTAGTTACATAACCACATATCTGGTAATGATTTTAAACACTGGGATGTTCTAGATTTTTTTGTAAATTTTTTTGAAATCTATTTTTAGACTCAATATTTTTTCAACACTGGTAATGATATATGTAACCACATATTTTTTGATTTTTTGTATGTTGGCGAGTAAGCTGACTTGTGCGCAGCAAGTAAATTATGTTTTTATCTATCAAATATTACATCCCATTGTTGAAAATCATTACCATATATTTGGTTATCTAACTACATACTTGGTAATGGTAACTAGTTACTTTTTTTATTACATTTCTTATTACCTTTATATGGCGATGTCGCGAAAAATAATGAGTTACACATACGATCAAATTTTAGGAGATTTAAATTTATTTAAACATATTAATATAACAGATATTCCTGAGCGGATATTGATGGAATTTCTTGATATTATTTTCCTAGGTCTAAAAATAATATCCTTAGTTTAATTTCAGAAAATTAACCCTTAAGTGCTGTTGGGGCCTATATGCCCCACTGAAGAAATATTAGTTTATTTTCATCCTAGGTTCGAAAAACCCCAAGGGACCTTAAGGGTTAATTTTCTAAAATTAAACTAAGAATATTAATTTTAAGCCTAGAAAAATAATACCAAGAAGTTTCATTAATATCCGTTCAGGAATAACTGTTAGATTAATATGTTTAAAAAACATTAAAATCTCCTAAAATTTGATCTCTTGGCAATTTAATGTACACTCAAAATAGTTTGTAGTTTAAATTAACTGAAAATGTAATTTAAAATAAATGAAAAATCAGTTGAAAACCGGTCTACTGACTTTTCATTTAAATCAAAAGAACTTTTCATTTATTTTTAAATGTTAATAAATAAACTACAAAATCCTTAAAAAATAATGATTTTTCATTTATTTCCATTTTTTAAATTTCATAAAATTAACTACAAAATCCGTAAGAATAAATGATATTTAGTTTATTTCGTTTTTTAACTGACCTAGAAATCGAAAAGGAATTCCTTTTTTTACAAAACATTTTAAATGAAAATATTAACTGTAACAGAAAATCCGTATTTATTTGTAGTTTATTTTTTAAATAAACGACAAAATCAGTTAAAAAATATATTTTTTTGTATTTTAACTGTATAATCATTTAAAAATAAATGTACGGATAACTTTTTAAATAAACTACACTCAGTTACTGTAATAATATTTTCAGTGTATTTATATTTCGCCTTAATTTTCAGTATTGAAGAATTTAGTATTCTGTTGTAATCAGAGCGTTGAAGAATTAATTCCTTTTTTAATGACTTCACTACCAATCGAATTCAATTTTCTCTAGAATTGAATGAATTCCTTTTCTTAAGTAATTCACTGAATGCGTTCAACTGCACGCATTCATCACACAACAAATTCAAATAATTAATTCAATTGCAATAGTTCTTTTTATTAAATCAAATGAATTAATTCACCGCTGAACGCGTTTAATTTTATAAATCGAACGGAAAAAAAGTAAATTAATTCCTTAGTTTGAAAAATTAATAGTTATATTTTTTTCCAAATTTATCTATATCTGTAAAGTTTTTATTTTTAATACTTAGTAAAATGCTTTATTTTTGAATCATGTAGGTTGATAAAGAGCATCCGGATTCTAATTTGTTTATTTTTACTAGCACCCCAGTGTAGAAAATCATTACCAGATATGTGGTTATATAACTAAATACTTGGTAATAGTAACTAGTTACTTTTGTTATTAGATTTCTTATTACCTTTATATGGCGATGTCGCGAAAAATAATGAGTTATGGTTACACACCAGCATACGAAAAATCAAAAAATATATCGTTACCTATGTGCTTACCAGAACTGACAAAAATAATAAGGGTTTTCACAAGGGGTGTACTATTTGTTGTATCGTTGTATCGTCCTAACAAAAAACAGAGTTGTTAAAATTTAAATTGAAAAAATACAACTTTTGAGAATAGCACGATACAACATTTTTACGTATGTTTAGTGTCCTATGTTTGAGTGTGCTAACAGATAGAAAATTGAATAGAAAATCGTTGTTAAACACAAATAAAAATTTTAACAACTCTGTTTTTTGTTAGGACGATACAACGATACAACAGATAGCACACCCCTTATGAACAACCTAAATGAGTCTAAAAATAGATTTTCAAAAAAATAAATTATATAAAAAAAAATATTTTTTATTGTACTTTTTTTTAAATAAAATTTGCTGGTGCGGGAATCGAACATGGGTCTACAGATTGCCAGTCAATAGCTCTACCATCTGAGCTATATCGACATGTAATATTTAATAGATAAAAACATAATTGACCTGCTACTGCAGACAAGTAAGCTTACTCGCCAACATACAAAAAATATGTAGTTACATATACCCTTACCAGTGTTTAAAAAATATTGAGTCTAAAAATAGATTTCGAAAAATTTTCAAAAGAATCTAGAAAATTATTTTCTATTTGAAATAATGATAAAAATAAGTCATTATTAGTAACTCATTATTATATGTTTTAAAATAATTCAGAAGGTAAGTGGGTGTCATTACTGGTACTCCAAAAAATAATGATATGTCATTACCGTTTCTACACTGAGACACGCTGTAAAACTGCTTATTTAAAAATTTTATTTGTACATTATTGTTTTCTTCTACTGAACGGCAGAAAACAGGCTTTGAATTCAGTTAACTTATTTTATTTTTTTTCAATTCAGTGAACTTATTATTTTTTTTTTAATTTACTGAATGTAATTTTATTTTTTTTAATTCACTGAACGTAATTTTATTTTGTTTTTAATTCACTGAACGAAAATGAAATTGAACGAATTCAGTAGTGAATTAATTCAGTAAGGAATTAATTCAGTAAGGAATTAATTCACTTTTTTTTCAAATGAAAAAAGGAATTCCTATATTTTTGGTAGTTTTTAATTTCCAATATGTTCTCAATAAAATTCTGTAGTCCAACCTTTGGTTTTTAAAATTTTCTTTAAAAAAATTTTAAAATAGTGGATTTGAAAACAGTGTTTAAGAATTCTGACATTTTTGCCACTAATTTAAAGCGAGTTAGCAAAAAACAATAGAAAAATTACTTCTTATCTGAGTTTCTTTGGACTTATAGAATAAATAAATGTTTCTGTAGTAGATTATTTCAATAAATTTTAAAATTTGGCCCCAATTTATTAAATAAGTGGTCTGCGACACATCACTTGCCTGGCGAAATTGTAATAACTCGGTTGTTCTTTCACCGATTTTAGTTTTTATTACTTTATTACAAAGAGAATTCACTTCAAATTCAAGTTAGTTTTAAAATATAAATTTTTCGAGAAAATTCACAAAAAGTCATATTTTCCCCTTGTAAGCCGTGTTCCAAACTTCATGGCCGATGCGGCACGTCTTCCCGATGTCCGATTACACTGCATGACACTCAAAACATTAATGGAGATCTGACCATCAGTTCTATATATATTTCGGACATGCTGATTACAATGGTGTACTTTATTTTTCGATCAATGGTACAGATTTTTCGCTAAATATCTTTAAAGTTTGGCGGTTGTCCATTCAGTTTTTTATATAAAAAATTTTTTAAATTCAAATAATATGAATTTTTTGTGTTAAATGTAAGTACAGGACCTGTGGCCAAATTTGCGATATAAATCCGATGTGCTAATCTTGATATTTAAACCACTACTTAGCGTTTTATATAGATTTTTATGGGTTTTTGCTATTTCAGCGACGTTAGTCGCCGAATGTACAATCGATCTCAATAAATGTAATAAGGAAAATATTTCAATAAAAAAATATTATTCATCTATAGCAGCCTATACGTTAAAATCGCGACTTTTCTAAAATTTTATATGGCAGCATGGCTTTCCAAGATGTCGCCAAAGTCCAACTTTTAGTATAATATTGTCACCTCTAAAAACTGTTCTTGCAAAATTTCAAGCAAAAAAGTTTCCGTTCGCAAAAGTTATGGCAGTAAAACAGGAGTTTACTCTTAAAAAGAAAAAGTTTGATATCCATATTGCTTATATTAAGTCAGGGGTTTCCAAATCCTAAAAATATAAACCTTCGGGAAAATTTGTCTCAAAACCGAAGTAGGCTGAATATCGAAAAAAGCCGAAACACTACCCTCACTTAAATATTATAAGGATTAATATATGTGGATTTGATCATTAACCCTATAAGCGTCCTCATACAAATCCACCTAAAATTTTGATGTTTTGTGTTACGCCATAAACATATAAGCAAGATTGAGCATGTTCTATACACCGGTAAATAGGCCTCTGAAATACCTTTCGTTCGACGTCAAAATTTTCTATACTTACTTTGGAAAAAATATGAAATAAGCCGTAAAAACCAAAATTGGTCTATTTTTTTAACCCTTAAGTATCAGATTTTTTCCTCTACAACATATCCGAAGCTCATTAAGATCTGCCGGTCCGCGTTGAGAGTCTTTCCTTGTTAGCGATTTTGTTGATACTAAGTACATATCCCACGGTTTTACCACAATGAATGTCATGGAAGTTTATTATTAACACAAGCGAAGTTCTTTCCGATTTTATTTATTAAAGTATTTTAACTTAATACGAAATATGAAAAAAAGATAAGAGCAAAGTACAAAAAGTACATTATTCTTTTACATAACTATTTTTAACTTTTTATTTTAAATTTTGATATTTAGTATTCTGTACTTGTATCGGGTGCCTGATACAAATAGCAAACAAAATAAACTTTTTGTGAACATTTATCAAGTAGGCTTTTAAAAATGTATTAAAACATCCTTATATTTTCTTAAAAACTATTATTTTATCAAAGTATTGTATATTTTTGAAAAAATCCGCTGATAAAAATAATGCGCTTTATGCTTTAGTCAAAAATCACCTTGTTGGCAACACTGTTACAAATGAGAAATTGACAGTTGGTCTGACGGATCAATCCACCAGCGGATGACCGCAGACATGACCGCTGGTGTATTGACGGATCAATACACCAGCGGTCATGTCTGTCGGACTAATAGAAAAATCGAAAAGTTTTGATTTTTGTTTGACATTCCGTCCGACCATACGACAGCCCAAGACACGTTGAAAATTGTGCTTTCGACCAACAACTTGTACAACTACTCGTATCGTGTATACCATGATTAAGAAATAATTGGTCAATTAGAAATAAAAATAAACTTTGACATTTTTTATCATGATTCTGAAAAAATTTAATTTTTTTCAACAACCCTAAGTAAGCTCGATCATTTTAAAAAAGTCGCTAAAAACTCAAAATTTGCAATTATTTTCTGAAATTTCACGAAATCTGCGACATGTTTATTCACGATTTATATGTTTTAATATGCACCTTGATACCTTTTTTGTGTAGAGTTGCTTGGAGCGAAATAAAATATCTTGAAACAACTAAAAAGTAGACCTTTAATAAAAAAGGTCCAGCTCACTAAGAGCTATCGCAAAACACGAAATATTTCGGGAATATTCTTAGAAAATGCCAAAGTTTATTCTCTGAAACGACCCACCTTAATGTAAATTTCATACTGTATCTAAGTGTTCCCCTAAAAATAAACCTTTTTATGATTATTTCCGATATATTTTGACTATGGGTGCGTGCCTCCAACACTTTTTTGAGGTACCCTAATGTAGATATAAAACCCTAATACTTTTTTTAATTTTAAATGTATTAAAGAATGCAAACAATGTATCAGTTTAGTTTAATTAAGTTTTAGTACCAAAGTTATTCAACTGTTTTGGAATGTGATTCTTTTCATCCCAAGAAAAGTTTATTTTAAGAGAGTAGAAAAATGTTCTATGTAAGCTGTATGTTCTATGTATAGTGTGTTTAATGTTTATAAAGTCAGTGGTTTTTCCAATTTCACTCTTAGAATACTTAACCCATCGCTTCAATGTTTCGGAAGACTGCTTCGCCTTTGCATGAAATCTTGATCGCTTAAGGCCCGATTACTGAATGTTCAGTTAGCTACTAACTGGGACTTTAACTGACACATTTGTTATTGTTTCTCATATAAAATTAGAATTTAACTGTTGGCTAAATTTTAACTGGACATTCAGTAATCGGGCATAAGTAAACAAATTAAAAAAATGGCTTGTTTTATTGCCTTTAGGTCCAGAAGTACCCGACTTGACGAAAAGATAGCGGCAGTAGTTTGAAAATAATTACTTTAATGAAAAGTCCAACCTTATAAAACATATGTTTTAAGGTGCCACGTTGTTAATTTTTTTTTTGAGCCACCAATATTAAACGATCTCAGTGAATTTGTAATGGCGAAAAAGAAAATGTTTTTTTACCAAGACAATGCATCAGTTCAAATAACCACTATTGCGATAGCCAAGATCAATTAATTAAAGTTCGAATCACTTCATCACTCACCTTATTCGCCAGATTTAGCCTCCTCGGATATTTTTGATAAAGTAGCTCAGTGGTAAAATATTTGCCAACAATGGGGAGGTGGAGTCTGCGATTGAGGATCTAGACAATTCTTACTATAGGTTTTTCCAATAAGGACTTGACAACTTTTTTTTAAATAACGTACGTCGCGTCAATTGGTCCATCGGCTTCAATTCTTGAGTCAGCTTGATCTTGTATGGGTGCAAACCAAGAGCTTTAGGCAAAATTCGCCATAAGGTGGTCTTGGCGATGCCCAGTTCTTGAGAACGCCGCGGAATCGACTGAATTGGATTGTTTGCTACACTCAAAAAAAAGTATAACTTTTTATTAAAGACAAAATGTCTTTAAATTAAGGATACGGAATTTTCCTTAACTTAAGAAAAATTTCTTTAAAATAAAGAAAAAATCCTTAGTATAAAGAAAAATTTACTATTTCTAAGTACAACGTAAAATCCTCCTTTCTTAAAATAAAGAAATTTTTTTCCTTATTTTGACACTCATGATTTGTCTTTAATTTTTGTAAGAAATTCCTTTGCATGTGTACGAAATTATTAAATTTAATGATAAATTACTTATTATAAAGATTTTCTATACTTGAACCAAGCAAGCAAATAATGTTGTCGAAAAAATGGTTTTAAAGACATAAAAAGACATAACTTCTTTAATTTATGTCCATAATTTTGGATTTACTTAAATTAAGTATAGAGTTTTATTTAAATCAGTTACATTTTTTTGCACAAGATAAGGAAACATATACTCGTATTAACTCAAGAATATAATTTTATATTTTTTAATGCTATAAAAGATATAATTTTAAAGATAGTTTCTTTAAATTACAACTTAAAAATTTGAGCAGAGTCTCAGAAATTATTTCCTCAAACTAAAGAAAAATATAATTGGTTTAATGAATGTTAGCATTGAGTTAAGGCAATTTTTCCTTAAATGTACATTCAAAAAAAGGGATAACTTTTTACTGAAGACAAAATATCTTTAAATTAAAGATACGGAATTTTCCTTAATTTAAGAAAGATTTCTTTAAAATAAAGAAAAAAATCTTTAATATAAAGAAAAATTTACTTTTTATTGAAGACAAAATGTCTTTAAATTAAGGATACGGACTTTTCCTCAATTTATGAAAGATTTCTTTAAAATAAAGAAAAAAATCTTTAATATAAAGAAAAATTTACTATATCTGAGTACAACGTAAAATCCTTTTTTATTAAAATAGGGAAATTTTTTCCTTATTTGAACCCTTTTGATTCGTTTTTAAATTGTGTAAGAAATTCCTTTGTATGTGTACGAAATTATTAAATTTAAAGAAAAATTTCTTATTGTAATGATTTTATATACTTAAACCAAGCAAGCAAAAAATGTTGTCGAAAAAATAGTATTAAAGACATAACTTCTTTAATTTATGTCCATAATTTTGGATTTACTTAAATTAAGTAGAGAGTTTTATTTAAATCAGTTACATATTTTACACAAGATAAGAAAACATATACTCGTATTAACTCAAGAATATAATTTTATATTTTTTAATGCTATAAAAGATATAATTTTAAGGATAGTTTCTTTAAATTACAACTTGAAAATTTAAGCAGAGTCTCAGAAATTATTTCCTCAAACTAAAGAAAAATATAATTGCATTAATGAATGTTAGCATTGAGTTAAGGCAATTTTTCCTTAAATGTTCACTCAAAAAAAAAACATAACTTTTGATTGAAGACAAAATTTATTTAAATTAAAAATATGAAATTTTCCTTAATTTAAGGAAAATTTCTTTAAAATAAAGAAAAGATCTTTAATATAAAGACAAATTTACTATTTTTAAGTACAAGGTAAAATTATCTTTTTTTAAAATAGGAGAACTTTTTCTTTTTATTGAAGACAAAATGTCTTTAAATTAAGTATACACCATTTTCCCTAATTTAAGAAAAATTCCTTTAAAATAAAGAAAAAATCTTTACTATAAAGAAAAATTTACTATTTCCAAGTACAAGGTAAAATTCCTTGATTCGTTGATTTTAGTAAATACATACATATAACCTGGTGTCTTCAAATGCGATAAATTATATGATATGAAATGTCAAAACCATTGCAGAGAAACATCAAGATGATATCAATTGCAAAGTGATGGAAAACACTTGACCATTTCATGGCTAAGAATATCGTAAATTTTTCTTCGAAAAACACAACATTTTTTCAGCCACTAATTTTTATCTACAAATAATAAATAATTTAACTTTTCCCATTTCTTTTTATCAAATTTTCTGTTATTTTTTTTTATAAAATTAAAAGGAAAAGTGACATATGATGGCAGGCATCATTGCCAGAGCCGCTTGCATGTCAGCGATATCATTATATTGGAATAAAATTGAAATTGTGATGAAATCATTTTGACAATTGCTTGCTATCATTTTATTGCATGTCAAGATACTAGGAAGTATATTCCATTAACCTAGTGTCGTATCAAAATTTTTTAGCCATTCCCATTCCCATTCCCATTTTTTTGTGAATGTGTGTGTTTGTGTGCGTGTTGACATCGTGCAATTCGTATTTACAAAATTTTTTGATATTTTCTGTTCTCTACTTAATGTTCCTTAATGTATGGGCAGCTTTAGATATTTTTTGTTTCCAAACTCAATGTTCCTTCGTGTATACTCTGCTTAATTTTCGAATTTCATTACACATTTTATTGCATTTGTAGACACTAGGTAAAAAAAAACAACCCCAATGTGGTTTCTGTGACGAATGTTCTCTTCCATGAACTGTTATTTTCGCTCTTTAATTTTAGCATTTCTTTGAGTAACACTGTTGCCAATTCAGCTATTTTCTTGTCTAACCTAGCGATATTTCAACAGATTTCGCGGGATTAAATATGACTTTAACTATTAGTGGGAAAACTAGCGTTTTTTAAAGTCAATCCTGACGTTTTCTTTGCGCGTTTTATAAAATTATTTCCTTATCAGAATTGTTGATATATATATTATTATTTAGCGATTTATCGCAAAATTTTTAAACAACACTTGAAAAGTTTGAAAAATTTAACGATTTATTGTTTAAGAAACATTTAAATTGTATTTATCGCTACATTTTTGAAGTTGAAAGAATAATATTATATTATGGATTAATGAATGTTACCATTCAGTTAAGGCAATTTCTCCTTAACGGTAGTCTTAATATTATAAAATAATTTTAAATATTTTGTTAAAATATCACATAAAATTTATGCTGAAAAAACAACCTTAGTTATTTCTGTTAAGGCAATATTTTCATTAAATACATACTTATGTTAATGGCAAAGTAACATGTTAATAGCAATATTACTAATTTTAGTAAATATATATGTTCATAAATTACATCAGGGATGAAAAATTAGATTATTGAAATGGTACTGAAGCTTAATCAGAATAGTACTTTTCCGAAACCGACGGTACCTTTTTAAATAAAGCTTCAGCGCCAAACCAAAATCAATAAAAAAAGAATTATAAAAAACTCAAAAACTAAAGGCTTTTTAAAAATAATTGTGATTTTCTACATTTCTCGTAGAGTTTGTGTTAAATTTGTCATCTCTAATATTGTTGGCACTAATTTTTATCATAAAAGTACTATCTCTAGTTGTCAAGGATTTGTTTTTATTAAAATTTTTGTATTTCAAAGAATAATTTTTTCTCTAAATAACAAAATGTGCAACTGAAATGTTCAATAATGTTACAAGACATTTTAAAAATTGTTACTAATTAAAAAAAACTTGTGTATGACAGCAATTGTCAATGGTCTAGAGATTACATTACGTAGACTTATACAGAGCTGCATTTTCATAAAATCTCGAGACTTTTCTATCCCGTGTAGATTTGCCTTTAAATTCTGAATGTAGAAAATCACAATTTTCGCATATGTTTTTGTCATGCTTAGAAAATTTAATAACTGCTAGGGATATCTTAATTGGCACAACATTGTTCGTTGCAATTTAAGAACTAGGAAAAAAACACACAATGGTTTTTTAATACATTTTGGAAAAAACAAACTACTTTCAGTTTAAGTAATTCGCTCCGAAAAACCACCAAAAAATCCAATTAATTTCGGTAATAATGCAGAAAGTAAGACGACGAATCATTCTAGAATATATTATTTAAAAAAATTAAAACTAAAATTCATAGATACTTTTTTAGCTGCCTACACACTAGCGAACATTCCATTCCACATGGCCATTTTTTTACGAATGTTGAAATGTGTATAGCATTGTGTCATGTTGACCTTCGTGTTTACAAAATTTTTTGATATTTTTTGTTTCCAAACTCAATTTTTCATCGTGTGTATCGATGTTACTGTTTTTGCTGTATTTAGGTCATTGAGAGCAGTCACGCTATTAAGAGCTTTTGTAATTACGCATTTGAGAAAATGAAAATGACGACAATTATAAATAATGAAAACTGCTATAATTTTATAAATGAATATATTTACGAGAATTATTGGACATAAAATGTGATAACTAAAAAAATAAAACTAAAAAAAACAGCAGCATATGGAAAACTAACAATTAACAAATTCATTAATTTGATTTTCTTCCGCCCATATTTCATGTGATCAGTTCTACAAACAAACAAAATTGATGTTTCGTTTGAGATTTTGTTGTCGTGTGTGCATCGTCTGTATAAAAAAATGAAAAAAGTAGAAACACATGTTCCGTCACTCATGTTCCCTAGTGTGTGGGCAGCTTTTGAGAGCAAACCTGTTCCCAACTGACCTCATGCTCCCCTTTATAATTGTTTTTTGAAAAAAGAGATTGTAATGAATTTTTCCGTTGAAATATTATATTCTTACGATTCTTTGATTAATAAATTATTAATTATTCCCATTAAAAAATTAAAAACATTTTCTAAAATTTCAGATTTGCTTTTTCAAATTAAAAAAGTACTAAAGTACAGCATTTTCCATCCCTGAGCTGTATTATAAAAGAACAACCCTATATTGTTCGTATAACGAATGTGATCGTCCATGATACAACCATACTAGGTAGATGCATTAGAACAACAAACAACAACAAAAAATGTAATCGGCTACTTTTGATACATAGCGAAAGCATACGAAAAAATCCCTGAACTGTCATAATAAAACCCTGAACTGCCAAACTCTCCCTAATGCATCTACCTAGTATGGTAGATGCATTGGTGCTCGTCAATGAACAGTTATTTTTGCTCTTCTATTTTAGTATTTCTCTGACCAGTAATGCCAACAATTTCTCAAATAATTTATAGACCAGAACCAAAAAATCGCTACCAAATTACTAGATTTATAAATAATGCAAAAATTAATATCATCGAAAAGTGGTACAAAAACTTATGTATTTTTTCTCACATATTGAATATGTTCATACAAATTTTACGATTTACCTTCAAATTATCAATATCGACTTTATTAAATTAATAATATGGTCAAAATACTCAATAAAGACCGTTGTACGTTGGAAAAATACATGATAATTTCTAATGAAAATATGGATTTTTAGACAATTTATATTTTTTATAAAAAAAAAAAAATTTATAAAAAAAATATCAATATGTTAAGCTTATAATATTTTAAAACAAATAACAAAACACATTAAAGGTTAGCGCTAAATCACAAAAAACATTTAATTAGCGATTTTAACATACTTTTTCTATGTTAAAGTCGTTAATTTTTTTCAGTAAAATACCAACTTTTTATATTTTAAGGCTTGTATTCACAAAAATGTTTTGAATTATTTTACAGTTTAATAAAACAAATCAACATGTAAAACAATAACAAAAATTCTTCACTAAGCCTCTAATAAGACAAAAAGTTTTTTATAAATAAGCATGTAAAGATATAAAAAAGATATACGGTGAATAACAAAGAAATAAGAGCTGTGAGAATAACAGCAATCAAAGAGCAAAGCTAAGCAGCGTTGCCACAAGCGAAATTAGCAATTACCCAGAAGTGTAGACAAACTTTCCCAAATTTATAAAATTACCCATGACTTTAACAGATTTTTTTACAATTTGAACTCCTAAGATAGTGGTAAATAACCAAAACATCATATGGAAACTTATCAATATATGGGTATTCGCTATTACAACCTGAATTAAATTATTTGATTTAAATTGAGCGAAAATAAATATAAATTCCACTCAATGAAGTTTAAAGTTTGAGTGCTAATGTGCTTTCGTTGTAATATAGCATAATTTTTGAAGTTTAACCCATAGAAAGTTGTCAAATTTACGATAAATGGTCTTTTGTGAATTAATTTACTGAATTTTTAATTCAGAATAATTAAATTAAGTAACTAATTCTTGAAATTTTTATTTTGTATTCCAAGAAAAAATATTTTTTTGAAAACTCCTAAATCCAAGAGAATTTTTAAATAGTTTAGGTGAATTCTAAAAAATTACATGGCATCACTCATCACTAACCATTCTAAAGTTGGTGCAGTGGTGCCAGACTTTTTTGGCAAAAAATCGTCAAAAATGCAAAACAAAAGTCGTCAAGAATTTTGTAACAAATCATCAAAAAATCGACAGCGGTAATATATCATAAAAACAGAAGTTATACTTATTTTTCAATCAAAATTGTTTTATAAAACTGAGTAACAGTTCATTTGACCTGCTTGCCAAAATTAGTACTGAATTTAGACTGATCAGAAACTACCTAGTTTTTGTACAAAACTAGTTTTTGTTCGTTTTTTATGTATGCGTTTTGACAAGTAAAAACTAGCAACGTCTAAAAACTAGGTAGTTTTCGTACAAAACTAGTTTTTGCTTATTTTTTATATATACGTTATGACAATTAAAAACTAGGAAGACCCAAAAACTGGGTGGTTTTTCCTCAGTCTAAATGCAGTATAAGATTCCTAAAAAGTTTTCTAATTCTGAATATTTGTTGACTGCACTACTGATATAAATTAATTTGAAAAAAATGGTTACCTACATCAGACCCAATAATCGCTAGAAAATCTCCAGATTTATAAACAGTGCAAAAAATGAACGATTGTATTGGTAGATTATCAAAAATTGTTCTTCTAGCCAGTAATAAGGGTTATTTGTTCTAAAAAGTATAATAAATATGTTCATGAAAATAGTTGTAGTCAACTTAAAATATAACAGCAACAAATTACGATTTAACTTCAAATAATCAATATCGATTTGAAATGAATTAATACCAGACATTTATTATCGAAATGTGGATTTTTAGAAAGTTTTTATGAAAATCGTTTTAGAAGTTCTTTTTAATAATAAAAAAGAATATCAATAATATGTCCCTTTATTTACATGCTAGTTTTTACTATTTTTATTAATTTTTTTCATTTTTATATCGTTTTCAAAGAGATATTTGCAAATTTTTTAATTCAGTTGTTTCGATTTACTACTTTTGTTATAATTTTCTTGCGTTCCATATGAAGAGCAATTCCTTTTTGGCAATTAGTACTTTCGCAGTTTACTATTTTTACTAGAATTGTAAAGTGATCTGAAAAATTTGGTGATTTTCATGACTGGTACAAAAAATGTAGTACAAACAAATTTTGTTTGAAGAATTTCTCGGTAAGAAGATCAAATTTTAGGGCATAAGTTCTTTTATTCTAGTTTAAAGTCAAAATAAAATTGGATCTGATTGTATTTGGTGCGCCAGATCCAACATTTGTCCACAATTTTGGGATTCAATTATTAAAACTTATATTGATTCAATTTTGATTCTATGGAATTATTTTTTTAAAGGATAATTGATAGATATAAATATAAATCAAGGCAGGTATTTTTAATTAAATTGATTTGTAGAAAGTGTGATTTGCTGTTTGATACTGTGAAAAACGCCACAAAATTCAAATTGCACCTTTGAATAAGTTATTAATTGATTTAAGTAGAAAATAATTCAATCAATGAAACGAGTTATGTGAATTTATTCGTTTAAAATTTGATCAGATTTCAAAATAGAGATAAACTACGTTCTCACTGCGGAAAATTTTCAGTTTTCGTTAATTGAAAATATTTTGAAACTCACCTGTTCTCACTACAATTGTTGATAGTTATTGTATTTTGGGAAGTTATTTGGCAAAATGAAAATGGCGAAAAAATCATGGAACACTTCAACAATGTAAAAAAGAGTTTAAATATTTATTTGTCCTTAATTGTTTAACAACATAAATATATTTAATAAAAATTTAAAATAAAATTAAATTATTATTGTTTTTGACATTCCTTCATTTTCTTTTAATATTTTCAATCAGAGATGTAAAAAACTTTAAAACCATTATTTTTACCACAACTTGCTAGGAAATTTTGTTATTTTATTTTTATTTATTGAAAAATTTAGTATATCACATACAACAAGATAAAAATCTTTTTAATTACAGTATGTGATCTTATAATGTTTATATTATTTTGTAACAAATGATTTTTAACTAAAATTAAATGATAAAATTTCACTTTAATAATATTAGGTGCAATAAAATTAAATACATATAGTGACATTGAAATACATTAAATTTGATTTAAAAATAGGGAACAAACGATTACAAGTTACTACGTACTGATTATTTAAAAACTTGAAGAGTATTTTTTTAAATCGTACATCGTTGCCTATTAATTGTATACTAAGGGGTAGAGAGTTCCAAAGATGTTCAACATTTATCAGAAAGTGCCAATCAGAATTTAAAGTACAACGAAAAGAGAAAATTATTGTCCTGGTTCTTCCGGATAAAGCAAAATGAAGATATCTATAAAGTTTATTTGGTTCTTTTGTATATATAATTTTATGCAGGAGAATTAATGGTTTAATCTTATAGCGAATTAATCACTATTTTCGATGGAAATCTAACAAAAATTTGGGATTTCAAACAGATTTCCCATAGGAAATGAAATCCCAATTTAATTTGGATTTCATAAAAATCTCATCGAAATCCAAATTGAAATCCAATTTTTCTCCCATATTTACAGAAAAGTAGGGAAGTTTGCACAAAAAACGGCAACATTTAGCAGGTGTTTATGTCATAAAAAATTAATAAATAATAAATTTTAGTAACTTAAAAACTTAAAGAATAACATACTAAAGTCTGTTATTTTTAATTGAAAGAAATATTTAAAATTGAAAACGGCTATTTTTTGTATCCGAAGAAGAGAAACTATGCAAAATCATTTGATGGCGCCGGCAAGACCACTGACAAAACATTGAATATTTCAGCTTTTAACTAATCATCCCTATACTAAAACACATTTTTTAGCAAATATAACATTGTATCTTTCATAATATAAATGATTTTTAAGTTCCGCCATTTAATAAAGTGGTTTTTAGAAAATCTTTTAATTTTGGTTATTTTGTAAGGTTAGTTTGATTGTTTACAAAAAAATTGTTGTTGGATAATCGAAATCCCATTCATCTGTCAAATATTCGAATGTAAACGATATAGATTTCGAATTGGATTTCAAATGAAATCTAGTGAACATTTTAACAATATAAATTCAATATTAAGCAAATCGTCAAAACTAATACCATGCAAGGACTTTGAATAAGAAGAGGTTCTATCATATCTATTTATCGCATAAACATACCGCATTTATCCCTCAGATTTGTATTTTAAATGCAGGAGTATTCAAAAATTCTTTCGCCGAAAACACATTACTATCGAGTTTTAGTTTTAAAAAGAGAACGCGTTTTCATGCTCACAGTATAGGCTTTAAGTTATTGATAAAAATGCAATGTCAAAGAGTTCTTATTTAATATGCGAAAACGTGTATTTTTAAATGCTTTGGAACGCAAACTCATTTAACGAGTTTTCGTCTTCAGTATGAATGGTGAATTAAGGAGAGTTTTCAAAGAGAGAGTTCAAAAGGTTATACAATTATTTCTTTCAGTGTTTTGCTTTAAATTTGTTAAACAAATCTGTAATTTTCAGAAATCGTCAAAATTAATTAAAATTTTAGCAAAAAATTTTCAATCTTCATTTAATAATTTTTCACCAAATAAATCGTCTAAATGAAGTAAAACCGTCACATCTGGCACCGCTGAGTTGGCGTTGCAAAATGCAGATCTGAAATCTTTTAGTTTTCGTTTATCACTTGACGAACTTGGTTGTGTCTGTCGGTAAGTACTATTTATATTTAGTTAATAAATAAAAGTGTTAAAATAAAAGTGTTAAAATAAAAGTCATAAAAAAAAGTTATAATTAAAAAAATTTTAAATAACACACAAAGCAACAGCAAGGAAAACAATCTTGTTTTTACTTTGTCTGTAATTTGCAAATTTAATGCCATTTTTTTATTGCATTTGAAGCAGAGGTCCAATCTGCGCGATTATTTGTGATTTCGAGCCGCCTCCGATTTTAGCGGCTGATTTCGGCTAATATTTGTTAGCCGTCTAATTAACTTGTACCTTTTAATAAAAAGTACCTTTTATAAAAAGTACATTTTATAATATACCTTTTATAAAAACTAGCTTTAATAAAAAGTGTTTTTATGAAAAAGTACCTTTTATAAAAAAGTACGTTTTATAAAAAAGTACGTTTTGTGAAAAAGTACCTTTTATAAAAAGTACCTTTTATAAAAAGTAACTTTTATAAAAAAGTGCCTTATAAAAAAGTACGTTTTATAAAAAAGTACCTTATATAAAAAAGTACCTTATATAAAAAAGTACCTTTTATAAAAAGTATATTTTATTAAAAAAAAATCCTTTTATAAAAAAGAGCCTTTTACAAAAAAGTACCTTTTATAAAAAAGTACCTTTTATAAAAAAGCACCTTTTATAAAAAAGTACCTTTTAAAAAAAGTACCTTTTATAAAAAAGTACCTTTTATAAAAAAGTACCTTTTATAAAAAAGTACCTTTTATAAAAAAGTACCTTTTATAAAAAAGTACGTTTTATAAAAAAGTACCTTTTATAAAAAAGTACGTTTTAAAAAAAGTACCTTTTATAAAAAAGTGCTTTTTATAAAAAAGTACCTTTTATAAAAAAGTACCCTTTTATATAAAGCGCATTTTTAAAAAGTAATTTTTATAAAAAAGTACCTTTTATAAAAAAGTATGTTTAATAAAAAAGTACGTTTTATAAAATAGTACCTTTTATAAAAAGTACCTTTTATAAAAAGTACCTTTTATAAAAAGTACCTTTTATAAAAAAGTACCTTTTATAAAAAAGTACCTTTTATAAAATAGCACCTTTTATAAAAAAGTACGTTTTATAAAAAGTACCTTTTATTAAAAAGTGCTTTTTATAAAAAAAGTACCTTTTATAAAAAAGTACCCTTTTATAAAAAGCGCATTTTTAAAAAGTACCTTTTATAAAAAAGTATGTTTAATAAAAAAGTAAGTTTTATAAAATAGTACCTTTTATAAAAAGTACCTTTTATAAAAAGTTCCTTTTATAAAAAGTACCTTTTATAAAAAAGTACCTTTTAAAAAAAAAGTACCTTTTATAAAAACTACCTTTTATAAAAAGTACCCTTTCTAAAAAGTACATTTTATAAAAAGTATCTTATAAAAAAGTACCTTTTATAAAAAGTACCTTTTCTAAAAAAGTACCTTTTCTAAAAAAGTACCTTTTCTAAAAAAGTACCTTTTATAAAAAAGTACCTTTTATAAAAAAGTTCCTTTTATAAAAAAGTACCTTTTATAAAAAAGTACCTTTTATAAAAAAGTACCTTTTATAAAAAAGTACCTTCTATAAAAAAGTGCCTTTTATAGAAAAACTACCTTATAAAAAAGTACCTTTTATAAAAAAGGACATTTTATAAAAAGTACCTTTTATAAAAAGTACCTTTTATAAAAAGTACCTTATAAAAAAGTACCTTTTATGAAAAGTACCTTTTATAAAAAGTACTTTTTCTAAAAAGTACATTTTATAAAAAGTACCTTTTATAAAAAAGTACCTTTTATAAAAAAGTACCTTTTATAAAAAAGTACCTTTTATAAAAAAGTACCTTTTTTAAAAAGTACCTTTTCTAAAAAAGTACCTTTTATAAAAAAGTACCTTTTATAAAAAAGTACCTTTTATAAAAAAGTACCTTCTATAAAAAAGTGCCTTTTATAGAAAAACTACCTTATAAAAAAGTACCTTTTATAAAAAAGGACATTTTATAAAAAGTAATTTTTATAAAAAGTACCTTTTATAAAAAGTACCTTTTATAAAAAGTACCTTTTATAAATATGTACCTTTTATAAAAAGTACCTTTTATAAAAAAGTACCTTTTATAAAAAGGTACCTTTTATAAAAAAGTACCTTTTTCTTAAAAGCGCATTTTTAAAAAGTAATTTTTATATAAAACACTTATTAAAAGTACATTTTATAAAAAATACCTTTTATAAAAAAAAAACTTTTATAAAAAGTAGCTTAAAAAAGAACCTTTATAAAAAAGTGCCTTTTATAAAAAGTACCTTTTATAAAAAAGTACCTTTTATAAAAAGTACCTTTTCTCAAAAGTACATTTTAAAAAAAGTACCTTTTATAAAAAAGTACCTTTTTATAAAATGCGCATTTTTAAAAAATAATTTTTATAAAAAATACTTTTATTAAAAGTACATTTTATAAAAAAATACCTTTTATAAAAAAATAACCTTTATGAAAAGTAGCTTAAAAGTAACTTTTATTTTTATAGTACCTTTTCTAAAAAGTACATTTTATAAAAAGTACCTTTTATAAAAAAGTACCTTTTATAGAAAAGTACCTTTTATAAAAAGTACCTTTTCTAAAAAAGTACTTTTTATAAAAAAGTACTTTTTATAAAAAAGTACCTTTTATAAAAAAGTACCTTTTATAAAAAAGTACCTTTTATAAAAAAGTACCTTTTATAAAAAAGTACCTTCTATAAAAAAGTACCTTCTATAAAAAAATGCGTTTTATAGAAAAAGTACCTTATAAAAAAGTATCTTTTATAAAATAGGACATTTTGTAAAAAGTAATTTTTATAAAAAGTACCTTTTATAAAAAGTACCTTTTATAAAAAGTACTTTTTATAAAAAGTACCCTTTTCTAAAAAGCGCATTTTTAAAAAGTAATTTTTATAAAAAATACTTTTATTAAAAGTACATTTTATAAAAAATACCTTTTATAAAAAAAACTTTTATAAAAAGTAGCTTAAAAGTACCTTTATAAAAAAGTGCCTTTTATAAAAAAGTACCTTTTATAAAAAAGACCTTTTATAAAAAAGTACCTTTTATAAAAAAGTACCTTCTATAAAAAAGTTTTATATAAAAAGCACCTTATAAAAAAGGACAGTTTATAAAAAGTAATTTTTATAAAAAGTACCTTTTATAAAAAAGTACCTTTTATAAAAAACTACCTTTTATAAAAAACTACCTTTTATAAAAAGGTACCTTTTTCTAAAAAGCGCATTTTTAAAAAGTAATTTTTATAAAAAAAACTGTTATTAAAAGTACATTTTATAAAAAATACCTTTTATAAAAAAAAACTTTTATAAAAAGTTGCTTAAAAGTACTTTTATAAAAAAGTGCCTTTAATAAAAAGTATATTTTATAAAAAAGTACCTTCTTTCAAAAGTACCATTTTTCAAAAGTACCTTTTCTCAAAAGTACATTTTATTAAAAGTACCTTTTATAAAAAAGTACCTTTTATAAAAAAGTACCTTTTATAAAAAAGTACCTTTTATAAAAAAGTACCTTTTATAAAAAAGTACCTTTTATAAAAAAGTACCTTTTATAAAAAAGTACCTTTTATAAAAAAGTGCATTTTATAGAAAAAGCACCTTATAAAAAAGGACATTTTATAAAAAGTAATTTTTATAAAAAGTACCTTTTATAAAAAAGTACCTTTTATAAAAAGGTACCTTTTTCTAAAAAGCGCATTTTTAAAAAGTAATTTTTATAAAAAAAACTGTTATTAAAAGTACATTTTATAAAAAATACCTTTTATAAAAAAAAAACTTTTATAAAAAGTTGCTTAAAAGTACCTTTGTAAAAAAGTGCCTTTTATAAAAAGTATATTTTATAAAAAAGTACCTTTTTTCAAAAGTACCTTTTTTCAAAAGTACCTTTTTTCAGAAGAACCTTTTCTCAAAAGTACATTTTATAAAAAGTACCTTTTATAAAAAAGTACCTTTTATAAAAAAGTACCTTTTAAAAAAATACCTTTTATAACAAAGTACCTTTTATAAAAAAGCAACAGTTATGAATTTACACGACATTTTTTTTATAACATATGCTTCTAAATTTTTTAAATATATATAAATTTTTAAATATTCTAAAATTTTCGTAATATATAATCAGTGTTAGTTCAAATTATTGCCAAAAACTTTAAAAAATAAAAAAAGATGGAGTTTTATATTTAATATTTGAACATTTTAAATGTATTTTATCATATCTAATTATATTAGTAAATTTTTTTAATTTACACAAGTTTAAGAAATATAATTGTTGAGCATCAGCGCAATAAGTTGTTTGTTCTTATGATTGGTTCAATTTGCTATAATTTTCAGTAATTTATATTCGGCCATTGAGTTTTCGGTTAGTCCAGCTAGTGGTTCAAAGAAACATTCGCGGCAATAACCATGGCTAGCCCTGAATCTTGCATGAGCATGTGTGGATTCAGCATTCATTTCTGCAGAATGTTTTCATCCGCCAAGTTGACTTTTGACACAAAATTATTTCTTAAATCAGTTTTTTTTAAATAAGTCGAAAGTTCAGCCTGGCGTGTGAAAGTATTCTTTAAGACCTAATGTAATCTGCCCATGTCAATGAGCCAAGGTCACAAATGTGACTGGTAAATATATGGCAGCCTTTAATTGACCAAAATAAGACTGGATTTTATCCCAACTTATTGAGTTGTAGGGAAACCTAACGTACATCGTTTTAATTTTTAAACTTGTAGAAAATTGAGCAAAAAAAATACTTTAAAAAGTTTCGATTTTTAGCAGATTTATAAAAACGTACTCATTAAATTTATAAACTTAAAGTTAGGCATGTGCTTGGATAGGATAACATTCGTTAGTAAGTTTATATTGTGTTTTATATTTAATATTTGAACATTTTTAAATGTATTTTATCATATCTAAATATATTCGCAAATTTTTTTAATTTACACAAGTTTAAGAAATATAATTGTTGAGCATCAGCGCAATAAGTTGTTTGTTCTTATAATTGGTTCAATTTGCTATAATTTTCAGTAATTTATATTCGGCCATTGAGTTTTCGGTTAGTCCAGCTAGCGGTTCAAAGAAACATTCGCGGCAATAACCATGGCTAGCCCTGAATCTTGCATGAGCATGTGTGGATTCAGCATTCATTTCTGCAGAATGTTTTCATCCGCCAAGTTGACTTTTGACACAAAATTATTTCTTAAATCAGTTTTTTTTAAATAAGTCGAAAGTTCAGCCTGGCGTGTGAAAGTATTCTTTAAGACCTAATGTAATCTGCCCATGTCAATGAGCCAAGGTCACAAATGTGACTGGTAAATATATGGCAGCCTTTAATTGACCAAAATAAGACTGGATTTTATCCCAACTTATTGAGTTGTAGGGAAACCTAACGTACATCGTTTTAATTTTTAAACTTGTAGAAAATTGAGCAAAAAAAAAATACTTTAAAAAGTTTCGATTTTTAGCAGATTTATAAAAACGTACTCATTAAATTTATAAACTTAAAGTTAGGCATGTGCTTGGATAGGATAACATTCGTTAGTAAGTTTATATTGTGTTTTATATTTAATATTTGAACATTTTTAAATGTATTTTATCATATCTAAATATATTCGCAAATTTTTTTAATTTACACAAGTTTAAGAAATATAATTGTTGAGCATCAGCGCAATAAGTTGTTTGTTCTTATAATTGGTTCAATTTGCTATAATTTTCAGTAATTTATATTCGGCCATTGAGTTTTCGGTTAGTCCAGCTAGCGGTTCAAAGAAACATTCGCGGCAATAACCATGGCTAGCCCTGAATCTTGCATGAGCATGTGTGGATTCAGCATTCATTTCTGCAGAATGTTTTCATCCGCCAAGTTGACTTTTGACACAAAATTATTTCTTAAATCAGTCTTTTTTAAATAAATCTAAAGTTCAGCCTGGCGTGTGAAAGTATTCTTTAAGACCTAATGTAATCTGCCCATGTCAATGAGCCAAGGTCACAAATGTGACTGGTAAATATATGGCAGCCTTTAATTGACCAAAATAAGACTGGATTTTATCCCAACTTATTGAGTTGTAGGGAAACCTAACGTACATCGTTTTAATTTTTAAACTTGTAGAAAATTGAGCAAAAAAAAATACTTTAAAAAGCTTTGATTTTTAGCAGATTTATAAAAACGTACTCATTAAATTTATAAACTAAAAGTTAGGCATGTGCTTGGATAGGATAACATTCGTTAGTAAGTTTATATTGTGTTTTATATTTAATATTTGAACGTTTTTAAATGTATTTTATCATATCTAAATATATTCGCAAATTTTTTTAATTTACACAAGTTTAAGAAATATACTTGTTGAGCATCAGCGCAATAAGTTGTTTGTTCTTATAATTGGTTCAATTTGCTATAATTTTCAGTAATTTATATTCGGCCATTGAGTTTTCGGTTAGTCCAGCTAGCGGTTCAAAGAAACATTCGCGGCAATAACCATGGCTAGCCCTGAATATTGCATGAGCATGTGTGGATTCAGCATTCATTTCTGCAGAATGTTTTCATCCGCCAAGTTGACTTTTGACACAAAATTATTTCTTAAATCAGTTTTTTTTACATAAGTCGAAAGTTCAGCCTGGCGTGTGAAAGTATTCTTTAAGACCTAATGTAATCTGCCCATGTCAATGAGCCAAGGTCACAAATGTGACTGGTAAATATATGGCAGCCTTTAATTGACCAAAATAAGACTGGATTTTATCCCAACTTATTGAGTTGAAGGGAAACCTAACGTACATCGTTTTAATTTTTAAACTTGTAGAAAATTGAGCAAAAAAAAAATACTTTAAAAAGTTTCGATTTTTAGCAGATTTATAAAAACGTACTCATTAAATTTATAAACTTAAAGTTAGGCATGTGCTTGGATAGGATAACATTCGTTAGTAAGTTTATATTGTGTTTTATATTTAATATTTGAACATTTTTAAATGTATTTTATCATATCTAAATATATTCGCAAATTTTTTTAATTTACACAAGTTTAAGAAATATAATTGTTTAGCATCAGCGCAATAAGTTGTTTGTTCTTATAATTGGTTCAATTTGCTATAATTTTCAGTAATTTATATTCGGCCATTGAGTTTTCGGTTAGTCCAGCTAGCGGTTCAAAGAAACATTCGCGGCAATAACCATGGCTAGCCCTGAATCTTGCATGAGCATGTGTGGATTCAGCATTCATTTCTGCAGAATGTTTTCATCCGCCAAGTTGACTTTTGACACAAAATTATTTCTTAAATCAGTTTTTTTTAAATAAGTCGAAAGTTCAGCCTGGCGTGTGAAAGTATTCTTTAAGACCTAATGTAATCTGCCCATGTCAATGAGCCAAGGTCACAAATGTGACTGGTAAATATATGGCAGCCTTTAATTGACCAAAATAAGACTGGATTTTATCCCAACTTATTGAGTTGTAGGGAAACCTAACGTACATCGTTTTAATTTTTAAACTTGTAGAAAATTGAGCAAAAAAAAATACTTTAAAAAGCTTCGATTTTTAGCAGATTTATAAAAACGTACTCATTAAATTTATAAACTAAAAGTTAGGCATGTGCTTGGATAGGATAACATTCGTTAGTAAGTTTATATTGTGTTTTATATTTAATATTTGAACATTTTTAAATGTATTTTATCATATCTAAATATATTCGCAAATTTTTTTAATTTACACAAGTTTAAGAAATATAATTGTTGAGCATCAGCGCAATAAGTTGTTTGTTCTTATAATTGGTTCAATTTGCTATAATTTTCAGTAATTTATATTCGGCCATTGAGTTTTCGGTTAGTCCAGCTAGCGGTTCAAAGAAACATTCGCGGCAATAACCATGGCTAGCCCTGAATCTTGCATGAGCATGTGTGGATTCAGCATTCATTTCTGCAGAATGTTTTCATCCGCCAAGTTGACTTTTGACACAATATTATTTCTTAAATCAGTTTTTTTTAAATAAGTCGAAAGTTCAGCCTGGCGTGTGAAAGTATTCTTTAAGACCTAATGTAATCTGCCCATGTCAATGAGCCAAGGTCACAAATGTGACTGGTAAATATATGGCAGCCTTTTATTGACCAAAATAAGACTGGATTTTATCCCAACTTATTGAGTTGTAGGGAAACCTAACGTACATCGTTTTAATTTTTAAACTTGTAGAAAATTGAGCAAAATAAAATACTTTAAAAAGTTTCGATTTTTAGCAGATTTATAAAAACGTACTCATTAAATTTATAAACTAAAAGTTAGGCATGTGCTTGGATAGGATAACATTCGTTAGTAAGTTTATATTGTGTTTTATATTTAATATTTGAACATTTTTAAATGTATTTTATCATATCTAAATATATTAGTAAATATTTTTAATTTACACAAGTTTAAGAAATATAATTGTTGAGCATCAGCGCAATAAGTTGTTTGTTCTTATGATTGGTTCAATTTGCTAATTTATATTCATAAACTTTTGCTTCAACTCGCCGTAAATACGGACTCAGAATTATGTTATTGTACTAGGTGACTACCAACTCCCAGCCCTTAATGACATAGTGTCCCAGCGCGTTAGTCTGCGCCAGCGTAGATTTGTAAGGAGTTGCACTTTTGGTACAATGACGGTTACACATGTACCCAGCTTAGAAACGTTGGTTCATTAGTTGAGCAAAATTTCGAATTTCTCATTGACCAAAATAAGATTGGATTTTATCCCAACTTATTGAGTTGTAGGGAAACCTAACGTACATCGTTTTAATTTTTAAACTTGTACATAATTGAGCAAAAAAAAATACTTTAAATGGTAGAATTATGAAAACATACTTATTAAATTTATAAACTAAAAGTTAATCATGTGCTTGGTCAGGATAACATTCGTTAGTAAGTTTATATTGTGTTTTAAGGCTTCATTAGTCTAATCGTAAAGTAAAAAAACGTGTCTGTAATCAACTCAATGTGTTAAAATAATATAGAAATACATTTTTATCTTTTTTCTATGCATTGAAACTGTTGTCAAGTATAATCGTAAAAAAGTTCTGTTGAAAATAGGAATTTTATATTTTATTACTTGACATTTAATTCTATGCACAAGAAAAGGATAAAAAATACAATATTTTTATTTTTTATACTCTTTTTATTCATTATGAGAATGATACGTTACTTTTTTTACGATACTTCCAAACTAATTTGGGCTTATATTTAATATTTGAACATTTTTAAATGTATTTTGTCATATTTAAATATATTAGTAAATTTTTTTAATTTACACAAGTTTAAGAAATATAATTGTTGAGCATCGGCGCAATAAGTTGTTTATTCTTATAATTGGTTCAATTTGATAATTTATATTCATAAACTTTTGCTTCAATTCGCCGACAATACGGACTCAGAATTATGTTATTGTACTAGGTGACTTTTTTTATTGTGAACACTATATGTACTTTCTCAAGGATTTGTGTTTGATTTTTTTCAATTATTTTTGTATCTTATAATATATTTGAAAAACAACTGTTAAATGCATTTACTTCATTTAAATTTTATAGTTTTTTTTTCTTTTAACAATTTAAGTCATACTCAAAATATTTTAGTGGTAATCATAGTTATATTTGTGCGAGCATCAGCACATAATAAACTGTTTTATTAATATATAAGGTTTTTATTAAATATAAGGTTATTTATTGAACTATTTTAAAAACTGTGTTTTCTGATGCCTATTTATCTTTTTATGTTTTATGACGCACATGTATGGGTCCCGAGAACTTTTACGTTTAAATTGCAACATTGGCAGGTAAAGAGCAAAATTATTTTTATTATAGATAAATACATACATACTTAAGTTAACAAAATATTTACAGGATTCAATCTTTGCCGCTTATTCCCTTCTTGGGCAGCTGTGATTTTGTCAGGTTTCAGTGGGTCGTTTGAATTGTTTTAAAGATGTAAGTTTATACATATTTCAAAAATAATTTTTCATTAAAACTCAATTTAATTATTTTATCTTTCAGAGCCACATAGTATTGTAATGCGATAAAAGCAACATTTTTTATTCATATATTTATTTTTATCTATATTATATTATTTAGAAACCCGATACATAAAATTTTTTTAAGAAAACTGAAGTAAATATTATTAATAAAACATAAAATAGAAAAAAATCTAAAAAAATTCCGTAATCTTTATTTTTATATATTTATATTTATTTCAAAATTTTCTAATGTTATAACAGGGCAGCGACTTTCATGCACTTAAAAATCGAAAATTTGCGCTCAAAATATGCAGTAAAAACCCAAAAATATGCACTTAAAATCCAAAAATAAACGCTTAAAACCAAAAAAATACACTCTAAATTTATCGATTTTTAAAATCATATTTTTTATTCGAGCATTTAATTAAAAATTAAATCCAATATAAATGTCGTAAGTAGATGACAACTTGATGTTTTCCTTCTAGTTAAGTGCTGCGTTAAGGTTTTTAAATTCTTCTTTTTCTTTATTTTTCACTAAATCTTATTTTTTTATTTATTTATTTTTATTTTATTCACCCTTAGTTAAAAAAAAATATATGAAGAAAATATGCAATTTAATGAATAACATGCAAAAATACGCAATAATAATCATAAAATATGCCAAAAATATGCACTTAAAAGTAAAATATGCAAAAATATTCATTTATAACAAAATATGCAAAAATATGCAATAACAAATCGATGCCATTTCGTTGCAAATTCTTTGATTCGGAAAAGTATTTGGTTTAAATCACTTTTGTATTAATGACTACAAACATGCATGTGCATGAAAGTCGTTGCCCTGGTTATTAAATAAAGTTTTTAGCTTTTTAAAATTTGAGTAAATTGCTATACTTATGGTAAGTAAATTATGAGTTTATTTTTTATAGGTGTCCTGTAACTAAAGAAAGTAATGATTGAAATAAGTATATTTTTTGTTTTACATGGCTTTATTATGGTAAATATATTTTCTTTTTCTTATTTTCCAGCCTGAATTAGATTGATTTTTTCATAAATCGATAGCACTTCTCTACAATAATATAATACTAAATTTTCAAAACGAAGTTCTAAATATTTCCAGGGTTAAAGCCATACATGGGAATTTTTCATTACCATTGAATTTTCATTACCATTAGTTAATACTAATGACAATGAAAAAAATTCCATTACCATATAATGGTAATGAAATATTTTTCATTAGAAAAATCATTACTAATGGTAATGAAATTACACTAATGTATAAAAAAACTAATTACAATTGATTAAAAACCATTTGTTTACAAAAAAATTCAGACAAATGAAAACGAATAACTGGTTTGGCCAGGAAAGTTATAAAACATAATTTATTAAGGAGAATCCATTTAATTCCGTTAAACTTTACCTGGATTCAAATAACAATGGAATGGAAAGTAATATTTAATTTCAAATGAGCATGAGCCTGAATGAGCATATTCCATCTTCGATTTCAGCTAGTTTTACTCCATTTTTACGTTTTTCTGTCAATGGCAACTATTTTTTTTAATTTATTCATTATCAATGGTAATGAAATTTAAAATCATTGTCATTAATCAATGAAATAAAATTTTAGAATCATTACCATTAATTAAAAAAATGGTAATGAAAATAATTTCATTACAATTGATATCAATGTAATGGTAATGAAATCATCAATTAATTAGTCCACTTAATTAATTAGTCCCATGTATGGTTAAAGCCTATTGAACTTAAAAACTTCAGTCACATTGTATTTGTTTCTTAAACTTCAATTAAATTTTTCTGAAATCTTTTGTTTTTGAAAAATTGTATTCAAATAAATAAGAAAACAAAAATTTCTTATTCTCCATAAAATTTTCTTCTAGAAGGAATAAAGAAATCTGTAAAGACTTTAATTTTAATATATTTTTTTTAATAACAAACTATATTTTAATAGAAAATTTTTGAATTTTCAAATTTAATGTCTCATAAAAAATATATCGAAATAGTTTTTTTGAAATGAATTTTATGAAAAATAATTCTTTAGTTGGATTAAAAATGCGCTCGTACGGTGTGAGCAGTGAAAAAACTTTTTTTAGTTCAAAATTTTAATAAGAATTTAACTGAAGTTAAAGAAACATACATAGATGCGACTGAAGATTATGATTTCAATAGGCTGTAACTTCGGAAATACTGAAATGTTAGTATGGTACTTTTGTGGAGAAATAGTATTGATTTATGAAAAAAAATTCTTTAAAGCGTCTAAATTATACTGTCCTTTTAATACTTATATACATATTTAAAGTAAATATATTTACCAAAATAAAGCCATTTTCAATAAAAATATACTTATTTTATTCACAGATTTCTTTACATACAGCACACTTTTATAAAAAATAAAGACATAATTTACTCAACATAAGTAAAACAATTTACTCAAGTTGAGGATAACATCTTAAAATTCTTGATATTTCATACTCAATTTAAGTAAAACATTTACTTACGCTGAGGAAATCGTTTACTTTAATATAGAAAAAATATACAAAATTTGATTATATCATTTCCTTATACCTAGGAAACATTTCCATATTTATAGGAAATTTTTTACTCTTATATAGTAAAAATATACTCAGCTTAAGTATATTATTTTCTTAAAACTAGGCGAAATTTACATGCATAGAGGAAATATTTTACTGTTAATTAGTAAAAATATACAAAATTTGGGTATATTATTTCCTTAAAACTAGTAAACGTTTGCATATTTTAAGAAAGCTATTTACTCTTGCATAGTAAAAATATACAAAATTTGAGTATAATATTTCCTTAATCCTAGGAAACATTTTCATTTTATACTCTTATATAGTAAAAATATACTCAGTTTAAGTATATTATTTTCTTAAAACTAGGCCAAATTTACATGCTTAGAGGAAATATTTTACTGTTATTTAGTAAAAATATACAAAATTTGGGTATATTATTTCCTTAAAACTAGTAAACGTTTGCGTATTTTAAGAAAGCTATTTACTCTTGCGTAGTAAAAATATACAAAATTTGGGTATAATATTTCCTTAATCCTAGGAAACATTTTCATATTTATAGGAAATTTTATACTCTCATATAGTAAAAATATACTCAGCTGAAGTATATTATTTTCTTAAAACTAGGCCTAATTTACATGCTTAGAGGAAATATTTTACTGTTATTTAGTAAAAATATACAAATTTTGGGTATATTATTTCCTTAAAACTAGTAAACGTTTGCATATTTTAAGGAAGTTATTTACTCCTTTGTAGTAAAAATATACTACATTTGAGTATACTATTTCCTTAAACCTAGGAAACATTTTCATATTTATAGGAAATTTTTAACTTTTATATAGTAAAAATATACTAAGTTTAAGAATATTATTTTCTTAAAATTAAGCCAATTTTACTATAATTTAGCAAAAATATACCAAATTTGAGTATATTACTTCCTTGAAACTAGTAAATGTTTGCATATTTTAAGAAAGTTATTTACTCTTGCGTAGTAAAAATATTCTCAATTTGAGTATATTATTTACTTAAAACTGGGAAGCACTTACCTATCTACAAGAAGTTTTTTATTCTTATATAGTAAAACTAGGCTCAATTATGTAATTTTTTTAAAGGAATTTTCTTTAATTTGAGGTAAAAACTAATAAGTTTAAGGAAATAAATATGAGCTGTGTGTTTAAAATAAGTAAATTTTTATTTACTCCACGTTCAAAAAGTTTTCAATTTAAGGAAATATTCCTTAAATAGGGGAACGTTTTTACAAGATTCTAAAATATATTAAAGACAAGTTTACTTAACTTAACGAAATAAGAAACTTCGTTTTCCTGACATATTTACTAATCCAAAGTATATTTGTACTTATTTTTAATACAAATAAAAAAAATTGTATTTCCTAAATTTAAGGAAAAATTTATACTTCTGCTGTGTAAATTTTTTCTTGGAGCTTAAACATTCCCTTATTTTACTTAGTTTAAGGAAATTTTCTTTAATCCGAAGTAAATTTTTTTTTGAGTGTACGGACGCCTGAACGCCAGCGATATTTTCGTCACTTCGATCGACCCGTTGTCTCACTGGTACGGCAGCATCACACAATGAATATGTAGACTAAAATTTTTGCACTAAACTTGTTACTGCTTGTTTACTAGCGCGAGAATAACGACCGAAAATTGGAGTTAACGCTCTTAAAGTTGCGGTCACCGACTCCGAATTTCGGTAGTATATTTTTGCATACGTTGTTCGTTCGTGTATGTTGAGTTTACTGAAAAAAAGGAAAGTAACATACATATATAATCAGGGTATCGAATCTATTGAAAATCGCTGGGAAAAATGTATAGAGCTAAAAGGATTTGTTCTGTTTTCTTTTTAGGTCGGGTAGTTCCTGGGTCACCCTCGTACAATGATCGATAATTTTAGAAAAGCTTAAATTATTCAAATGCGCAATATTGTAAATGTAATATTGTACAATATTGCCAGCAAATCTTTCTAATATGAAAGCAACAATAAAAAATTTTATTATGTGCACATTTTTTCACTATAGTTTTTTATAACCACGCTTATTTGTTAATTTATTTATTCGATTCCAAATACAACAATAAGTTAAGTTACAATATGTTAATTGCAAATGAAAATAATAATAATTAAACAATAAAAGATAGATTTTACAAAAAACAGAGCGAAATGATATGCTTATTGTGTTAGGAAATTTGCAAGTAATTGGTTTTTAACCATATTATTATTTTTCCTATTTTCCAACTTTTTCAAAGCGACTTTATAATTGGCAAACTACAGCTACCAACACCTAAGAGCAACAACTATTTGTGTTGAATCAATCAAAAGCTCATCTTAATATATATATCAAAGTGTTCCCTTCAGTAATTTAAGCGTAAATTTGGAAAACCAACTGACTGTATAAATATGAAACATACTATACGAGTATGGTGGTACATACTCGTACATAGTAAATCCAGTAGCCCTAACTATATGGCATCATTATTGCGTGTACAAAAACTTTGAAGTTCATGTTGATTTCAACAATATTTCAGCAATTTATAAAGTTTCGTATTAGTTTGAAGATAGTAGTAGCAGGCGGTATTCGTCGCTCTCTTTCGAAGATTGACAATTTATATCGAAAATGTTAGCCTTTGCAGACGTGTGTAATTCTTATGGCTGAATTTTCGATATAAATTAAGAAGAGATTGATTTAACTGAACTAGGGAGAGTTGGGTAGTCTTTTAATTATATAGTCGTTGGTAGTAGAGTAGTGCTTTTTTTATGTCAAATAAATATTTTGTTTGTAGGCTAATCAATTTATTTTATTAACCATGAAGAATTTAATTGTGGGGGAAGATCTTGACCAATTAACTATTCAACAAATTTAAAGTTTCTGAAGAACTTTCCCTTGCAATTAGGGTTTATGTCCCGGGAATTCCCGGGAATCCCGCCCTTTTTTCAATCCCGCAATCCCGGGAATTTTGAGCGGGATTTCCCGGGATTTTTTTATGCTTTTACAGAAGTTTTAGCTATTATATATTGCAATTTTGGAACCTAAATAAATTTAAATTTAAAGCATTGATTTAAAATTAATTTAAATAAAAAGTATTTGAAAGTAAAAAATTCGATTTAGAATTTAATAAACTGAATTGGTATAAAAAAAATATTATTTAGGCCAAATTGTTTTTTGGATGTCAGTTGAAATTGGTTAAGTTAAACCGAAAACAAATACTCGAACTTCAGAAATTGTTTTCTTTAAAGTGGTGATCTTTGTTCAAATAAAGCAATATTTACAACACTTCAACATCAATATCTCAGTTCCAAATACCTCCAAAAAAACTAGGCATTACAAATTTAGTAATATTTTCTTATTTTCAATTGAGTATTTTGAGGTTTTTTCAGTTCAAATAATTTTATTTAAACTTCAACTGATATTCCTTTATTTCAATTGTATTTTCTTAATATTATGCAGATGCTTTTTCAAATTATTTTTGATTTCTTTATATGTTAATTTAAAATGCAACTATGCAATTTAAATAATTTCTTTTTAAATAGTTGTGGCATGAAAAATTTCTAATTAAAAGATACCAATTAAAGTTAAAAACTATTTAATTAATGTTTTTCGTTCAATTTGAGATCAAATATTATCACATTTTCCTTTAAATTATTTTCAAATTTCAAAATAGAATAAAAACTAAAAAATTCGATAAGGCCAGCAGGGTAGAATACGTATTTTGGGGCCCTGCTACAAACCCATCCTCAATATTCTACGCCTTTATGGGTTAATAATTGATGATGATCTATTTATATTGAATTGAAACAATTTAATTAGACTAATATTAACGAAATTCTAACATTGTTATTTTTATCCAGCTGCTTCCTATGGAATTCAACTCTGATCGACAACTTATGAACCACAGGTTTATGAACAACAACGAACGGTTAATTTTAAATGCACATTCTAACGAGTAAAAAGGTTAAAGTCGGGCATGCCGACTATACAATACCCTACACCAGTCTGGTTAAGAGCCAACTAATGTTTGGATCCGAAATTCGAATGGGATAAATTGGGACTTGTGTCAAAATTTTCTATAAAATTATAAAAGAAGAGAAAATCGTAAATATAGCCCATATGTGCGATAGGTCCAAATATGGACCGATTCTATCTAGAATCTATCGGCTTTTTTCTCTGGACGATGTGAGTCAGAAAACCAAATATCTTAATACTTCCGACCTGCAGCGTGTAACCAAGCCAATTTTGGGGGACCCTTATATGGGCACTAGGTCTAAACATGGAGCGGTGTTAACCAAAATTAATAGGCTTCGTCCTTGGGTAAATTAAAAGCGTAAATTTGGAAAACCAACTGACTGTATAAATATGAAACATACTATACGAGTATGGTGGTACATACTCGTACATAGTAAATCCAGTAGCCCTAACTATATGGCATCATTATTGCGTGTACAAAAACTTTGAAGTTCATGTTGATTTCAACAATATTTCAGCAATTTATAAAGTTTCGTATTAGTTTGAAGATAGTAGTAGCAGGCGGTATTCGTCGCTCTCTTTCGAAGATTGACAATTTATATCGAAAATGTTAGCCTTTGCAGACGTGTGTAATTCTTATGGCTGAATTTTCGATATAAATTAAGAAGAGATTGATTTAACTGAACTAGGGAGAGTTGGGTAGTCTTTTAATTATATAGTCGTTGGTAGTAGAGTAGTGCTTTTTTTATGTCAAATAAATATTTTGTTTGTAGGCTAATCAATTTATTTTATTAACCATGAAGAATTTAATTGTGGGGGAAGATCTTGACCAATTAACTATTCAACAAATTTAAAGTTTCTGAAGAACTTTCCCTTGCAATTAGGGTTTATGTCCCGGGAATTCCCGGGAATCCCGCCCTTTTTTCAATCCCGCAATCCCGGGAATTTTGAGCGGGATTTCCCGGGATTTTTTTATGCTTTTACAGAAGTTTTAGCTATTATATATTGCAATTTTGGAACCTAAATAAATTTAAATTTAAAGCATTGATTTAAAATTAATTTAAATAAAAAGTATTTGAAAGTAAAAAATTCGATTTAGAATTTAATAAACTGAATTGGTATAAAAAAAATATTATTTAGGCCAAATTGTTTTTTGGATGTCAGTTGAAATTGGTTAAGTTAAACCGAAAACAAATACTCGAACTTCAGAAATTGTTTTCTTTAAAGTGGTGATCTTTGTTCAAATAAAGCAATATTTACAACACTTCAACATCAATATCTCAGTTCCAAATACCTCCAAAAAAACTAGGCATTACAAATTTAGTAATATTTTCTTATTTTCAATTGAGTATTTTGAGGTTTTTTCAGTTCAAATAATTTTATTTAAACTTCAACTGATATTCCTTTATTTCAATTGTATTTTCTTAATATTATGCAGATGCTTTTTCAAATTATTTTTGATTTCTTTATATGTTAATTTAAAATGCAACTATGCAATTTAAATAATTTCTTTTTAAATAGTTGTGGCATGAAAAATTTCTAATTAAAAGATACCAATTAAAGTTAAAAACTATTTAATTAATGTTTTTCGTTCAATTTGAGATCAAATATTATCACATTTTCCTTTAAATTATTTTCAAATTTCAAAATAGAATAAAAACTAAAAAATTCGATAAGGCCAGCAGGGTAGAATACGTATTTTGGGGCCCTGCTACAAACCCATCCTCAATATTCTACGCCTTTATGGGTTAATAATTGATGATGATCTATTTATATTGAATTGAAACAATTCAATTAGACTAATATTAACGCAATTCTAACATTGTTATTTTTATCCAGCTGCTTCCTATGGAATTCAACTCTGATCGACAACTTATGAACCACAGGTTTATGAACAACAACGAACGGTTAATTTTAAATGCACATTCTAACGAGTAAAAAGGTTAAAGTCGGGCATGCCGACTATACAATACCCTACACCAGTCTGGTTAAGAGCCAACTAATGTTTGGATCCGAAATTCGAATGGGATAAATTGGGACTTGTGTCAAAATTTTCTATAAAATTATAAAAGAAGAGAAAATCGTAAATATAGCCCATATGTGCGATAGGTCCAAATATGGACCGATTCTATCTAGAATCTATCGGCTTTTTTCTCTGGACGATGTGAGTCAGAAAACCAAATATCTTAATACTTCCGACCTGCAGCGTGTAACCAAGCCAATTTTGGGGGACCCTTATATGGGCACTAGGTCTAAACATGGAGCGGTGTTAACCAAAATTAATAGGCTTCGTCCTTGGGCCGACATAGTTCGGTGCACCAAATTTCATCAAAATATCTTAATATTTGCGACCTGCAGCGTATAAACAATATAATTTTGGGGGACCCTTATATGGGCACTAGGTGTAAACATGGACCGATGTTAACCAAAATCAATAGGCTTCGTCATTGGGCCAACATAGGGCTGTGTACCAAATTTCATCAAAATATCTTAATATTTGCGACCTGCAGCTTATAAACAATATAATTTGGGGAGGACCCTAATATGGGCACTGGGTCTAAATATGTCGTCCTTGGGCCCACATAAGTCGGTTTACCAAATATCATCAAAATATGTTAATATTTGCGACCTGTAGAGTGCGCACAAGAATGCATGGACAGATAGACAGACGGACATCGTTAAATCGAAATAAAAAAAATTCTGAGCCGATGGGTATACTATAAGGTGGGTCTACGACCATTATTTTTTGGTGTTACAAACATCAGCACAAACTTATAATACCCTCTCCACGTAGTGGTGTAGGATATAATTATTTTTTAACCTACAACATAAACCCATATTGATAGTAAACAATTAGACATACGTATTAAATTATATTTTTCACTATATCTAGTGTGTTAAGATGAATAAAAAATTATTTAATAATATTCTAATGTCGATTTTTATAAAAGTCTTTAAGAGAATTCGCCTAATAACACTATGCGACAGTCAAAATCGGGATGGGATGAAACCAACGGGAAATGTTATATCGGTCAAAAACAAGTTATACGTGTCCCGGCGTTTCGCTGGGTCACCCCTAGGAATCGAGATATATCTTTTTTTTGACATAACTCGAGAACCACTAGTCCGATTTTGCTCAAACAATTAAAAAAAAAATAAAAATTACAATTCCTTTAATCTGTTCATATATCGTTTTTCTATATACTCAACAGTTTTGCCGGTAAAAATAAATGTTTGTTACCGCTACCATAAAAATCAATAACCTTTTGTTTATTACTTTTTTTTTTAATATTTTAGGCAAAAAATATTTTTTTCTTCATACATTTATTTTTGAGTATATAGACAAACGTTATATGAACAGATTAAAGGAATTGTAATTTTTATTTTTTTTTTAATTATTTGAGCAAAATCGGACTAGTGGTTCTCGAGTTATGTCAAACAAAAGACCACCAAAGGTCAAATCGATATATCACGATTCCTAGGGGTGACCCAGCGAAACGCCGGGACACGTATAACTTCTTTTTTACCGATATAACTTTCCCCGGTACTTTGAACCCTTCCCGATCACTGACCCCTACCATTTGTCTCACAGTGTAATTTGTGTAAAGAATACTCACTATTAAACTTTTTTATAAAATAATTCTATACGAATCTTCTAAAAATCTGCATAGAAACAAAATCTTTAGAAATAAAAATTTTTGGACACAATTTTGCGCCCATTAACAATTCCAATATATCCTGAAAGAAGGGAAGAAATTAAAATACCCGTGTCTTTCACTTTCTATATATCAATTCGTTTAACCATTCCAACCGCGAATTAATATTTGGTTAATATATTTCGTTTTAAAATTAAGACGGCCTTCCATATAAATTCACCTAAATAGTAATTTGAAATTTAAACTGTTAAACGAATTGATCTAGAAAAAGTGGAAGTCATGCATATTATATATTTAGCCCTCCTTTCAGAATATTATATTAAATAGATTTTATCATGGGTACAACCAAAAGATGAACTTTGTCGGACGGTGTTTTAATGGATGTAAAAAATATGTCGGATTTACTTATTTTCTAATGAGCGGGATTTCCCGGGATCCCGGGAAATTGAGAAAAAATCCCGCTGTCCCGGGAAATGAAAAAGTCCGGGATATGAAAAACCCTACTTGCAATGCATGTTTTCTAATAAACTATTTTATGATTTAAGATAAAAAATTTCAAATAAGAAATCAAAGTTTTTAAGTTTGAATTCGACACCCCATTTTTTTTTTGCTGTTTTTAACAAAATTTTCAAATTTCTGCCATAAAATCATACTTCTACTTTTAAAATTATTAATGTACATAAATATATTTTTCAGTTTTGTACCTACACATAATCCTGTCAGTAGATCTTCAAGTATACTTGCCTGACACTTAATTTAGTCGCTATCTAAATTTTCATTGACTAGGCACTCCAATGGACAGAAATTCGTTTCAAATATATAATATACAAAAGGGAAACTTTTTTACACTAAGTATGAAAAATGATGTCTCTTAAATGACCACCGTTTTCAGCTTCGCACTGATGGGCTCTTTTTAGAGTATTTTCCATAACATCTTTCAAAACTTGTGGCTGTAGCATTCGAATTTCTGCAACAATGTTTGCCTTGAGTTCATGGATTGTCTCTGGCTTGTTCACATACACTCGCTCCTTCAAATAACCCCAAAGAAAATAGTCGGGTGCTGTCAAATCTGGCGATCGCGCTGGCCAAATAATTTCCGAATTTCTGGAAATTATTCGCCCTCCAAAAATTTGACTTAAAAGTGCCATTGTGTCTCGGGCAGTATGGGCAGTGGCTCCGTCCTGCTGAAACCACATACCAGGTCTGTTTTCAAGAGCAGGGCGTAAAAAATTTTCTATCATAAACCGATACCGCTCTCCATTTACGGTTACAGCATCTCCATCTTCATTCTCGAAGAAGTAAGGCCCAATGACATTTTCAGATGTGATCCCACACCATACTGTACACCTGATGGGGTGCAATTGGCGTTGATGAATGGCTCTTGGATTTTGAGAACCCCAGAACTTACAGTTCTGCTTATTAACAAAGCCGTTAAAATGTCGACGATATGCTCTTTGCGTTAAAATAATTGATCTCTGGTTTAAATAATAAAATTCTATTGTTCTGGTTCTCTGTTCAGTGGTGAACCTCTCCATTATAAATTCTCCAAGTGTTGTCAATATAATCTGAAAGAAAAAATAAAAAAAAAATTAATAAACGAAAAAGTTATTAAAATTTTACACCCCTTGGTTTTTGAAATATACTTTACTTCAAGCAAAATTTAAAGCACTTGAATTTTTAAAACCTATGTGCTTATTGGGTAGCTATTCTACAACAGATTCTTTGAAACAGAAAATTTTCATGGGACGATAAGTCAGAAAATATTTTTTTCCATGCGAAGTGATGGTAATTAAAAAGTTGTGTATATCAAGATTATCCAAATTTAGTTAAGAATGTTGATATGTTATGTCATATATTTCCAGAGATATTGCATGCCGCAGAGAAACCAGAGAAACCGTGACAACCGAATTTTTTGCCAATCAAAAATCAGATCGCTGAAAAAAATTGCTGAAAACTAGTAAACTTGATATACAAGATGTTTTACTAATTTTTCTACTAACTTACTTTTTTGAGTTTATATATTTCGGACATGTTGATTACAATGGCGTACTTTATTTTTCGATCAATAGTACAGATTTTTCGATAAGTCTTTAAAGTTTCGCGGTTGTCCATTCAGTTTTCATACCCTACACCACTATGTGGTCAGGGTATTATAAGTTTGTGCTGATGTTTGTAACACCAAAAAATATTGGTCCTAGACCCACCTTATAGTATACCGATCGGCTCAGAATTTGATTTTGGTGAACATCGGTCCATGTTTAGACCTAGTGCCCATATAAGGGTCCCCCCAAAATTGGCTTGGTTACAAACTGCAGATCGCAAATATTAAGATGTTTAATGAAATTTGGTGCGCTGACTCACATTATAGAACATTTTGACACAAGCCCCATTTTAACCCATTCCAATTTCGGATCCAAACATTAGTTGGCTTTTACCCAGACTGGTGTAGGGTATTGTATAGTCGGCATGCCCGACTTTAACCTTTTTACTCGTTTTTTTTTTGTAACTTTGCATTTTTATTATACCCTACACCAGTATGTGGTCAGGGTATTATAAGTTTGTGCTGATGTTTGTAAGACAAAAAAATATTGGTCCCAGACCCACCTTATAGTATACCGATCGACACAGATTTTTTTTTAATTCGATTTAACGATGTCCGTCTTTCCGTCCGTCCGTCTGTCTGTCCATGCATTCTTGTGCGCACTCTACAGGTCGCAAATATTAAGATATTTTGATGAAACTTGGTACACCGGCTTATATCGGCCCAAGAACAAAGCCTATTGATTTTGGTGACCATCGGTCCATGTTTAGACCTAGTGCCCATAAGGGTCCTACCAAAATTATATTGTTTATACGCTGCAGGTCGCAAATATTAAGATATTTTGATGAAATTTGGTACACCGACCTATATCAGCCCAAAGACGAAGCCTATCGATTTTGGTTAACACCGATCCATGTTTAGACCAAGTGCCCATATAAGGGTCCCCCCAAAATTATATTGTTTATATGCTGCAGGTCGCAAATATTAAGATATTTTGATGAAATTTGGTACACCGATTTATATCAGCCTAAGGACGAAGCCTATTGATTTTGGTTAACACTGGTCCATGTTTAGACCTAGTGCCCATATAAGGGTCCCCCCAAAATTGGCTTGGTTACAAACTGCAGGTCGCAAATATTAAGATATTTTAATGAAATTTGGTTCGCTGACTCACATTATAGAAAATTTTGACACATGTCCCATTTTAATCCATTCGAATTTGGAATACTTTAACCTTTTTACTCGTTTATATAAAAAATTTTTCTAATTAAATTAATAACATTTTAATTCGGTACGTTACGTTTTGTTCAATAAAATATTTATAAATTTTTAAAAACAAGTTTGAGAATTATGCCAAAATTACGTTTTTACCTTGGCCTCGGGCTACAACTGATTAGAGTTATCCTAGAAAGTAGATATTTTTATAAATAAACTCCACACAAAATAATGTTAGAGGTAACTAATTAAATGAGCACCATTATATCTTACACCACTACGTTGACAGGATATCGTATAACAAGTATGTGCTGATTTTTGTAACACCAAAAAATATTGGAGCTAGACAGGTCGCAAATATTAAGGTGTTTTGTTTTTTTTTGTGTTTTTTAGATTAAAATCGGTCTGTGGTTAGACCTACACTTAAAGTAATATGTCTGTTGGCTGTACAGTAAAATTTGTTATTTTACAAAATTTATTCGTGTTTTTTGGCTTAAAATTTGAATTTAAAATTTAACACATTTTTTGTTAAATTTAACAAATCTAAATTTAAGAAAAAAAATGAGTAAAACTACAGTTTTATTTTTAGTTATACTGAGCGTAAAATTTGTTCAAATTTAGAATCTCGGAATCCTCCTCGGGCCTAGTCCTTATCATCTAGTATGGAAAAAAGTAAAGTAAAATCCCGAATTGTGCAAAATCTAGAGCCAATTTGAATAAACTGGTTGCAGATTCGTAATTAGCACGTCCTAATTATCCCAAATTCACTGCAAAGTTGTTCAACTTAGCAATTTTGTGTTATTTTGTAGAGCTGTGTAATCGGTTCATGTAAAGACGCAGTGCCGATATAAAGAGCCACCATAAATGCAAAATTTCGCACACTACAGGCCGCAAATATTAAGATATTTGATGAACTTTTGTACACTGACTTATATTAGCCCAAGCAAGAAGTCTATGGATTTCGGTTAGTCGGTCCATGTTTGAACCTATTAGTTTCAGTTATGCGAGCATCGCAATTGACTATTTTTTGTTTCAATAAGAAGAATAGGACGCATTCAATTTTTAATAAATATCTTGATTATTTTTATTTTTGCTATTTATTTAAATTTATACATTTGATTTTTGTATGTATACTCTAACGTATGAGTATTATCTATTTACAATATTTAATATTACTCATACGCTTGGTATATTTATTTAATATTGAAGTTGTTTTGTTTTGATATACATTTGATTTCCACACACATAAATATCTCACATTAAACCACTTCTTATTTAATGTTTTACATCAAATTTTAATTATGTTTATTCAGTTTTCATGGTATTTACCATTCTATAAAGGGAATCATATTTGAAAACTTGTTTGTATTTCTCGAATTTTTTGTTAAGAATTTATTTATTTTTTAATGTTATGTGCGTTGAAATAAAAAATTTTTTACACTGTTGGCTTTATTGTTAAAATTTATTTATTAAACTTAAAAATTTATAACTTATTTATATTTATGACTAACTATTAAATGAATTATAGATTAAAGGGTCAAAATGAATAAATGTATGAATGGTTGTCTCACATGAGTGTGTATATTTTTGTATAGTTGAAATTTTAGTAGTTAATAAACCCTTTATTTTTTACAATTTTATAATAATTTTTGTATCCTTTTGTTATTCATATATGTATGTATGTTATTATGCCATAAGAATGTATTATATATAATAATCATTGTGTTTCTCAAAATTACCCACTTAATTTCGAGTAGTACGTATTTAGTAATTCTATATTTTATTATTGTGTTTTGTAAAACAATCTTATGCTTAGTAGTTATTAGGTGTATGTTCTAAGTTATTGGTCTTTGAAATAACTTAAGTTTTTAAGTAAGATTTTTGAACTGCGATACCTCCTAAACTAGTGTTATATTTCGTTTAAGTGGTTTAAAGCCCAATTTACAATACAACCGAAAACTAGAAGTTTTTAAAAAAATTTAGTTCTTTATTTAAAATTTTTATGGAATTTGATAAATAAATACAAGTAGTTTTCAATACATACTAGTTTTTGATTAATAGGGTAATTTTGTCAAACTAAAACTTTTTTTTCATTTCTGTTTTTGAAACTTAAACGAAGATATATGGTGTTTTATTAGTTTGCGTTTGTTGTCAACTGCAAATTATTATTGCCAGATAAAAAATAATAATATTTGTGATATATAATTACAAGTTATTGAAATAAAAATGTAATCAAAAAGTTATTCACGACTTGATTTGATTGATAAATGAGTTGGTATTTTTGATTGGTAAATGAGTTGGTATTTTTTTGTTTTAATATTTTGAGGGCCCAGGTATCCAATCCTGTATGGTATTTTTTTTTTGATGGCACTTATTGAAATGTTTTTAATTTGAAGCTATTTTTTAATATTAAACAATTATACATATTTAAGAAAAAATTTTAAATTAAAAAGAAAATAAACCTAAATAAAAAGGAACCCTCCATTAGTAGACAGTGATGGCATACAGTATACCCAGCAATAACAACTAATCTTATAAGTCAATCCGTTACGTTATAACAAAAACCCATGAAAAGCAAAATCAATATTTCCCTCCTTTTTTATTGTACAGAAACGTGTTACTGTGCGGTTTCATATAATAGTTATTGTGTGTACAATTTTAGTCAAATTGCAACCGATATACTTTACAAAAAATTACTTAATAAAAATTACACCAGCCGAGTAAGAAAACTTAATTGTTTTGTGAAATACTTGTATTTATGCTCACAGAATAAGAAAATTTCAGTTTCGGCGAAAATGTCTAATTGCCTTGGAAAATATGATTGGTTTTGCTATGTCTGCGGCGAGGATACTATTTCTGATCATAGAGTTACTTTTTTTATAACATTAAAGTGGAGGACATGTACAAAAGATAATTTGAACTTGAGGTTATCTCTGATGAACTGTGGACGCCATGGCATTGTTGTCTCAATTGTTACAAGGGCTTAATGCTATGGCCCAATGGTAATTTAATTATTGTTTTGAGTTTGTAGCACGATAGTAATATTTGTTTTAATTTTCGCTGTAGGTCAACCAAATTCATTGGTATACCCATGCGATGGCTAGACCCAGAAAAGCATATAGGCACCACCTGCTATGTGTACCAAAATAGCGGCGTACTATGTATATTTGAATAGGTATAGGCGTAAAGATTTTATATATAAAGCAGTACCCACAGCCTTGCTTCCAGTACCAAATTCTATTGAACTGCCTAGACCTAGAACTATTCTAGAACTTCAAAGACTCGGTAAATATTTCGACGCTACAACATGCGATGAAACAGCAACCTGTTATTACCCCGATAGTGACTATCTATGAATTGCAACAGTCCCGAGCCCAATATTAATGTCACAAGAGCCAGGCACGTAGCTAGGAATTTATTTTGGGGGGGGGGGGCTTTTCAAAAATTGTTTGTTTAATTTTTCCCGTTTTTTTTTTTGTTTACTGGGGAAGCTTATAAAACTTTAAAAAAACTCGTTATTTTAAGTTAAGTGTGCTCCTTTACTTTTTGTGTGAAGTTTAATAAAATGAGAGTAATCACAAAATCCTCTATCTAAATGACAAAATTATCCAAAAGTACGTGAACGCACAAAATCAATTTTTTCCATTGCATCTGCTGTCCCTTTTACAATTATTTTTAATAGTAAAAAGAAAAGTTAATAGTAGACAGAGGCAAAAAATTTTATAAAAATATTTGTAAGAACGCAATATTATCTGTAGGGCCTAAAGGTTTTTAAAACTTGTTTAATATTACAACTAAGAATGGCTATTAACCATAAAGGAAAATTTAATTTCTAACGCATTTTCTAAGTTCTAAACTAAATTATATATTTCAAGTGTAATTTGATTTCTAGGTGATTTCAATTTTCAAAAATTTCAGTTTTTTGTCAATATTTACAATTTTCTGCAATCCGTTTGTGATATGGAGTTTACTGTTTTACCCATTTTCTGCCAAGCATGGATTCCGTGCGAATTTTCTGACAAAACTTCGTAGAAGGATAAGTGGACTTGTCTTTAGAGATATGTTGGTAAAAAATGGGTTAAACAATTTAAATACTGTCGGTGGGTCTCACACTGTAGGTTTAACTTTAACTTAACTATAAACAAAAGAAAATGTCAAAAAAATGAACACAAAACAACAACAAATTTTTGGGTCAACTATTAACTAAAGTTTAAACCTGCAGTTTGAGACCCACCGTGTATCTCATAGTTTTGTTACTTGATTTTAACAGGGAAATTATATTCTAACCCCTCAATTCATAAATGCTTTGTAAAGTTATAGCAGGTTTACAAAACGTCATTTTCATACAAAATTTGTTCAATAAACCTCCTAGAATTTTACAAAGCGTTTATGAATTTAGGGGTAATACTTTTTGGAGAAATTTTTAATTTATTTCTGCGGTTTCCCTGTTCGATATTAGTTTTAAAAGGTCCCAGCAAAAAAAAAATTGGGTGCAATGCATTGCAAACTATTTCTTTCACTACTTCACAAGTATTCATTAATGTATTTTTACTGCTTTTTTAGAAGTTATTCTGATCAACTTCAAAAATTCACTTCTTTCATTGCTTCCAAAGTATCCGTTAGTATATTTTTACAGCTTTTTTAAAATTACTTCTGAACAACATCCAAAAAATCACTTAGTAAGTATTGCTTCTAAAGAGGAATTGCTCTAAAAGTTATCGTAAAAAGTGATTTTCGTATCATTTGGCATTTCGAAACAGAGGGTCGCGGGTTCGATTCCCGGCGGGACCAATATTTTTTTTTTTATTTTTTTTAATTTTTTCTTATCCTATTATTTTTTTTTTATCCTATTATTTTTTTTTTTGTTAATAACAATTAATTTGTTTAAATTCAATATTTTTTTAATTTTTAAAAATATGTATGTATAAAAAAATGGTGCGAATGTGCTTTTTATGGACCTGTAAAAATAGTACTGAAAACAATATTGAATTGGAATGCACCTTTTACACTTGTTTAATTAGTACTTTTATTGAAGAGAATAAGGAACAATATCCTGCAGTAACAAAGTGTTTTTATGTCACTCAAGCTTTATATCAAAGAATAGCTCAGCAGTAGAGCGCTAGACTAGCAATCGTTAGGTCGCAAGTTCGATACCTGATGGCGGCAATAAAAAACTTTTGTAAAATAAAAAAATATATCGTTCAAAAGGTACTAAAAAATGTTGAAGTTGGATTACTCCTCTCCTATGACAACTCAATGTTAAAATCATTAGTGTTTATGTAAAAAAAGAAGTACATCTAGATCAACAAGTATAGTGCTTTATCTACTGCTTCGGCATCTCTTTTTTTGCTGGGGTTTTATTACAATTTTATAGATTATCGGAAAGGTTAAATATTAAAAGAAAATTACATCATTATTATTTTGATTTCCAATGGAGTGCGCCATTCCAATATGATCTTATACTAATTTCAAAGCGCAACAATAATTTCGAGCCCGATGGTTCCAACACAAAATGAAAGTAAAATTCCAGAGGATTTTGCAAAGTTAGCTCGGTTTTTTATTTTAGGACCTCTTGAAATATCTGTGTTGCGCGAAAGCCCAAAAATGTTGCACATTTTTAGAGTTAGGAACTCTCTTGCGTTCTCGAATAAGTTAAATTTCAACGGATCGTTTCGGTTCTTTTATTTTATTCGGAATTGTCAATCAAACCACTGACATAATTAATCTTATACTGATAGAAAAATCCTGAAAAAATAGCAAAAACTGGTACTCAAAATTAGTACACAGAAAGCTTTGAAATTAGTAAATCCTTTTTGCTAAATATTAGTAAGATAAGTACAGCAAAAATGCAACTGTTTTGGTAATATTTGAGTTAAATTTCGTTTAATTGAATTACAAATTTACCTTGCTAATATTGGCTAAGAAAATATTGCTGAATATTAGTAGCAAAAAAGCAGTAAATAATTTGTTATATATTTAAAAGTTAATTTATGTTTAAATTTAATGGAGTTGAATACAAATAATGAACTCTCCTGCTACAATAATCAGAAATATTTGCTAGAAAAATCAAAAAAAAATTAAAATTTAAAATTTTAAATTATTTGTGATGGTTTAGTCAAATATTTTCCAGTAAATTTTTTGCTGATTGTAGAAGGGTAAATTGTTATTCTCGATAAACTAAAATAAAGCTGAAATTTTGTAAATTTAACAGATTTTTCTTGCTCTTTGTATCTTTAAAATGTTTAGCAAACAGATTCTGCTTGACTGAGCTGTTTTTTCAGCAAAAATTTTTGAAGACTTTTATATTCTTGTATGAAAAACTGACAATATTTCTCGAGTGAGCGAGTGAACTAAAAGAACACACTAGTTGAAAAATAAAATTGATTGAAATGAACTGCGAACTATAAATAGCATTTCATTTGGCATTTTGGCATTTCCATCAATGAATTTAACACGTGCGTGTCATAGGAAAGATCCAAAACTGCTGTAAATTTAACAATTTTTCATTAGAAAACTATGCTTGTGCGTCATGTCGCTATGTGTTGTTGTATTTGTTTTATTTTATTTTTGTATATTATTTTATTGGATGTAGATAAAATAGTCATTCTTTTTGAAGTACTCCTTAATATTTTTGCTGGGAAACAAAGATAAAAGAAGGTATGGATATTTCAAGCTTTACTTTTGTCATTAGTTTCATACCAAGTACATTTAAAAAAATTATGTATTTTCGTTACAACAGATGGTTTTGTTGGACATGATATAAAATTGCTCATGAAAAGCACTGAGTTCGACCAACTACTCTCACCACTTCAGCTGGCTGCATGGAGAAGCATTAAAGAATTTATAGGAAATGTTCTAGGCAAAAATCGTTCTCCTACACTTAACATAACACGTCAGTAGAAAAACCTGTCAAACCGGTTTCTTCATTTATTGTAAAATTATAATATTTTCGTGTTACTGTTATTACCCGTTAGATGGCGCCACCAATGTATCCGAAGTTTTAAAGACGGCGCTATTTCTCTCCCTCCCGATTTTTTAAAATGGCCCATATCTCGAAAACTAAGAGAGATAGAGCAAAATTGATGAAAATTTCGACTATCCCTAACCGTATAACACCCCGGCGGAAGGGATTATCTCTATCCAAAAATTGACCTTGGCGAGGCCTTGGACCCTCGGCAATTTTTAATCAAAATTTTTCACTTCATAAAATGGCCCATATCTCGAAAACTAAGCGAGATAGAGCAAAACGGACAAAATGTGTGCTCCATTGGAGTGCCCGTATATGCCCTCACATGATATGGACTAGGCCCGAGGAGGGTCCCGGGACCCTAAATTGAATAAATTCCACGACTCAGTATAATTACAGGTAAAATTGTAGTTTTATAAATTTCTACTTAAATTTAGATTTGTTAAAATAAACAAAAAGAGTGTTTTAAAATCAACAAATTTTATTTTAAGCCAAAACACAGGAATAAATTTTGTTAAAGTAACAAATTTTTCTTTTCAGCCAACAGACTTATTTTGAGTGTATTACTCGAACATATGTCGACAAAATGTTAAGTGCTTTTGAAAAACTAGGTGTTCATATATATACATAAATTCATTTTTTAATTTTCATATGAATCCGATGAACATGGCGAGCAGTTAGTTTCATTAGACATGTACACTTATTGAAGAACGCTATAAAGGGGAGAGTATTTATTCCTGAGTATTATACCGAAAATATGCTGGACATTTTTTGATAACGACATTGAACTGTCAAGAGCTAGAAGAAAAATTAACAAAAAAAAATTATTGCCAGACTACCCAAATTTTCTGTAAGGTAACTTGTAGTGAAATTTTATGTAAAACACCCCAGCAAAAAAAATTCAAAGTAATGCTTTACATACATAGTCCAGGTATTCCAGAAATTCAGATTTTGCTTACTGACCACCAGTGGTGAATCACATTTTCATGGAGCAACCCCACAAAAAACTGATAGGATATAAGTGTGATACACCAAAATGTTCATATGAATAAGGCCTATTTGCGTCCATACTTAGAAATGCGGCGACTAGTCCAGGTATTCCAGAAATTCAGATTTTGTTTACTGACCACCAGTGGTGAATCACATTTTCATGGAGCAACCCCACAAAAAACTGATAGGATATAAGTGTGATACACCAAAATGTTCGTATGAATAAAGCCTATTTGCGTCCATACTTAGAAATGCGGCGAGTAGTCTACGTATGCCAGAAATTCAGATTTTGTTTACTGACCACCAGTGGCGAATCACATTTTCATGGAGCAACCCCACAAAAAACTGATAGGATATAAGTGTGATATACCAAAATATTCGTATGAATAAGGCCTATTTGCGTCCATACTTAGAAATGCGGCGAGTAGTCTACGTATTCCAGAAATTCAGATTTTGTTTACTGACCACCAGTGGTGAATCACATTTTCATGGAGCAACCCCACACTTCTTTCAATACTTCACAAGTATCCGTTAGTGTATTTTTACAGCTTTTTTAGAAGTTATTCTGAACAACTTCAAAAAATCACTTCTTTCATTGCTTCCAAAGTATCCGTTAGTATATTTTTACAGCATTTTTAGAATTAATCAAAAAACCACTTAAGTATTGCTTCTAAAGAGTTATTTTGGTATCATTTGGCATTTCGAAACACAGGGTCCCGGGTTCGATTCCCGGTGGGACCAATATTTTTTGTTTAATTTTTTTTATTCTATTAAGTTTTTTTTAAATATTTTTAATTAATTTGTTTAAATTTAATATTTTTTAAATTTTTAAAAATATTTATATATAAAAAAATGTTGAGAAATTGCTTTTTATGCACAAGTAAAAATAGTACTGAAAATAATATTGAATTGGAGTGCATCTTTTACACTTGTTTAATAAGTACTTTTATTGAAGAGAATAAGGAACAATATCTCGCAGTAAGAAAGTGGTGTTTTTTGCCAGTCAACTTTCATATCAAAGAATAGCTCAGTGGTAGAGCGTTAGACTAGCAATCGTGAGGTCGCAAGTTCGATACCCGGTGGCGGCAATAAAAAAACTTTTGTAGAATAAAAAAATATACTTTTTTTTGTGCAGAATTTTTTTTTAACTTTTAATTGGTGAAAAAGAGCTTCCTTTCCTCTCGATCAAGAAGTACTGAAAAAATATTGAAGTGGGAGTGCTCGTCTCCTATGACAACTCAATGTTAAAATCATTAGTGTTTATGTTAAAAAAGAAGTATATCTAGACCATCAATTGTAGTGCTTTTCCTACTGCTTCGGCTTATCTTTTTTTTGCTGGGACTTTTCTTAAAGAAACTAACCCGCTAAAATCCAGATTTGCAGGACATTTGAGCAGCAATTCTGAATAAGTACGATATTAACCCTTCAACACATTTTAGGTTTTGACGTATTTCTGGCATTGAAGTTAAATTTTTAACTTTGTTGTCTTCAGAGACTTATAGTACAATTTCATGACAAACATTTTTGCGGAAAATTTTAATCCGCTTACTCTTCAGCTACGGGCCTTGTTTGTGTCTTTTTAAAAAGGCCAAAAAAGACCCATACATTTAGGGTTAAAGGTACGAAAATATTTGAAATAACATATCAAAATAGAATGTAGATTCGCTCAGTAAAATTTTTTATTACTTTTTACTTCCGTTTTATGAATTTATAGCGACAGCTCTAAAGTTTTACTCATGGCGCCAAGTTACTTGTATTCGATCTTGAAATGTTTCACATAAGGCCACACCTTATGATTTTACACCTAATACGTTTTTCCGCCAAATGTTGGTTCAAATCAATTACCCCGATTGACTACATTCCTAAATTTCTTATTCGAAGACCAAAAGTGTTTGCCTTAAAACATAAAAAACCAGCTTATGTTCAGTGTGTAAACAACACATTCATAAACCCGCGCAAAGCATACAAGCAATACCCATACTGTTTTCATACTGCATCAAAGTAATTGCTCCTGAGATAGTGCGTTCACGCTGCAGAAAAGTAATATGAACATCAGTTTTCGGATGAAATTGTAATTGGAGTGGTAATTTGCAAATTGGAGTGGTAATTTGCAACGTTACAAAGAATACACGAAATTTTTCCAAGCAAAGTCCTGGAAAATATCTTTCTAACTTACAGAGAGGTGCAAATATATTTACTTCATACTTATTTAATCAATTTTCACAATTAAACGATATGAAATACTTAAAAAAATATTAAATTGATATTCATTTTGATAATAGTTAAAAATAAGTTAATAAAAGACCAACAACTTATTTATACACCTAACAATGTAGAGGCTTTCCACACCAACTGACCCACTTAAACTTAATTCTGTAAGTTTGGCCTTGATACTATATATTAGCTGTATTTTGTCTCATTCCTATCAACGTTAAGTATTTAAAGCAAATCGACCTTAAACCGATTGTAGTACAAAAACATTTTAAAAACGTTATGTTTATAATTGTTTCGTTATAGTCGAACGTACGTCAGCAAAAGTTTTTTGGAAGTAACGCGAATAAGTTACGTTAGATGTGAAAATGTATAAACGTTGAGTTTTCAACGTTGATAATTATCCGTGTTGAAAGTTAACGTGCATACGAAAAGTCATATGTTATTTTTAGTCTTAAATGCGTTTTTACGCACTTTGAAATTTTTTATGAGTTAACGGATATAGTTAAGTCGAAAACACGGCTATTGTACTTTTATAGTATCAATGACAATCTTATAGAATTTATTTTCCTATTTAATATGAACAAAAAATTTAAAAACTTTTTTAAATTTTCCAAAAACTAGTTGGATTAGGAGTGGCGAAAAATGTCCGAATTAAATATCTGTTAGACTAGAAAATTACAAAAATATTTAAAAATTTTAAAATTTTTTTCGACTTTTTTAATAAAAATAAAAATCTTGCCTTCTAAAATCAGCAGTTTACTATTTGTTTAGCAAATACTTCTGTTGATTTTAATAGGATAGACTGCTATTTTCATTTTATTTTTGCTATAACAGTTTTATTTTTGCTGTTCTTATTTTACTAGTATTTAGCAAAAAATGTGCTACATTCAAGATATTTCTTCTGCAAGGTTAGTTCTAACAAAGTCAAGCACAAAGCCGATTGATTTAATATATAATCCGATATACATAATTCCGATTTTTGCTTATATACATCAGCAATAAAAAAGTTTTTCATTGTAGAATTAAAGGTCGAAAAAACTATTTTTATTTTTAAATTTAAAAATAAAAACTAAACCAACATGTGTTGAACCCACTCAGTGTACCGAGTAATTTTACTTATTTTTTTCCTATATTTAGTTGGTTAGCAGAGTAAGGTGTCTATTCCTACAAAAAGTTATAATAAATTATATTTATTCAAATTTTTGTTTGAAAACTTATAAACAATTAAGACCTGGTATCGATAAATTCATAATAATTATAAATAAAATTCGAATTTTTTAAATTTAATTGTTGTTTTGTATAGAAAGTTGTGACTTTCGGTCTTAAAATAGTCTTAAGACAGTCATAACGAGTCACAAGTAGGAAGAGGCACCTAAGTTTTAATATGAAATTTTGATGTTTTATAATTGCAGTAATGCTACCACTTTCTAAAGAGAACTGATGATGGGGAACTGGAAAGGTGTAGAATATTTTTAAAGCAAAAACTTTGTGAAATATTAGTTAGGAGAATATTCTGATGAAGAAAAATGGCAGAATTTTTGAAAAAAGTACTTATTATGGTATTTTATAATAAGGAAATAATTGGCCTGGAAAAAGAATAAATAAATTTTTCATTGTAGAATTAATGGTCGAAAAACTATAAAAATAGAAATTAAACAAACATATGTTTAAAATAAGATAACAGAAAAATTAGTAGATCATCTTGTGTGTCAAGTCTACTAGTTTGACGCAATTTTTTTAAATTTTTATTTTAGTGATATTTTGTCAGCACTAAACCAATTTTGAAATAATATTTTACTAATTTATTTTGCTACCAACGTTGTTGGATAAACTTTAAATTAAACTAAAAAAACCACTCCTGTTTACATACATTTTATATATTATTATTTTTATGTGTTTTTAGATTTTCAATTAAATCATTAATTCTAATGTGAACGTCTGAATATTTTTATATTTTACAAAGTTTCGTAAATAATTTTCAAAAGAATCACAAAACACAATTGTCAGACTTTTCAGCCCATTAATTAACTAAAGTTTTAGTTTCTACCAATTTTTTGATTTTTTTTTAGTTTACTAATATTCAGCAAAAGGTTTTATTGATTTTAGCAAGGATTTTTTGCATTTGCAATCAAGAAGGATTACTATTTTTTTTTATAAAAATCAGCTCGCTGATTTTCAGCAAACCACTTTTACTGAAATTATTAACTTTTTTGTAAGCAGTCTCCTGACTAAAAATTTTCGGACACAGCAACATTTTTTGCTGACTTTACTGACATTAGGCAGAATCAAAATTTCTTATTAATTTCCTAATATTTTACTGTTATATAGGCAAATTTTCAATTTAAGTCAATTCAGATATCGGTTCAAGACATTACTGTTCTTTTAACCAGACTGCTGTAGGGTATCATATAGACGGCCTAGCTGGACATTTGCTAAGGAAAGCCTCTGTAGTATATGTTTGTCTATTCTATGAAAATGCTTATTTTTGGTTGACTTGTGTTTACATTAGTATACATGAATTTATTATTCTCTTATTTGTAATTTGTCAAAAGATTAGGTTTATATTTCATAATTTTGTTCTGTTGGCTCATGTTGCTTTTCCCAAATATGTTTGTATATTTTGATCTTATATAATCGATATATTTTTAAACAAATATTTTCCATGAATATGAGTATCATACTATATTGGTGTAATATGATGTTAAAAATGAATACTTAAAATTTTGTAATATAAAAATGTATAACATACACATAGGACCAGTTTTATAGTAATAATCAGGGCAAGTTTTTTTTTTGGCATTTGCCATTAAAAGTCATTTTTGCCACTTTTTCACTTATTTTGTAAAAATGCCATTTTTACAAATCCTTGCCAAAAAAAGCAATTTTGTCTATTTTTTAGACTTTTCATTAAAAAAAAATGCTATAAAATTCAATAAGAACTCAATCTTTGTAAATAATTTTAGGAAAAAATTAAAAAAAAATATATTTTTTTTAATATTTAATAAAATTCCCGATTTTTTTTAAATCATACTAATATACGTCGAATGCACATTAGCAGTTCAACGGTATATTCCTTCATTATTGTATTTTTGTTAAAAATATTCAGAAAAACACTTAAATCAACTATTATACTTTAAAATTTATGGAATAAGCGTGCCATTTTTGCGTTTTTAGTGCCAATTTTACTATTTTTTTGTGCTAATTTGCCTGGCAATTTCAACTTTTTTTGTGCCATTTTAAACTTGCCCTGGTAATAACCAAGAACGATTTTTTTCTAAAATTTAACTTAAGTCAGAAATTTTCAAACATAATTTCCTACTTAAGAAATATTTAAGGCAAGAATTATTCTTAGCTCTGACTATAAAACTAGCCCATATCAAAACTTACACATACATAATTATTTATGGACGTATGAAAAAATGTCTTACCAGAATTGTGTAAAATTAAAAATAGTTTGGTTTGGTTGGTTTGTTTTGGAAACATTTTCTGTGAAATTTAATTCCTCAAATATGGATTTTTAGTGTACACATTTTTCAGAGCTTAAAACAAACAATTAACATAAGAAGTATCAATTTATTTCTATAACCCATTATTATATATATTTTGCTATTGTATGTCTGTCATATACATACATATATGTTAAATATTAAGAGAAAATACAATTTGATAGCATGAAATTAAAATTTTTTTAAAAGTTCTTATTTTAGACTTAAACTGTATTATATTTTTTATGTGTGGGCGTGTTGGATTGTGTACATGTTTGTGTGTTTGTGATTTTTTTAAAATATTTTTTCATAAGGATTTTTTCGTAACTTTAGTTTTCCGAAGTAGCAATATAATTTAGAAAAATATTTACAATTTATGTTTTCAGCAACAGACATAAAAATTCAAAACATACAACAATATTTGTCATTAGAAACGAAAATAAAATAAATTTTGTTTTCTACAAAATTAAAGTGAAAAGTTTTCTTTTATTAACTAAACTTTTTCTACCTTTAACTAAATATAACTTCAGCCATCGAAAAATAAGAACCTGATACAAAGTATGATGTCGGCATTGGAATTAGCGAAATTTTATACATCCTTCACAATATTTATTACTAAAATATACACGTAAATAGCATAAAGTAAATTTTACCATAATTTGTTTTAATTTAATTGTAAATTTACACAACGGCACTGGAAAGACGCTCGTCGATGACTATATTTCTCTAGATACTTAATAATGTGAAGGTTTATAAACAATACTTCAAAAGCCTTATAACAAGTTTTTAAAATTATTTTTTCATGATAAATTTGTTTTATAAACCATTTATAAATTTTAAAATAATTACAAAGATGGGTAATTTTCCGGTTTTGTCGGACCGTTTTATAGGGCTGCTCAAAGGTTTATAATTGAAGGCTGACTACTCTTGCGGTATTCTTATGCAATGCAATGCATATTACATTTGTATGAAAAGGTTAGCAGGTGTCTATAGGTATTTTTTATGTGAGCGAATCAGCAAGTTAGCAATGATAAAGACATAGCTCTGGCCATTATGAAGACGTCTTTAAGAAACTTTGAACTGTAATGTAATGACAACAGATTTTGGCAAAAATCGATATATAGGAGCTATAACAATTTATATATGTTTTAGATAATTAAATAAATAAATATGTGGTGTTCTAATGTCAGAGTGTTTACCTGACAATCATAACGTTCGTTGAACAATATTTGTTAAGTTCTATTGTATTTTAAAATTTATTTGAAATAACATAAGTGAAATGATTTTCCTCAAATGACATCACCATGTTAAAATAAGTAGCTCGAAATTAGAGTGCACTTAATAAAACTGTGAACTTTTCTAAATGCATTAGACAGAAAAACAAAATATTTCGAAAATATTTTAAGCGAATTCAAAAATATTTTGATATACAGTGTGTTCGATTACTCAAAATTCTTACTACTTTTACTACAATTGGAAAGTTTTGTTTATTTTTTGTATTGAATTTTTCCCGCTGTAGTAAAAGTAGTAACTTGTAGTAAGTAAACGAACACCCCTATAGTACACTAGTATACTACATTTAATTAGATAAAATGTGTCAAATATATATTTTGGAAATGTTTCAAATTTTCAGAGCTTTAACCTCATAGGTGCATGGATTAGTGTTATCCGAAGTGGCTCAAATTTTCACCATATCACTTTTAGCCCAAGTGGTTGAAGTTTCCACCCGGCTGGCAGTGAATTTCCAAAGTAAAATTTTGATTTCCACCGTAAGAAATGCGCCAATAAAAAGTTTATTACCCATTTTTCTTAATAACTTTTCCACCTTTAATTAAAATAATTTTTCTTGATCAAAATATCTTTGAGAAATAGTGTTAGTTTTACAACAGAGAATCAAAGGCAAGTTCACAAAAAAAATTATTGAAATTATTCAAAATAATCTACTGCGGATTATTTTGAATAGTGTAAAAACACGCGTGACGAGGCAATGCGTTTCCAGAGTGGTCAAAAGTTTAATAAGGACCTATTCAGTTCAGTAGTGATTGTCATTTAAACAAGTTTGCACATTTAGTTCCTTTAATGCAAGTCCATTTTTATTTTTTCTTCCTAATGCAGCTTAATACTGCTTGTGTTAGTTGCTTTGGAGCTGTTGGAATGTTATGCATCTAATAAAGATACTACATGGTTTTTTCCATAAAGGGTGTTCCGGTATCAATAGTGATCGTGATTTAAGGTTTTAAATTAATCAAATTAAAAATCGAATGTCGAAGGGTTAAAAATTAAAACTTATACCAGCCATACTGGATCCGCCATTTTAAATTTTTTGATTCTGATTTCATTTTTGAGCTACCAGAACCTTCATTAAATACAATTTTTAGTCTCGTTCTTTAAGTTTTTACCAAAACTCTGGAATGCTGAAAAAAAGCGAGATCTTATGATACTTTTTTTATGAAAAGTTAGTTTGGACCGGTAGATCTTAGGTACAAGATATTTTTGGAAACAAACTGGCATTAAAAAATCCTTAATAACTATTGGAACTTTTTTTGGAAAAGCATGTTTTTCAACAATATGTTCAATTTTAATACTCAAATAAAAAATTAATAAGTTTTCTCATAAATATTCAGTTGTTTTCCGTTTTTATTTTGGGAACTGTATTTAACTTATTAGTTTGTGATAACCAAAAAATTAAAATTCTTCATATAATACCTAAATTCATAAACGGTTTGTAAAATTGTAGGAGGTTTATTGAACAAATTTTGTATGAAAATTTCGTTTTGTAAACCTTCTATAACATTTCTTAAATTCAAAAATATCAAAAAAAATCTGAAATTTTTATTTGGAACTCTTCTTAACAAAATTCCGTTAGATGTTATATTTTATTCACTTAATACCCAACATTTGTATATTTAATTTTAATTTAATTTAATTTCTTTATTTATTACAATAACCTAGCCTATATGCCATAATCGGTTACAAATTTCTACTAAAAGTAAAAGTATATTCTGAAAATATAATTAAATTTTCGCTCTACCTGAAATGTTCTTTTTGCCAAAATATTCGGTCTCAGGCCCACAATCGTATCTTGATTCCCGTTCACCCTAATGTCCAGTAACTTTTAAATTAAGGGAAATACGTTTGAATTTTTAAAAAAGTTATGCTTTTAAAGTGCTTATTTTTATTCGTAGAAAAAGTTATAGAAGTTTATAAAAATCAAAATAAACCAATACGTTGATCTTGACTACACACAGTGCATTGTAGTGGTTCCAAACAAAAGAAATTTTAACAATTTCGGATCTCCAGAACTACTGATCCGATCAAGAAAAGTTGACTATCGTGGGTATATAGAAGACTTCATAACTTCCCAGCAAAATCTTTCTTTATCAAATAAGTGGTTATATAATAGAAATTCATAGCTCCGCACAACTTATTTTTTGGCGTCTAAACTCATTATTTTTGTTTGGCGTGGTCGTTTTTATAAGTAGTCACACTTACCTGTCCGCTTACGAAAATATGAGAAATAAGTAGTTATGAGATTTTGAATAATAAGTGGTTACACACATGCTTACAAAAAGTTTAATTATAAGTGGTTATCCGATTGCTTACTTGATTCTTAAAAATAAGGAGTTAGGCAAATAAGGAGTGAGATCATAAAAATGTTAACACACATTTTTGCCTATAACTTTGGTTTAAAGCTTCTCATATTTTTTTTTTCGGCATTTACATTTTAAAAATATGTCAGTTAATAAATTAATTTACATCATGAGTTTTAGTTTGCAATTTTTTACAGAATGGACGATGAAAAAAAATTGCCAAAGAAACTAATGTATGCCGACAAACAGTTTCAAAATTGGTAAAAAGGTATCTAGAACACCTAACAATTGAAAGGAAGCCGGGAACAGGAACAACGACTGGTTATCATAACATTGGTAAGGCATATAAAGTTAAAAGCATCCTTACGAGAGCTCCTAACACATCTGACGGAAAAACAGCTCGGTTAGCCCAATGCTAGGACTTTTTTATACGTAAAGTGAAATGTAAGGCAGGACTAAAGTGCTACAAAGTTAAAAAAATTACCGATAGAAACGCTTTTAAAATTTTGGAGGCCAAAACCAGAGCTCGAAAATTAAAATCAAATTTTATACAAAAATACAACTTTTGTGTACTGCACGACAAAACTTATGTCCTGGCTGATTTTTCGCAGCTCCCTGGTCAAGAATTTTATGTTTCCGATGTTCGAGGAAATGTTGCGGAAAAATTTAGGTCGAAAAAGCAAACGAAATTCCCTAAAAATTCCTAGTATGGTAAGCCATATGTAGCTGTGGCCAAAGAAGCCAGTCATTTGTGACATCTGGCTCTATAAACACCGAAATTTATATCAAGGAGTGTTTGCAGAAGAGACTTCTTCCATTTTTGAGTCAGCACAATCTATCCACTTACTTTTGGCCCGATTTAGGATCTTGTCACTACAGCAAGAAAGTGCTGGAGTGGTATAATGATAATAATGTGGTTTTTGAACCAAGAGAGGCAAATCCACCAAACTGCCCGGAACTCAGCCCAGATGAGAGATATTGGGCTCTTGTTAAAATGGAATTAAAGGACACGAAAAAGGTCTCCCAGGACATGCAATATTTCAAACGTAGATGGACCACCTGCTCTAAAAAGGTGACAGAAACTACCATTAAAGCCTTAATGGGAGGGTTTTCGGAAAAAGTGGATAACTTTGTTCGTGGTGGTTAGAATTCCATGCGGTTTTTTTGTTTGATTTTGTATTAAATTTCATTTAATAAAAATTTGGTGTGAAGTCTGAAAATTCAGTGGTTTGTTTTTTATTTAACTTTATGTGTGTTAAAATTTTTATGATCTCACTCCTTACTATTAGCATAAGGAAATACATTCAGAAAAATTTAAGTGTTCTCTAGTGTGTAATTTTAGGACTCGTCATGAAAATTTAAACATAAAACATATTTACATATAATAAAAAAATGTAACTGCCCAGCCAGCAATTTCGGAGCGCTCATAAATAAGATTTTTAAATGGCTCATAGAAATAATTATTGTTTTTTTGAAAACACTCTTATTTTGGTAGAAAATATGAACCCTCAGAAAACAATCTAAAAAGCTGTCTCAAAACGAGGGTTCATTTTTCGGACTCAAAGAAGATTCCAAAATTATTTAAATTTATGAAGAAAATTTCGATTTTATACGTTCTTTTTTGTGAGTCATTTCTGAGTACACAGGGGGCTTTTTTGGACGGACCACTTTCATAGGAAAAAGTGGAAAAATGTTTATGTTTTTGGAGGTCATTTCTAAGTCATTAATGATCATCTTTGTTTGCTGGGTGTGTGAAAAGTAGTTATTTAAACTAATACGAGTAAGTCATTATTTTATATTTAGAAACAATGAATACAATAGGCCGTTATTAGGAAGTCATTATTTTATATTATAAAATAATGCAAAAGGTAATGATATATCATTTTTGGTAATGCAGATAGTAATGAGGTGTCATTACCAATATTTTGCTCGGTTAGCTCTTTTACAAATGTGGGCGATTTGGTTGATTTCAAACTTTTTATAGTCTATAAGTTAAAGAAAAAAGGATTTAATTACCATAGTATTTTTTATAGTACAAAAGATATTATACTTCGAATTTCGAAATCTTAATATTTTATGTTTATTTTCTTTTTAGTTTTACGTTTGAAAGTTCTTCACTATGTAAACTCCCGTTTGGAGGGAAAGGTTAATCTCTTAAAAGTTGGGTTAACTGCTTATTCAAACAAACCCATTATTGCCCAACTGGCACTTTGGACAAGTATACAATCTATCACATATAAAAACTTTAACGTTTCGCTGATTTATACTTTAATTTAATGTCTTATAGGAAAACAATTTGAAGCATATTTTTCCGTTATTTTCCTCTCGCGTTTTGGAAACATTCCCGCTAAGCCTCAAAACAGGACATATTTCAAGCAACTACCAAAATTTTATCAAAAATTAACTGGGTTAATTTATAAATTTAATTTATTTTGACTGAAAGTTTGAAATTCTATCAAATATCGTTCAGGTAATTTTTGGGCAGAAACACGTAGTAAATTTGGCACCATTATATAAAATTGCCAAGAAACGGATAATTTGCATGCTTTTAAACGCTGTGTGGTTTACAATTATTTTTCGTTCTCCCTGAATGGTTTATTATTACTTTTTTCAATTTGTAAAAGGTAGATGTCTCTTTTTATCGATAGTTTATTTCCGAGAATAGAATTTTCTGGCGAATATTTGGTATCAAAAATTTAGTGTTGCTTTCCTCTTCATGCGTAATAAACACAGATAAAAATATCACCAAATCTTATGTGACAAATATATTTGTTAAAGTTCAGTTTCCATTTCAACAACATTTTTAATTGAATTAATTAAATATTTTGTGGATATGACAAGTTTTCAATTTTTGTTTCAATCCAACTTGTTTGTTAAAAATCAACAAGGTTTTTTGCTGACGCGGTTATTATCGTCAATTCGAGCCAGTGAACTAGTTGATTCAAATCGTTCGTTTTTGTTTTTTTTTTAGTTAACGAAAATTAAATACACTCACAATATTTTATTCTTAAAAACAACCTAAAATACATATTAAATTTTTTGAAAACACAATTACAAAAACGACTACTAATTTTTCATTATATTGAAACCATTTTGCTATTTATTTTCAAACATTGTTTAAACAATCCATAAAAGAAATAAAAATAATTAAAAAGTCTATTAAAATAACCATCAATTTTTAACTGACAAAACGTAAAAAAACGATTTTGTGGTTTATTTTTTCATATTTGAAAGTTTTTTTGTTTGTATTTTCAAAACACTACACCATACAAAACACACACGTTCATATTTCATATTGGCTATGTTTGTGTGTATGAGTAAAGCATTCCTTGTATATTGAATTAAAATAATTTAGTATATAAACAAACTAAAGGTATTCATTTAAAGTATTTACGACTCGTATACTGTGTATATGTTGTAAGTTTACTCGATTAATGTCAAAACTAGTTTACGAGCCCTGGTAAATATACGCTTACATTTTTGTGTGTAAACTTTTTCGTATTTATACATACATATATTTGAATATTGTCAAAAATAAAATTTGGTGTGTTTTTTTTTTTATTTTCTGTTTTATTTGTTTTTAAATCATACACATTTAAAAATTCTGTGTTTAATTTATGAAAAGATCGAAAAAGTGGCTAAATGCAAAATTGAGATGTGAATAGTTTTGAAAGGTGCGTTCATTCAAATAAACAGCTAAAGTTATAAATATACACGATTACAAAAATAAACGGTTTGCGAGGGCATAAATCCAGATAGATGAATACCACTACTATTTTATCAAAAAAGAAAACGTAAAATAAAATATTTGACTTTAGAATATTTGACTGCAAATAACAACTCCTACAGACGATACATATTTTTTTCTAGTTTGCTTTTTATTGATTGATAAAAAAAGTTAAACAATATGTTTCAATGTATTTTAATTGATTCTTCAATTGAAAACAAACATTACCTATTACTTTTTAAATAAACCTCAATCGGTTATGGAAAATATATTGTGAGTGTACAATTCAAGTTTCGTCACTATATTGGAGCATCTAGCAAAAACACAGTATAATATCATTTAAATAGAATTTACAAAGTGCCTTCATCTATTTCTATCTTGCGCAAGTATTCTGAGTTGCGGCCAAGTCATCCCTCTTCTGTTCACTTCCGTTTCAGTTGATCTTGGCCACGTAAATTTAGACCGGTATCTGCATATTCTGCATTCTTTTGTGATTAAAAATAAAAAAAATTTACTTTTTTTTTAATTTCGAACAAAAATATTATTATTTTCTAAAAAACCATTTCGATTTCAAACAATTCATTGCAAATAGATACAAACAATTGTTTTAAGATCGAACATGATGATCAGTTCATATCATTAAAATTGTGAATCGTCCAATTGAACTAGTTCGTTCATAAACGGGACAGCGTAAATTAAATACAAATAGTTTTCTCGATCAATATATCGTGGGGAAATATGTCTGGTTTCAAAATACATCGGTTTATCAAATCAGAGAATCAAAGACAAGTGCCCAAAAAAATTATGGAAACTATTCAAAGTTATCGATTGTATACTCATAAGAAAATTGCAAGATAAGTACGCGCGACCAGACAATGTGTTTCCAGAGTGGTCAAAAATCTCAACGAGTACCTAAGAATTGATAGAAAGCCGGGTAAATCTAAAGGACCCAGAAAAACCAAAGTCAAAGAGGTCCAGACTTATCGAGAGCGATACAGAACATTTCTGGCCGCAAAGTTGCGCGGTGCGTGCAGCAATTTTCGGAAACTTGCGCAGAGTTAAAGCTAAAGTTGGACTAATACACCTAGAAATGATAGGAAGAACGTTGATGCCAAAAAACGAGCAAAACTCTGTGTTACATTTTTCAGTGGCGCAATTTTATTAAATAAAAAATGTGATTGTACAACAAATATGTATTTTTTATTTACGGTGTGTTTTTTAATGAAAAAATAAATTAAAATCAACAAATTCGATTTTTAAATTCTGTTTTGAATTTCAACAAACTTGTTTTTTAATACGGCAACATCGTTTGTTAAAATTTGCTTCGAATTGCAACAAATGTGATCGTTGGCTATTTAATTGAATGTTGCTTGTATTTACAAAATCAATTACAGGTGCAATTTCTATTAAAAGTTTAATTGTGTTTACAAAAAGTTTAATTGCATTTACAAACTATTTTTATCTGTGAAGGTGTGGCGCTATTGAGTTTAACTGAAAGTTTAGAATAAGTATTTGTAATTGCAAAAATGCCTTAAAAAAGCACCCGGTCAGAAATTGCCGGTGGTTTGAAAAATCAAGCACTGGCAAACAAACCACTGGCTAACTGCGGTGGTATAAATAAATGGCGTTTTTGATAGCGTTATAAAAAAACTAAAACACTGTCACAAAATTAGATTACACAGAAAAAATTATTAACCTTAAATCTATTTAAATATATGTTAAAAATAAAAATTTTTTCTAAACAAATATTTAATTGAATCAATTAACATTTTAATTGATTTTTAAATATTTCCGCAAATATTTGTTACATAATTATGTGTAATATAATTAAACTGTATGCATATATGTGAAGCGCAAAATAGAAAGGGACCTAAGGTCTCCAAATATATAAACATGACACACACACTTTTTTACAATTTCATATATTTTGTTTTTTTAATTTTCAATCAATGTTTTAATTGATATTATTACTAATTTAATTGAATTTTGTTTCAATTAATCGTATACAATTTTTAGTAATTAATAGTATCATTTGAGTTATAGGTGCAAAATCAATTAAAATTTTAATTAATATAATCAATTTCGTTGTTAAAATTCATTAATAGTTTTTTCTGTGTAGGGACCTATATAAAGGTTTGCTATCCACTACTAAACAGTCAGAAATTTATGAAGCTTTGTTAAAGAAGGTTTGCAGTCAGCAGGTTTCGAGTTCAAATCCGGTTGCATGGAAAAAGAATTGTTTTTCATTTCTTTTAATTTAAACAAAATTTTTGTCTCATAAATTTGATTTTCTTGTTTGTGGAAAAGCTCTTTTAAAATCAACTTTTTTTTTGTTTTTCCAACGTTGGCATATTAGTTTCACCAAACTTTTTGCCAGTGCTAGCATTTTTACGCAACCAGTAGTTATGGTGATGTTATCATTCATTTATTTTTTTAAGTCACCAAGTATTATATGTGTCGGTAGCTTAGTGGGTTGACCTGCAGTCTGCCAATTTTAGATCCTGGGTTCAGATCACAGAAGAACCAAGAAAAATTCATATTAACCTTTTTTTTTTATTTTATTTTCGAAAATTTATTTATTGGTTTTGAAAACATTGAAAATTTTTTTTCCTCAGTGCTTTTCCCGTGCTTCTTGAACAGCTGGTTCTTTTGTCTAATGATATAATCATTTTGGAAATGGGAAAGAACTTTTTACATTACTTTTACCACCTGTTAAAGTGCTATCGCTTCCCCGTTTGTATTTTTCTGACTGGGTATTTAAGACCTGAAGAAGTGATTGCAATATTGCACCATCCTCCAATGACAAAATTGTACCTGACAATAACGAAACCTCATATGAAGAGCACATGGATGATAATGTCATTGATGAAAATGGTCCACTGGACGTGGCGATTGCTGCCACATGGATCGAGGGACGAGTCTAAAAGTGGTGAAATTGGGGATTTGGAAACAAGACGATATAATTCTAAAAACGCATTTAAAGCACGCAAATGGACAAAAAAAATCCTTATTTAACAGAACATCAGTAAATTGTGAATCAGATCGTGTTTGTAAATTTGTTTAAAAAGTAAGTGAAAATTTTAATTATTTTATAATATTTTTATGATAAGATGCTTGTGCAAACCAACATATTTTCCTCTCAATGCAACTTTCCTTTTATTGTTGATCTGTATTAAATAAAATATTTTTTTAGGAGTCTTGTTCTCTACTTGGCGTTGAAATCATTTGTAAGGCGTTTTCACGAAATCGGAGCTAAAAAATAAACCGATTTATCTAAGTAGCAGATAACAGTAAAACGGATACAACATATCAATTTGCCAAAGTCACACCACTAGTAGACTTGTGCAACAAACGCTATATGCAATCTGCAGTATTTGCTCACAATCTATCCATTTATGAGGAAATGATTCCCAATTTTGGAAGACATCCTTGTAAAATGTTTATAAAAGGAAAACCTACCCATTTTCGATTTAAAGCATGGTGTCTAACTTAATAAGTCCGTTAGCTTTGGAGCTGATATTGTTTTCAATATGTTGAGGGTTTTTTTTACCGAAATAATGTAAAAGAGCTGTACCCTTACCGATAACCGCATTGAATTATGTTACCAACTTTGCCCAGAGTACAACTTAAAAGTGAAAAATTAGCAAATCATTTAAAAATTTAACTAAAATGAGACGTTTTTAATTTACGTTTTTTTTTTTATATATGAAATTTTGTTTTCCAATAAATATTTTTATATACACTCTCAAAACCATTCCGTTGTTACAACCTCGTAATTCGGGTTGGTTAGAATTACGAGGTTGCGGTAACTGAATGAATTCAGTTGACAAAAAATTCGGTTGTCACAACGGAATTGTTCTGAGAGTGTAAAATAATATTTTTCGCCTTGAGCCCACTTTTCGTATTATTTCGAAAACACTATACATATCGGCCCACTGGTAAGTTAACTTAAAATCTCAGATCTCCTGAACAAATCGTTTCATTTTCTTTAAACTTTAAATATTTCTTAGATAGACCCCAAAACTACTGTATTCAAAGTTTTAGTAAATTGGGTTCATGATTTCGGCTACCGGATTATAATGGGCTAAATAATTAGATTAAACCATATATTAATATTTTTGGTTAACATTTAATCCAGTTCCTGGAATCGGCTTTAACTAATCTTAAATTCTAGGGGGTGGCTGGCTCAACATTTTTTCGACTCACCCTAATACCCACCAATGAAAGGTACACATATAGTTTGTTACTATAAATAAGTAAAATAAGAAGGTGTGTACAATATTAAATTTATTTTTATTTCTTTGTGTGTATTTATATTGTGCTATTTTTGTGGGAAATTTATAATGACTTTTGACAACTTTTCTACTTCCTTTTTACATTTTTTTGAAGCTGGTTTCGTAATTATAAAACTTTGTTTAGTAGCAACACACTCCAAACAAACACGAACACTTAAGTCAAAAAAATTGTTGGCAACATGCCATAGTTAAATTTGTTTATGACACCGTTGCATAATTGTTTAGAGAGTATAAAAAATAATTAATTACATTAAATTTAGATTTTCATAAATCTGAACTACAATAGGCATACAGATTTGTGCTGGGAAACGGATTCATTGCCAATCGAAGGCATCGGTTATGGAAACCGGATTTTTACGGTTTAGGCCTGATGATATAATGTCCTATTAAAATTTATATGCAAAACAACAAAAAAAAAATGCATCAGTTAATGTCCCAGAATATAGCTAACGGGGCTGAGAAACAAATAATATGAGTTTGACAGCAGAACTTTGGTTGCCTACACTATAATTCAGTAGTCTTTACTGGGAAAATCGGTTACTGCTAGAGAACCATTCGATTGGCAATACATGCGGTTGTCAGCACGAATCTGTTTTGTTTTCAGGGTGTATAATTAACTTTTCAAGAATAAAAATAATAGTTTTTTACACGATGAATTTCAACAAACATAAAAGACTAAAAACAAATTAAGCTTTCATACGCCAATTATAGTTCTGCCATTTTATTTCCTGTTAGCTGGCCGGAGCTTGATGGGGGTGTCATAGAAAAGTAGTATTAATTAAAAGAAAAGTAGATTTTATACTTTTCTTTTATACATAAATTTATGTTGTTCGCTCTTGCCTTGATTAATTTTAATGAACTTAATAACTGCATTAGTATACTAAAACTATAGTTGCTAGCGTTACTGCCTCCCCCTGCTCTGGTTGCATTTAGTTTCAAACAAAGTAGGCAACTGTAAAATAAATCCAACATAATTGTATCAATTCTCGCATGCTTATATTGCACATAATAACAACTGCTGCAGAATTATGTTGCACAGCTGCTGGTAATTCACCTGAAAGAAAGAACACAAAAGATGAAAATAAAAATAAGAGGATATTCAAGTAACTAACATGAGAATATAAAATGTATTTAATTAAAGTCAAACAATATGTTGTATAACACTTTGTTAAGGTAATCGAAAACAGACAAAAGATGAATAATATGAATAAATATAGAAGAATTGACTACTGCAAATATCATCTGTTTCTGACTAAGAACCGATATTTTGTGTTAAATTCAACAAACAATCAGTGTGTTCCCGTACGTTCCCAATGTTACCGAAATTTACCCAAAGTTACCGAAATTTACCCAAAAGCGTTCCCGTACTCGAGAATTGGGTAAATGAGAGCGTTAATGATAGTGTATTAGTGCTTCTCTTTTTACCAAAATTTACCCAGACTTTTTCTTCGGGTGAACTTTGGTAAAACAGCTGATGCAAATATAAACAAAAAACAATTGTGAAATTAAATTTAAAATTGTAATTAAATAAAGAAATAAGTAAAAGAAACTTGGTTTTTTGTTAAAATTAATTGAATAAAATCAAAAACAACTTTTAAATGCGAATAAATATGTCTATTTGTGCCGATTTGCAAACTGAAATTATACGTATTTTCACATCAGTGATGGGATTTTTGGCACAATCTAAGATTGATTGGTACAATGGCACAACCGATACTATTTTGGCACATTTTGGTTATCTACAAAATTTAATAGAAAATGAATTTAAAAAATAACAATTCTTTAATTTTTAGTTTCTAAGCATTTATTGGTATTAAAATACCTTTTCGAATAAAGAAAAACTAAAAAATGGCACCGAAGATATTACCGAATAAAGCACCGTAAGTTGTTTTTCACGTGAAAAAATTTCTCTCAGACTTTAAATGCGTTACATTGCAATTTAAGTTAAAAAAATTAACAATATTTTAATTTAATAACAAAGCCACAATCACAATTAACACAAAATGTCACTTTTTCACCAGAATATGGAGTATAACAGTTTTTCACGTGAAAACTGAACAACTTACGGTGCTTAATCCATAGAATTTTAAAAATTCAAATGCTATAAATTTATCTCAGAGCTTCGAAAGAATTAATTTAAGTTTAATTCATAAAAAAATTAATTCAGTTTTAGAAAATGTTTATAGGTATACCATTCCGTGCAACCATTCCTAAAGAATTCATTCATTGGCTGCATTCCCAAATCTTTAATAAGTATCGGATGAATTTAATTTATCATTCACATTTTTATTGAAAGAAAATTTTAATTCATTCAAATGTAATTAATTCCATAAGAATTCAAAATAATTCCATAAGAATGCATTTACAAAATGAAAGTTGAAAACACGGTTTCTAAGTGAAAATTGAGTTTTGGCACAATAAAGGCCCATTTGGCACATTTTAGTCACACACTTGGCACAAAACAAAATTTTTCAAGTCCCATCACTGTTTAACATTATTCTTTGAAATAAGTTTTTGGGCTAGAAAATGTGGTTTTTTGCGTTCCTGTACTATTGGGTAATTTTGTGAGAGGATTTTGTGCTTACTCTCATTTTACCGAACTTTACCCAAAAAGTAAAGAAACACACCTAATAAGTGTGAAATAAGAAACACACCTACACAAGTACCCGAAAATTTGTACAAATTCCTACAAATTTGTACAAGTTTTTACTGGAAGGTGTTTGTTTACACAATTACTCAGTAAGGAGAGAGGAAAAATAGAGGGTAAAGTGACAGTTCAATACCATAGAACTTACAAGTTTTTACTGGATGAAGTTTTGCTAGTAAGAATTTGTAAGAAAAAAAACATATGATTTAAAACATATGATTGAAGAAACAAAACATTTGTTTAAATAATTTTGAAATAATTTTTTGTAAAAATAAAAAAATTTTTAAATATAAGCTTATTTACGATGGAAGGAGTAAGTAAGTGATCATTTTATTAGGTTTTATTTATTAATCCAATAATTTGAATAGGTTTATTTCGCAATCTATTTTCTCGGCAAATCTAGCGATACTTCAACTCGTTTAGGGGGATAAAATATAATTTAGCTATTAGCGAGAAAACTAGCGATTTTTCTTTTTAAGACAGTCTTCACATTTTCTTAGCATTTTTTTACATTTATTTCCTTGACAGAATTTTTGAATCATTATTATTCAGCGATTTATCGGTAAATTTTTATGGAAAACAAAAAAGTTCGAAAAATTTGGCGATGTATCAATAATTTTTTAAGAAAGTTTTAAGAAGTTTGAAAAATATAGATATTTTTGTGAAATTTTTCAACAGAACCTAAAAAGTTCGTGCAATTTAGGGATTTATCGCTATTTAATTTTTTTTATAATTTAGATATTTTCTAGTGATTTTTTAGTTTGATTTAGCGATATTTTTACGGAAGAAGTTGGCAGCAGTATTTTACTAATTCTTACAATTTTTCTGTTTGCAAATTTTTAGATATTTTTCTTTTTGAGAGTAAATTTTGCCTTACTCTCTGTAAATTTGTTACTGAGTAATTTTTACTGGACTTTACTGGAAAAGTACCCAAACACACCTAATATTTTGTGTTAAATTCAAAAAATCTAAATTTAAGAACAAAATTTGTTAGCTAGATTCAAAGTGACAGAGTACTCCACTCTGCAGAGTGGAGTGTACACTGAAAATATTATTTCAGTAACTGACTGCAGTTTTTTTAAATCGTTATCCATACATTTATTTTTAAATGATTATACAGTTAAAATGCAAAGAGATATATTTTTCAACTTTTTTGGCTTCATTTAAAAAATAAATTACATATAATACCGATTTTCCGTTACAGTTAATATTTTTATTTAATATGTTTTTTAAAAAACGAAACTGAAAATAAAAATGCATATTAATTACAATATTAATTGTATTTTGTCTACACGACGAGTTTGAAAAAACAACACTTTACTATAAAAAATGCCCTGTAAAAACCATGCGTCAATGTGGCAACATTTGCGAAAAGGCGACAAAGAGGAGATAAGAAGATAAACAAAAAATCTAAAGTGGAATGTTTGTATGTCTGTTTGATCACTTCTGAGAGTAAATTATCATATAGAAACAATCTGACAATAAAAATATAAATAATAATACAATTTAATGGAAAATCACTGATAAAGCCTGTCCATAAAAAAAGCAGAAACTGGATCTAGTCTGATTTACAAATTTAATGTGTTTATAACTTTTGAAGATAAGGTTTATTCTTATTCTTATCCACAAACCTACTAAACTAGAAACCCTTTCAGATTTTTAGTTAATTTCTAGGTCAGTTAAAAAAGCGGAATAAACTAAATATCATTTATTCTTACGGATTTTGTAGTTAATTTTTTTAAAGTTAAAAAAACGAAATAAATGAAAATTCTTCATTTTTTTAAGGATTTTGTAGTTAATTTATTAACATTTAAATATAAATGAAAAGTTCTTTTGATTTAAATTAGAAGATAGTAGACTGGTTTTTCAGGTGACTTTTCAGGAGATTTTTCATTTATTTTAAATTACATTTTCAGTTAGTTTAAACTGTAAATTTCCAAGTGGGTATTTTTTGCCGAAAAGTATAAACATTAACCCTATATGGATCAAGTTACACAAAATAATAATTTTTATTACGTAGGTTTGAGGTTAAGAAGAAGAATAAACATTTTTAAATGTTCACTTTCACAATTTAAATTATAAAAAATAAATTAAATTATAAAAATTCCAAAATTTGGCAAAAAAAGAAGAAATTTTATAAAAAAGTTATAACCCTAATAGTAATACTGAATTTAACAATCAATTTCGAAAGTATTTAAATATTTTGGAAATGTAAATGTTTGCTCGTACATTAGCACGAGTTTTCCGTATGAATCATTGCTGCATATTAACAACTACATTGTAAAAGACAACTTTTCAATTATATCAATAACTTTTTTCCATTATTAATGGAAATGAAAACAAATACAGGAAAATGAACAAATTATTATGGTATGAGCATTTCGACATCCATTAAATTAATTAAGAAATGAACAAAATGGAAGCAAAATAAAAAATAAGCTTACCTGTCAACACTTGCACTTGTACAATAGCCGTGAATAGTCTACCAATCGAACATGAATAATTACCACTGTCCGATAGCCTAGCATCAGTTATAGTTACTCGACTCGTAAGCCATTTATCGTTCGAACTGTAAAATAAGAGATAAAAGAAAATGTATGTTTAATAGCGTCAGTTTAAATATAGTATTACCTAAGAAAATTATATATTGACTTAAAATTTAAACTGTTTTATATTACATTTTGATTATTATTCAAAGTAACAGTCATAAGCAGTTGAATTTGTGCACGTTATAATCACTTAAATTTTATATTTACATAAAACACATATCAAAGTTTAAAGAGGTTTTCGTATTTGTTTTAAATTTTGCACAGTTGGAGATGTTTTCTGATAACAGCAACCTACACCAAAAAAATAAGTCAGTTAGAAAAATAAACAAAACTTAATTTCTATTAAGTGTACTAGTTTTCAGCAAATTTTTTTGTTGAAATTTTGCTTTCATTAAAAATTTTAGTTAAATTTTTTAAGTACTAAACATAATTTGAACTAATGTTTTAGTAATTTATTTTACTACCAAATTGTTCTTATAAACATATTGGGCACACCTTGGGGATTTCAATTACATTTCAATTACAATTACTTCTAATTGATAATTGAAAATTTTTAATTACAAATAAATGTAATTGAAATTAAAAAAAACTCAATTACATTTCATGTAATTGTAATTGAAAATTTTCAATTACAAATTACAAGTAATTGTAATTGAAAGTGATTTCAGTTACAGATTTCAATTACATTTTCAATTACATTTAGAATTAAAAAGTGTTTCTTGTTGAAATTTTGTATAAAAAATTGACTAGGATAGGTAGGATAGGCGTGGCTAAGTATAAAAGTATATGTAATTCGTCATGTCGGGTTGACCCCTAACTTGTGCTTTTTGTCATTGTTTCTTTTCCGAAAAAATGTAATTGTAATTTACATTTTTCAATTACAATTACATGTAATGTGTAATTGCAAATTTTCAATTACAAATTACATATAATTGTAATTGTTCTTTTTTAAATTACAATTACAAATAATATGTAATTGTAATTGAGATTTTTTCAATTACAATTACATGTAATTCCATGTGTAATCAGTTACAAAATGTAATGATTAAACCCGCAGGCCTGATATTGGGTAATTTTTTCTGTGATATTCCTCGGCTCCTGTTCAACTGTTTCTAATAGCGTGTTTCCTAAAAAGTCTGTTAAAAGTGGGCGGGATAGAATAAATGGGCGTGGTATTGCCCATACAATCCAAATTCTTAAAGGGCTTTATATTGGCTTCTGTTGAACATACTTGAGCAAAATATGCCAAAAGTGGGCGTTATAAGAAAATAGGGTGTGACACCTCTCATACAATTAAAAATCCTTAATTTCTTTATATTGTCTTCTGTCTAACATATTTGAGCAAAACTTAGAATGATATCAAATGAAAGTCAGATTAAAAAAGTTATTTTTTTTATTTTATTTTTCTGAGCAAAAATAAAAGTCATTTTTTGACTCTTATTTTTTTGAGAAAAATAGAAGTTATTTTCCGACTTTTATTTTTTCGTGCAAATAGAAAAGTCGTTTTTTAGTAAAGTGTTGTTTAGACCAACTGCAATTAATATTGTAATTGATATGTATTTTTAATTATTTTAGTTTAACTATGAATTAGCCACACTATAAGCAAGGCCTTACCGTGGGTGAGATGGCTTAGCTGTCGAACTCTAGTATAGTTACGTTTGTAATGTAGGAGTGCATGGGTTCGATTCCTATAGCCGACAAGTTGTTGAAAAAATTATTATATAGAGACAATCTGACAAATAATATAAACAATAATATAATTTAATAGAAAATCACTTATGAAGCCTGTACATAAAAAAGGCAGAACTTGGATCTAGTCTAACTTGCAAATAAATAATGTGTCTATAACTTTGGAAAAAACGTTTATTCTTCTTAACCTCAAACCTACTAAATTAAAATTAATAAAAATACAAATTAATTACAATATTAATTGCAGTTGGTCTATATGACGCGTTTAAAAATAAAGGGTGTTTTTTTAAACCCAATAGAACTTGAAATTGTAAAAAATAACACAAAAAATTAAATTGTAATCAAAATTTTTTTTTATTGGAAAGATCAATACGTGACATTAACATTTGAAAATGATTTCGGGCATATGGGCACCGCGGCTGTTCTTGACGAAGCGCATTCTGGACGTCCAATTTTGGGCCACTTTTTCGAGCACTGCTGGCCGTATGTCACGAATAACACGAACAATGCTGTCCTCCAAGGCATCAATTGTTGCTGGTTTATCAGCATAAACCAGTGACTTCACGTAGCCCCACAGGAAATAATCGAGAGGTGTCAAATCGCACGACCTTGGAGGCCAATTGACAGGTCCATTTCTCGAAATCAACTTATCGCCAAATTTTGATTTCAATAAGTCGATGGTTGCGTTCGCCGTATGGCACGTAGCGCCATCCTGTTGAAACCACATCTCCTCCGGATCAATGTCATCCATATTTTCAAACAAAAAATCATTGATCATGGTGCGGTAACGATCTCCATTGACCGTAACGCGAGCTCCGGCCTCATTTTTGAAGAAATAAGGTCCGATGATGCCACCAGCGTGAAAACCGCACCAAACGGTGCATTTTTCTGGATGTAATGGAGTCTGTAGGGTCTCTTGTGGATTGGTCTCACTCCATATGCGGCAATTTTGCTTATTAACAAACCCGTTAAGCCAAAAATGCGCCTCATCGCTGAACACAATTTTGCGTCTATAAGTTGCGCGAATCGACGACTGATTTTCAAAGTAAATTTGGATAATTTCGTAGCGTTGTTCAAGCGTGAGTCTATTCATGATGATTTGTCAGAGTATACTGAAACAAATAAAAAAAAATGTTTCATCAAAATTTAATTTTTTGTGTTACTTTTTACAATTTAAAGTTCTATCTAGCTTAAAAAAACACCCTTTAAAAACACTTCACTAAAAAAATAAAAATGCCCTGTTGGCAGTCGGTTTCCGATATACACAAATTGCCTGTACTTGAACGTAAAAACCATACGTCAGTGTGGTAACATATGCGAAAAAGGTGACAAGGAGGAGATAAGAAGATAAAAAAAATCTAAAGTATAATGTTTGTGTGTCGGTTTGATCACTTCTGAGAGTAAAAAGCAATAATGTAGGAGTGCATGGGTCCGATTCCTACAGCAGACAGATTGTTGAAAAAATTATTATATAGAGACAATCTGACAATAAAGTATAAACAATAATACAATTTAATGCACAATCGCTAATGAAACCTGTCCATAAAAAAGGCAGAAACTGGATCTAGTCTGATTTGCAAATTAATAATGCGTTTATAACTTTGGAAAAATACTTATTCTTCTTCTTAACCTCAAACCTACTAAAAGTGGTTTTTTTACTTTTATTTTTTCGAGCAAAAATATAAAAGTTGTTTTTTGACTTTTATTTACTGGGCAAGAATAAAAGTAATCTGTTGACTATAATTTTTTGGAGCCAAAATAAAAGTAATTGTTTCGAAAAAAAACACATTAAAATATTAAAATTTCGGCAAATTCATATCAGACAGTTTTCAGTTATCATTGATTAAAAAACAAAATTGACTCTTGCTCAAAAACTTAAGATAAAAAATAACTGTTAATTGTGTTCGTAAAATAAAAGTAAAAAATAAATTAATGAAGAGTTGGGGTGATGCCCACAAAACAACTGGGCATCACCCCATCGGCTTTGTAGCGAAAGACGAAAATGCCGCATTCTGCCTTGCTGGTCTTATCGAATTTTTTCAATAATTTTTATTCTTTGTAATTTACTTGCAAAAATTGTATCATCTTTCTTTGATTTGAAAAATAATTTAAACAGAAAGTGATATTAATTTATGATCTTGAGTCAAACTAGAATAACATTCATTTACTTAAATAACAGATCAACTAAGAACATTTCCCCCATTCATTATTTTTTTTTTTGTTAGGAATACACCTTTATATGTATATTATACTGAAAAAAATAACTACCAATTTTTTTCTAGAAATAAAAAAAAAAATTTTTTTAATGTTTTTTTAGGTTTTATTCACATATTTTAATTAAATTACCAACTGATAAAAAAAAACAAAATTTATTTTTGAACTTGGGAAGCACAGTCATTAAATTACTACCGCTTAAATTTAAATATTTTTTTTAATTGGTATGCGAAAAAAATTTAATTAAAATATTAATTTTGGCAGAAAAATCGGTTAAACTGCACTTTATGGGGTTTGGAAAAAAAAGATGACCCTCTCTGGAATTAAAAAATAAAAAACCCGAAATTAATTTTACGAGGGACTCGGACCCAGGAGGTCCGTAGGGGGCAAAAAACAGGTGCACAAAGTAACATGCAAGTGTGGGTACTCAAATTAAAGAAAATTCTCTCACGATTCCAAAAGTGTTATTTTTTTATATCCTTAAACGCAGCCCCAACTAGAGCTATTTTAGTCCCTTAGGAGGGGGAACTCCGAATGATAAGATTTTGTTTAATTAAAAACCGATTTTACCCAAATTTGGCGCAAATATGGCTTTACTTTTTATCAATTCACATGCTAAATGTTATGACGATAGGACAATTTTTGAATGTTTTATAAAGATTTTAAGATAAAGGATGTATGGCAGGACTCAAAGTCCTTGCTTCGGTTTTGATAAAAATTGACACAAACGTTTCCAGTTTTATGTGTATCTCAATAGACACTTTTCGTAATTTTATGTGCATTTATGAAGCTAAAATAATATTTTTAAATTTCAGAACGTATGGGAGGTGGGCGTGTCCGTTTCCCGATATTTCCTAAAATTAAAATTTTTCTTAACTAAAGGGTTTTATGTCAGTGTACCAAATTTCAAAACTCTGTCTCCACTCCTTCTTTTTTTTTTGTCCCATCGTTATATGGGATCAAAGCACTGTACAGGGGGCTTCAAGGTCTTCTGTCAAAATTCAATATTATTTTTTTGGATAGAAATAATACATGGTTAACTTATAACAAATTTTTCATTTGTATCACAGATTCACATTTTTTAAATATGTTTAATATTAAAATCTTAATGTTACACATATTTAGTAATTTAGTCATTATTTTTTGCTTGTTTTGTTTTTGAATCTAGTATAAGTGTTATTAGTATAAACATTTTTTGTCAGTTAATTCTCTTTAAAATAGTAGTTAATATCTAACAAACTTCACATTTCAGAATTATAACTTTCTTCTTTGAAATCCTTTCGTGATCTTACGTGTCTTCGAGATAAAATAAGTGGATCCGAAGAGGCCGCCAAAATATTGATAAAATCCTAATTCTGTCTAATCCGTCAAATTTTGCAAGTATTCGCGTATCAACATTTTTTTTTTAATCTTTGTTTTTACATTCTTGGGCTTCTTCTGACAACTCAACAATTGAGAAATTCGGGCTCATCGTTTTCAAAAAATGCCCTGGACGTATTGCCACCATTCGTATTTCCGTCCCTACATAGAAAGAAAATACAAAATTCTAATTAAATTTTTAAACACCTTTCTCATACGAAATTTGTAAATACAAAAAAAAAACTTTTTAAAAAGGCACCAACAAAGAAATTTGTAAATTCAAAAAAATGTTCTCTTTTTTTTTGTAACTTTGAATTTTTATTTTTAAATAATTTTTATATGAAAGATAACAATTTACAAACGAGTTACAAATATTTCAAACAAAAAAATTGTTGAAAATAAAATTTCAATTTAAAATAAAATGTGATTGCTTTTACAAAGTTGGTGCCTACAGTTTTTTTTGTGCATGCTTTGAGCAGTCTACTTTTAGTCCATGCTTCTTGAAAAATTCTTATGTAATTTTTTTTTCGAATATTTTGATTTTCCTTTGGCGTTGTATTCGCATTAAGAGCTTTTACATCTGTCGAAATTGTATAATCTAGCTTCAGAATGAATATCATACACCTAATTCCAGCATGCCATGGAGAAATTGCATATTCATAGTTATGTTCATCACTTGTTGAATCATCAAAATTTTGAAAGTCTTTCTGAGCCTTATTACAGATTGAAATTGCACATTTCAAAGCTGATATCATTTCAACAACAGAAGGTCCCAGGTTATCAATTTGATCTTTTATATCAGTTATTATTTTTTAAGGCTCCTTTGCTTACTGAATGGCAGTCGGCAAAAATGAACTGATGATGGGCGAGGATTTTTACAGTGCCTAGTACAAACTTCAGGTAAACTTTGAATAGTCTCGCAGTATGATCCATCAAGTCTTGAAGTCCACCAAGTCTATAGATACTTCGGTTACATTTGAATGAGGCGGCACTGCTTCCTTTTTTGCAGATGTAAATTTTTTTATCCAGGAAGAATATTAAGATTACGATCCTTTAGGGACCTTTGTAAAATAGAATATTTTTCCTTTGATAATCCCAAGTCCATAAACAAAGCTGAGGCCTCTTCCAAGGTATAACTTTTAAGTAAAGCATTTGTTGGCATTGGAATAATATCTTTTATCCTGTGTAGTCACATTGAGTTTGCCGTCGCCACTACTTTTGGAACGTCCGACCTTGTGTTTTAATTTCATTTTATTTCATTTCGTTTATTAACCCAGCAAAAATAGACATTACCGAGTAATTAAGCGAGTAAGTAGCACACAAAGGTTTTCACTACTTACCAGGCTATTTACTCGCAACATTACTTTTGTTCGCGATGTCCAAAAATTCATGGGTGGTCATTACCCTCTCGCTTACAAAAAAAGTGCGAATAACGAGTTACCCATAGCGAAAGAATAAGTAGTTACTCACAAAGATAGAATAAGTGGTTACTCAGAAGTAAGGAAATAAGTGGTTAAACTACATTGTAAAATAGTTGGTCATATTGGCAAAATAAAACTTTTTACCTTGGAAAATTTCCTATTTAGTTCAAAAAAAATTTATAAATAAAATATTAATATAAAAAAGTCTTAATCAGTACTTATTTAATCAATTACCAGTAAGTGATTACTTTGTACGAATATATAAGTACATCTATAACTTATTATCGGTAAGCCATTATTTTGTATTTTAAAGTAATGCAAAGTTAATGCCCTATCATTACTTGGTAATCCGTATGGTAATGACCTGTCATTACCATGTTTTTGCTGGGAATAAGTCAAAATTTACAATGTTATACTCTAGTTTCATTTCCAAAATCCACAAATATTCACATATCAATTTGTGTCTCTATTGGATTATGATAACTTAGTCCCAGGTTGGCCAAAGATGGGATTTGTTTTTTTATAAATTTGCAAAACTCTATGTAGTTTTGAGTTTTTTAAAATTTTGTTCAACAAAATATAAAAAAAGTGGTCAACGCATAGGGGTTTATTAAATACACCTTAGAGAATAATTCCACTGAAAATTACACATATCCCTCTTAACAGCGACGGCGTTTTAAATTTGAAAATGTTAGAGAAAAGTGTGATTTTTGCCAATAATTTAGATAATAGTATTAATTTTTGTGTTTTTAGCTAGCTGGAACAAAATCACTTCCGATTTCCTTTAACTCTGATACAAGAGATTGTTTTCCGAAAATTTTGTAAAACTACGATAACGTTAACTCTTTCTTTACCAAGGTCAAAGGTGAAATTTTTGATATTTTTAGATTTTTCCTGGAAGTATATCAAAACAATGTGTTATTTCTTGCGGAACTTGGTAAAAGTTATCCAAATAACTCTGTTAACACCAAATTTTATACATAGTAATAAAAAATTAGAAATTAACCCTTATAGGCACATGAGGTAAAAATGAGGTAAAATTTTTGAAATGTAAAAAAGTGTCATTTGACATGAAAATCGATATAAAAACCTTTAATTAAGCATTTTCTAGAAAAAAATCAAAATTAACCTGTTTGAGAGCATGGTGTCAAAATGACCCATTTTTTATGTTAAGGAACGCTGGTTGGCTGAAAAATGTATTTAGAAACCATAAAAAATCGAAATTAGCTGTGTTTGTGTGACTGCCTATCAAAGTTATCTAGAACGATTTTGACAGTTTTTCAACGTATTCCGGCGTTCTACTTTCAAAATTATTCGAGATAGCACCCTACGGGAAATTTTAACAAACTGTCACCGAACTGGCCCCTTTATATGAAATAGACTGATCACTTTTACATGGCGTTGTCATAGGAGGTGGAAATTGACCCCTGTGACATGTCACAAGACAAATCCTAGGACAGGTTACTGAACTCTCAATTTCAGGGACCTGTCCTGGGATTTGTCTTGTGACATGTCACAAGGGGTCAATTTCCACCTCCTATGACAACGCCATGTAAAAGTGACCAGTCTATTTCATATAAAGGGGCCAGTTCGGTGACAGTTTGTTAAAATTTCCCGTAGGGCATTGATAGGAATGCCGCACAAACACAGCTATTAACTCCTTTCGTCACATTTTTTAAACAACAATTTATGGTTTTCACATAATTTTTTTAGCCAACCAGCGTTATTTAATATATAAAAAATGGGTCAGTATGACACCATATTCACAAACAGGTTAATTTATATTATTTTTCTATAAAATCTTTAATTAAAGGTTTTTATATCGATTTTCATGCCACAATTACACTTTTCTCTAAAATTTTCAAATCTAAAACGCAGTCAATATTAAGTTAAAAGTGGGATATGTGTAGTTTGCAGTAGAATTATTCTCTATGGTGTATTTAATAAAATCCTATGCGTTGACCACTTATTTTTTTATATTTTGTTGAACAAAATTTAAAAAAAACTCAAAATTAGAGATTTGCTAATTTATAAAAAAAAATCCATTTTTGGCTATACCTGGGACTAGGTTATCATAACGCAAGAGAGACAAAAATTGTATCATCTTTCTTTGATTTGAAAATAATTTAAAGAGAAAGTGATATTAATTTATTATCTAGAGTCAAACTAAAAAGAACATTCATTTACTTAGAAATAAGAGATCAACTAAATAATCCCCCATTAATCAACACAAATTTATATCTGAATATTTGTGGATCTCAGAAATGAAACTAGACTATTACATTGTAAGTATTTCGAAAACATATTTTTTTACGATTTTCATAATTTATCTCTTTTTAACCCTACAATAGTCTAAGGAAATTGCAATTACTAAAATATTTTCCAAACGATTTCAGATTTTTATACATTACCGCTAAGATAATTCAGTCTAGATTATAATTCTATTTACATTTTCCAAAAATATGGTTATTAAAGAGCCAGTATTTTGAAAGAAAGCCAAAAAAGTGAGTTTTTCGCCATGTGAATTGTATTTCAAGCCGATGCGGCATGTGTTCCCGTTATCCGATCACCTTCGATTTTTGCATGGTGTATTTTTGTGCACATTTCTAGGGGGGGCCTTAAATTCGCAAGTTGAAAAATAAGGTCCACCCTAATGTATACGGATATTGTAATATGTTCCACTACATATAGTGCTACACTTAAAATAAAACGTCAGTAAAAAAATCGGGCAAACGGGTTTCAAATTGATTTGACTATTTTTGAATGAAATTTTAGTTCAAACACTGAATAAACAAAGACTTAAGTTATCTTTATTTGACACACCCCAGCAAAAAAAAATTTGGAAATAATTCTTTGCAAACAACTTCTTTCACTGCTTCACAAGTATCCGTTAGTGTATTTTTACTGCTTTTTTAGAAGTTATCCTGAACAACTTCAAAAAATCACTTCTTTCATTGCTTGCAAAGTATCCAATAGTACATTTTTATAGCTTTTTTAGAATTACTTCTGAACAACGTCAAAGGAATCACTTAAGTATTGATTCTAAAGAGCAATTGCTCTAAAAGTGGTTTTAAAAAGTGATTTTGGTATCATTTGGCATTTCCAAACAGTGGTCCCGAGTTCGATTCCCAGCGAGATCAATATTTTTTTAATTTTTTCTAATTCTTTGTTTTTTTTATTTTATTAATTTTTTTTTAAATATTCACAATTACTTTATTTAAATTCAATATGTTTTTTATTTTAAAATTTTTAAGATTTTTTTATATAAAAAAAAATTATGAGAAATTGCTTTTTATGCACCTGTAAACTGAAAACAATAGTGAATTGGAATGCACCTTTTACACTTGTTAAATAAGTACTTTTATTGAAGAGAATAAGGAACAATATATCACAGTAACAAAGTGGTGTTTTATGCCAATCAACTTTCATATTAAAAAATAGTTCAGCGTAAGAGCGCTAGACAGAAATAAAAAACTTTTGTAAAATAAAAAAAATTAATTTTTTTTGCGAGGAATTATTTTCAACTTTCAATTGGTGAAAAAGAGCTTCCTTTGCACTTATTCAAAAAGTACTGAAAAAATTTTGAAGTAGGAGTACTCCTCTCGTATGACAACTCAATGTTAAAATCACTAGTGTTTAAGTTAAAAAAGAAATACATCTAGATCATCAATTGTAGTGATTTTTCAGCATCTCTTTAACTTTAACTAATTTTAAGTGTTAATTTTTAAAATTATTTATTACTAATTTTTAATTTACATTTTTACATTTATTGTTAAAATATAACATTTTCATGTTGATGTCATCACCAGTGAATTCGAAGTTTTAAAGATGGCGTCATTTCTTTCCCTTCCGAAAAAAACTGTAAATATATAACACCCTTGAAAAGGCCATATCTTTGACTCTCGGAAGTTCTCAATAAAAATTTTCCATTTCATAAAATGGTCTATATCTCAAGAACTTAGCGAGAGAGAGCAAAACGGACAAAACGTTTCTTTTTCCACGCAGAAAATAAAAAGTGCATAATTGCCGAAGCCCTTCGGTAAAAAACAATTTCAAACCTTTTCAGCTAAGTTACAGAATTCTTTAATTAAATTATAATATTTTCTAATATAATTTACAAAAAAAAACTTAGGTAACTTAACCTATTTTAAAGTGCGTGAAGATCGAATAGGTGCAAAACTAAGGCAATATGGCAAAATCCAAAAATTGATAAATCTATATATATTTTTATTAACTTGCAAAAAATACTTTTGAAGTTTTACTTTACCTAAGTACGATGATAATTATATACTTTCTAATTTTTTCCGTGTCGGAGTATCCTAACATAGCCTTAGATAATATGAACTAGGTCCGTAGGGTGTGCGGGGGGTCCCAAGAACCTATAATTTGAACGAATTTTAAGCTCAGTATAATTACAAATAAAACTGTAGTTTTACTAATTTTTTACTTAAATTTCGATTTGCTAAATTTAACAAAAAATGTGCTTAAATCAATAGATTTTATTTTAAGGCAAAAAATAGGAATCAATTTTGTTAAAGTAACAAATTTCTCTATTGAGCCAAAAAACATATCATGTTGAGTGTATATAAAACAAGATATGGTTATATATTTAAGATATAATTTTATATAACATTATATAATTATGTTCCGGCATATATGTTCCAATATATATCTATACAAAATTGTATTTATATGGATCATATACAATATATGGATCATACTAAGTTGTAAGTTCCATATTAATTTTTCAATAAGGCATTTTATATGCACCCAGAAAACAGATTTGGTACTCACAACCCAATTTGCTGCCAATCGAATGGTTCAGTTGCATTAAATGAATTGCCTTATTGTTCTTGATACAACTAAAATTCTGCTACGACAGTCAAATTATACTGTCTCGATTGGTTTTCTGTTGTCACAACTGAAAAACTCGGCTACTACGACCGAACCATTCGATTGGCTACAAATGCGGTTGTCAGTACCGAACCTGTTTTCTGGGTGTGCTTTTATTAGTATTTCCAACTCGGTTAATCGATTAACCGATTCCTCGATTTCGGTTAATGACAAATAATTTAAAAGTCAAATAATTATTCAACCCGGGTAATCGGTTAAAATAGGTCGATTAACCGTTCGATTATTAATATGGCGTTTTTTTCCTTTAATTTTTCTTTCAAACTCCTTCATTTTGGCTGAAAAATGTTAAAAAAAAGTTTAAACACCAAGCACTAACAAAAATATCATCAAAATATTTAAAAAAATTATTTTAAAAATTTAATTCAATGTAATTTATGTTTCCCTGCCTTTGTTTTAAATCGATGTTAAACCACTATCAACTGACATGTTAAATATGTAGGAATTCTATCTTTCATCTCCCAAGAATTTTTTTACAATCGACTTCAAACCACATCAAACTGTTCCACCAAAAACTTATAGAGTGGAACAAGAACCGTTTTCACTGAATTTAACATAAATATGAAGAGGACCGCTAACTTTTACATGGGCTTGTCCCAGGATGGGGTCAATTGCCCCTTGTGACGTGTCACAGGACCAAGGCAAAAGAACCAGTCACAGGACTGAAGCAAAATAACCTGTCACAGGACTGAAACGAAAGAACTCGTCACATGATTAACGTAAACGAACCTGTAACAAGACTTATCCAAAAGAACCTGTCACATGACTGACACAAAAGAATCTGACGAAAAAGAACCTGTCGAAGTATGCAAATCATTAATTTTTGTCAAAATATGCAACTACGAAACGATGTCATTTTGTTCTAAACTTGATAATTCGGATAAATTCTTAATCCACATTAGTTTTGGACTAGTGAAAAATAATGCAGTTGCATTTAATTCATTGCCCTATTAAGTACCAATTTAGGTTTAAGTTTTTGTTATTCGCAATATTTTTACCATGAATTAAATTCTACAAATCTTATTTGTTTTAGTTCAGTCAAATGCCTGATTTTTATGAAGTTTTAAAATTATTTATATTTGGTTGCTTATTGCAGACAGAAAATGAAAACAGATTTTCTAAAAGTTATATCAATTTGTGAACTTGATTTTAACTGCAACAAGTGGCGTTCAAAGAAGTTTAATTCATCCAATTTTTAAAGCACTTGAATTTTTAGTTTTTCGATGTTTATTTGGCAAAATTTTAAAAAATGCTTTAATATGAAAATTTAGTGGACGATATTTCCAAGAATAAAAAAGCTTTCTAAAAAATTCAAAAAGCATTTTCCTCCTAAGGTTTTTGTAAAAATTTTTCCTTAACTTATAAAATTATTTTTTTTAAGAAATATATCACATTGTACAGTAGAAAAGTCTTTATAGACTAAACTCTTTATTTAAAATATTATAATTATTCACCTTTACTATAAAAAACAAAAAGTCGATTTTAAATCACAAAAGTCGACTATTATTTTAAATTTCTTACCATACAAAATATTTAAAATGAACCTTAAAATTCTGTTTTAAATTTGAAGTTTGAAATTGATTGTGTATTAACTATGATTGTGTATTAACTATAGCTGTGTTTTCGACTTAACTATATCCGTTAACTCATAAAAAAAACTCAAAGTGCATCAAAACGCGTTTAAGACGAAAACTAAGTTATTACTTTTCGTATGCACGTTTACTTTCAACACGGATAATTATCAACGTTGAAAACTCAACGTTTATACATTTTCACATCTAACGTAACTTATTCGCGTTACTTCCTAAAAACTTTTGCTGACATACGTTCGATTATAACGGAACAATTATAAACATAACCTGTTTAAAATTTGTTCATACTACAAACGGTTTAACGTAGGTTTGCTTTCAATACTTAACGTTGATAGGCATGAGACAAAATACAGCTTATGTTACATTTATATGAATTGGATTGAAAAAAGCATTTTAATGAAATATACTCCAAATCGTATTTTTTGAATATTTGGGTAAATAAAAACTACAAGGTCCACCATCTAACGTTTTTTTTTTTCAACTAGTGCTTATTTCGTGAATGGTAACACTTAGCTCATGTCTGATTTGACAGATAATTAGTTTTATCCTTCCGCTGAACGAATATGGTTGTGTATACGCTTGAACAACGCTGGGAAATATTGCGACATTACTTTGAAAATCATGGTAATGTTGCAGAATGTGTGCGAAGTCAATGGCGATCGTTATCGGGCCATGTTGAACGAATTTTTGTTCACAAAAATTGAAGAGGAGGATATTGGCAACATTTGGTTTCAACAGGACGGCGCTACGTGCCACACAGCCGAAGCTACACTCGATGTTTTGCGCCCTGTTTTTGAAGATCGCATTATCAGCCGCAGAGCTGATGTCGTTTGGCCACCTCGGAGCTGCGATTTTACACCGTTAGACTATTATTTGTGGGGTGCCGTCAAAGATAAGTGTTACGCCGACAAGCCAGAGACAATTGACGCTTTAAAGGACAATATTCGTGAAGCCATTGGTGAAATACAGCTGCACACAATCGATAATGTGCTTAAAAATTGGGCCGATCGTGTAGGCTACTGCATGGCCAGCCGAGGCAGCTATATGAATGAAATTATTTCCCATTATTAACCGGAAGGATTGTACTTTCAAATAAAAAAAGAAATTTGAGAAAATATTCAGTAGTTTTTTTTTTTTTTATAGTATTTTCAAAAAAAAAAGTTATTTGGCGGACCCTGTATATTTTTTCACAGACGCCAGATTTGGATTTAGCTCAGTTTGTATCTAGAAAAGTATAGTTTAGCCCCATGTCAGACATTTTTATGTACTTAAGTTTCCTGAAATACTAACATGTTCTCATCAGTGCGCCCCACTGTACACAAAAGAGTTCCGTAACAGTTGTACAACAATCTTGGTGAATTACTTGATTACGCCTACTCAACACGTTAAGGATTAATCCAATAACTTAATAATTAATCGTTCGATAAAAATTGTTTTGATCGTTTAATCGATCAAAATAAACATCCGAATAATTGACAACTCTAATATTTGTACCACTTGAATGTCCAGGTTCAGTCCTATTTTCACCTGTCATGGGGCAGGTACTTTCAGACGGGTGCTCTTTTCACCGTTCATAGGACCGGTACTTCGAGACCGGTCCTGTTTTCACCAGTTACGAGACAGATCACTGGTTAGGTACTTTCAGACCGGTCCTGTTTTCAGTAGTCATGGGAGAGGTCCTTTCAGACCGGTCCTGTTGTCAGCGTTAACGAGACAGGTTACAGGATAGGTTCTTACAGGCCGGTAATGTTTTCTTCGGTCACAGAACAGGTATTTTACATATGGGCGCTATATCCAAAGATGGACCGATTCTATCCAAAATAAATAGGATTTGTTTTGGACCCATATAAGACAGGGTAATAAATTTCATTACCTTTATATATACGATCTGTTGTAGCGTATTAGCCAATTTTTGGTGGACATGCGGACATACGAGCCAGTGCACCATATTTCATTAAAATACCTTTATATGGGCGCTTGGTCCAAAGATATACCAATTTTAACTAAAACACTCTCAGAACAATTCCGAATGGGAAAAGAATAGAATCTTTTGAATAGATTACAACAGTTTATCAAAGTCAATCAAGCGGTTCTAAAATTGTTAGCAAAAATGCGAGGGCACCTGCAAAATCTCCATACATTTTAGCAAAGCACCAAAATATACAATCTGGAATTGGAATTTTCGAGCTGTCTTTATACTTTTACTTAAGACTTCTAAACTTCTGGACCAATTTCAATCATTTTTAACACTAAATTGTAAAAAAAAAAACAAAACAGTGTGGTCAAAAATGCGTCTTCGTGCAGTGATGGACATTACATATCGAGTCAATTCTGAAAACACTCTTGGTTTTGTTTTAGCAATAGTGTAATCTCATTTCGCTTTGAAGTCATTCAGGCTGAAGGCAATAACCGAAAATTTGTTAGACAGTGTTAGTTATTACTCCAAAAAAATATAAAAAAAAAAATGCGCACACAGTATGAGGCATGTTTCTTTAAAAAATCTGTAGATCGTTCTTAACAAGAACTTTATAATCCAATGTAATCAGTTTAACTTGAAATTAAGCAAATAAGCACCTCTTTGGGATTTTAGTGATAAAAAATCAAGGAAATAATTAGTTTTGCATTAAACGATTAACCGACAATTTTGTCGATTAACCGAACGGTATAACCGGTTAATAATTTTAGTGATTTTTCGATTTCGGAATTTTTCCCTTCTATGACAACTCAATGTTAAAATTTTTAGTGTTTCCGTTCAAAAAGAAGTACATCTATATCATTAATAGTAGTTCTTTTTCAACTGCTTTTGCATCTCCTTTTCTTCCTGAAACGTGGTTCGTATAATCATCTATAATATGATTATACGAAAACTTTTTTAGTCGGGATATCAAAATTTATCCTTGGTTTCATGATTTAAGTATTAGTATGTGTGTAAATTGGTGACTAAATTTACATTGTTACATGTATACTTGGCATGATCTCTATGGTAGTATGTCATGTCAAAAATAATTAGATAAAAGTCAAGTTTGTTGTTTACAAATGTAATACTAAAGTACACATATATTTATCTACATACATACATAGATACGTGTTTAAGTATATATGTAACTAGCTGTAACCAACTATAGTATTAAATTATTGATTGGTCTTCGTTTAGGCGCATATGACCAAATACATGACTATCCAAGTATTATTAGTAAATACAATATATATTACTACTAAATATGTTGTATGTAGCTATTTATCTATAGAGTTCGATAAATGTAGTGTGAAAGGATAATACATAATTATACGAAAAGGAAATGAATTAGTTTGTTAGTTTACGAAAACCTCAATAACTTTACCTAACAAACTGTGTGATAAAATTGTATTCAACTTAGTAGCAAAATTATACTTACAGGGAAGATCTGCTATTTCTTCCACTAAAGACACCAACTTAGGTACTTTCTGCATTAATTTAAAACTTATAACAATGAGATATTAATAATACAGTACAACAAAATAAGAAAAATTTAATACATCGGAGTTAGAATTTTAGTTAGCTTTAGTTTAAGAAATATTTGCAAAAACGTTTTTGTGGCAACATTAAATTTTGTAGTTAACTTTTTGCAAAACAATTAAAAATTTAAAGTAAGAATACCATTTTTTGCAACGTGCATTTAAAGTTGAAATTTCTATTTTTTCACTCCACATCCAAAATATTCATACCCAGTGTAGAAAATCATTACCAGATATGTGGTTATGTAACGAAATACCTGGTAATGGTAACTACTTACTTTTGTTATTACATTTCTTAATACCTTTGTATGGCGATGACGCGAAAAATAATGAGTTACACACAAATAATATGTCGTTACCTATGTGCTTACAAGTATTGACTAAAATAATGATTCTTTTAGTGTTAATATTTCCATAAATAAAATTTTCTCGTGCGGGAATCGAACCAGACTGCCAGTATATATGTAGCTGTACCATCTTAGCTATCTCGACATGTAATATTTGATAGATAAAAATATAATTGACTTGCTGCGCACAAGTCAGCTTACTTGCCAACATACAAAAAATCAAAAAATATGTGGTTACATATATCATTACCAGTGTTGAAAAAATATTGAGTCTAAAAATAGATTTCAAAAAAATTATAAAAAAATCTAGAACATCACCTTTTTTTTTGAAATAATGATAAAAATAAGTCATTATAGGTAATACATTATTTTTTATTTTGAAATAATTATAAAAGTATGTATTTGTTAGTAACTCATTATTATATATTTTAAAATAACGCAGAAAGTAAGTCGATGTCATTACTGGTAGTCCAAAAAATAATGATATGTCATTACCGTTTCTACACTGGGTACCTTTGTAAACATCAGTTACGAGTACTTAATTTACCAAAAAAAAAAAAGTTGGTATTTTCATTTGTTAATTTACAAAAAAAAATTGGCTAAAGCTGAAAAATGTCGATTTTTTAAAATATGTATAACACATACATATTTTCTAATCAATTCCAACAAAGTTTTATATAATTGAAGTGAAAATTCCTAAAAAAAACAACAATTTTAAAATATGCCTGTTAAGAAATGTACATAGGGTGGGTGCGAACTGGCTAAATAAAATCTAAACTAAATTGAGGTTTCCAAATTTCTATGAAATTTGAAAAAGTTTTCATAAAATTTGCAAAGAAATTTTAAAACCTTTTGTCAGTTTGTATTTAGGCCCTGTGCGAGGTGGCTAAATATATTCTAAACTAAATCCAAATTGACAAAAGGGTTTAAATTTCTTTTAAAATTTTTTGAAAACTTTTTCCAATTTCATAGAAATTTGGAAACTTCAATTTAGTTTAAGTTTTATTTAGCCTGTTCGCAATCACCCTTAGTTTAGAATTTATTTAGACAACTCGCACAGGGCCTTAATTTCCTTTTGCATTATTAAATTCATACAAAATTAATTTAATACTGAATTTAGACTGAGCAAAAGCTTCTTAGTTTTTGTACAAAACTAATTTTTACTTCTTTTTTATATATGCGTTATGACAATTAAAAACTAACAAGAGCCAAAAACTGGGTAGTTTTTGCTCAGTCTAAATGCGGTATAAAATAAAAAAGGTATAAGCTTTCTATTTCAGATTGAATTTTCTGAAAATGTTGATGCAAAATTTGTGATTCTTTTGTTAAAATGACTTTAATGGAATATGAGTTAATATCATGTGATAAGATTTTTTAAATTCGATTAAGGGATTTTATCAGATTTAAAAAATAGGAAAATAATTGCAATAATATCCTAGATCTTTCATGCAATTAGAATAAGTTAATACGGTTCTGAAAGCCCAAAGACTATACTTTAAAACCATGAAAAATTATCCTTTGTTTTTTCAGGTAATAACTAAGAAATTTTAAAGATAAAACTTTTCTGGTAAAACCAGTTATAAATCAACTCCTTTTTGAAAGCAACAATTACATAAAAGTACCCTTTGGGTACTATTTATATGTATGTCTGTTGTCAATACATTTTGTAAAAACAACTAATTTTAAACTCAAAACAAAATAAATATTTGAATGAGATTTTAGCCGTGGTGTGCTTATTTTCAACAATTATTTTAATTTTTGCATTAAAAATACAAAAATTGTTTTTTCGGACTTTCTATATTTTCATATATTTAGTTAGAATATTCTTCTACCTCAAGTCCAAATTCTAATATGATATTGTCATATTAGATTTTTATTTGTTGTTTCAAAAAGGGTTGATCATTTTCATGATAGACAATACAATTGTTTCGTAGACATCACTCTACTCTTCAGTTGTCCGCTAAGAAAATGATAACTTTCCTACTCAAAACGAGACATTACATAAGGTACAAAAAACCAACGGGATGAGAATTTTGTACTTTCGTATATGAACTGTCTGATTTGGTAAAACCAGTTATAAATCAACTCCTTTTTGAAAGCAACAATTACATAAAAGTACCCTTTGGGTACTATTTATATGTATGTCTGTTGTCAATACATTTTGTAAAAACAACTAATTTTAAACTCAAAAGAATTTGGACTTGAGGTAGAAGAATATTCTAACTAAATATATGAAAATATAGAAAGTCCGAAAAAACAATTTTTGTATTTTTAATGCAAAAATTAAAATAATTGTTGAAAATAAGCACACCACGGCTAAAATCTCATTCAAATATTTATTTTGTTTTGAGTTTAAAATTAGTTGTTTTTACAAAATGTATTGACAACAGACATACATATAAATAGTACCCAAAGGGTACTTTTATGTAATTGTTGCTTTCAAAAAGGAGTTGATTTATAACTGGTTTTACCAAATCAGACAGTTCATATACGAAAGTACAAAATTCTCATCCCGTTGGTTTTTTGTACCTTATGTAATGTCTCGTTTTGAGTAGGAAAGTTATCATTTTCTTAGCGGACAACTGAAGAGTAGAGTGATGTCTACGAAACAATTGTATTGTCTATCATGAAAATGATCAACCCTTTTTGAAACAACAAATAAAAATCTAATATGACAATATCATATTAGAATTTGGACTTGAGGTAGAAGAATATTCTAACTAAATATATGAAAATATAGAAAGTCCGAAAAAACAATTTTTGTATTTTTAATGCAAAAATTAAAATAATTGTTGAAAATAAGCACACCACGGCTAAAATCTCATTCAAATATTTATTTTGTTTTGAGTTTAAAATTAGTTGTTTTTACAAAATGTATTGACAACAGACATACATATAAATAGTACCCAAAGGGTACTTTTATGTAATTGTTGCTTTCAAAAAGGAGTTGATTTATAACTGGTTTTACCAAATCAGACAGTTCATATACGAAAGTACAAAATTCTCATCCCGTTGGTTTTTTGTACCTTATGTAATGTCTCGTTTTGGATAAAACTTTTCTTTCTCTAAAAGATAAATTTACGACTATTTCAAAAAGTTGAGCTAATTTATAAATTTGGTGTTCACATTCGTAATTTTCATCCTAAAATCTATCAGAATCGATGTATTGCATGTCCGATGCGATTTAGTATTGTACTCTGTTATTTAAAATCTAAGATTCCCAGCCAACAGGAGAGAAATTCAAAGCTGTCCTTTTTCATAAAACGTTATATTTTCATGTATATATGTAGAATAAACTTTAGAGTTAGGTTAACTTTAACAATCCAAAGTATAAAATAGATTTCCTTTTAGGATTTATTTTACAATAAAATTTACACATCAAAGTTTTAAGGTTTTTTAACAGCTTTAGTTTTTATTATTTTTAATCTAAGATTAATATACTAACAGTTAGGAACCATAGCTGTTATTCCATTAATCATAAATACTCATAAATACTACTTCTTGCCATGAGTTTGTTTCTCATTTTCATTATATAGATACCGTGTGGGAAATCTTGGATCAGTTTTAACTTGAACAAATGGCTTTCAAATAAGTTTAAAGCAACCCAGCAAAACTTTGGTAATGGGTGTGACAAACTCATGCATTACCTTGTAATGTGTACTCCTTACAAGTATAATTATTGTTCAACATAAAGTAATTGGTTACCGATAATTGGATACATAATGCATTACTTTGTAATGAATACTCCTTACCTTCATCATTATTTTGGATCATAAAGTAATTAGTTACCGAAAATTTATTACATAATGCATTATTTTGTAATGTATAATCCTTACCTTGAGCATTATTTAGAAACACAGAGTAATGAGTTACCTATAGTTGATAACATAATGCATTACTTTGTAATGTATACTGCAAACATGTATCACTATTTTGAAACATTAAGTATGGGCTACCGAATGTTGATTACATAATGCATTATAAATAAATATAAAGTAACTACTATTACAAAATACATTGTTTTAATATAAAAATTATTTACTTAGATATTTTTTTATTTAAATTGTGTAATTATAGGGTAATTTCAGTCCTTATAATTATATGCGTAACCAATTATTCTCAGCCTTTTCGTAATCATATGGGTAACCAATTACTTTTTTAATATCTATCTGCAACTAGGTAACCCATTACTCTTCATTTTTTTATAAGTATACTGGTAACAATGACACATTACTTTGAGGCTCATCGCCTGTAAAATTCATCAGTGAGGTAAGGTGTAAAGTAACCAGTCCAACTCTATGGCGATACATTACTTTACCCATTATTTGGTAATGTGTGGTTTTGCTGGGAAGCAATGATTTGCACTTGAATTTTTAGTTTTTCAATATTTATTGGGTATTTTAAAAGTAAAATTGTAAAAAAAAATGCTTTAATAGGAAATTTTAAGGATCTATATTTGCAATGATAAAAGGGCTTTCAGAAAAAATTCAAAAATCATTTTAAAGGAAAATACGCCAGATTGAACTTAGCTCACAGTTTATCTTTAGAAAAGTATAGTTTACTCTCCGAGTCAGATATTCTTCGGTAATTAAGTTTTGTACTTCCCAGTGTACATACAAGAGTTTCGCAATAGTTGTAGAACAATCTGTTGAATGACTTGATTACAAATTGCCTACACAATACATAAAGTATAAATCGAAAAACTTTTAATAATTAATCATATAATCGTTCAAAAAAAATTGTTTTAATCGATCAAAATAAAAAACACAAACAATTGACAACCACTTGAATGTCCTGATTCAGTCCCATTTTCACCTATCACGGGACAGATAATTTCAGACCGGTGCTCTTTCCACCACTTACAGTACCGGTATATTGAGACCAGTTCTGTTTTTGCCGGTTGCGGGACAGGTCAACGGGTAGGTACTTTCAGACCGGTCCTGTTTCCACTAGTCATTGTACACGTCCTTCAATATGAATTTTTGGAACTACCAATCTTCAGATAATGACAATGGATTCAAAGAAATTCCTTGTGTTGATTTAAGGGGAAAAACACTTATCAAGCAAAAGCTCGGCTTGATAAGTATTATTCGGACTCTGCTCCATTGAGACAAATAGCAGAAAAGTGGTTTGCTGACTTTAAACGGGGTCGTCCTAACACCGATGACGCCGAAGCTCTGGTTGCCCAAAATAGGTGGTGATACCGGAAAACATCAAAAAAGTTCACATATTTGGCAGACCGAAAAGTGAAGATGCAGGAGATAGCTGATACCGTAAAGATATCTAAGGAACATGTCGGCTTTGTTCTGCGTGAACATTTGTCCATGAGAAAGCTGTTTTCGAAATGGGTGCCGCGTTTGCTCACAGTGCACTAAAAAAAGCAACGTGTCGATGATTCTGAGAGCTGTTTGCAATTGTTTCAGTGAGATAAAAATAACTTTTTGCATCGGTATGTTACAATGGAAGCAGCTTGGATCTGCCATTTCACTTCAGAGTCGAATCGGCAGTCAGCTGAGTGGACAGCAAAGCCGCAACAGTCAGATGTTGAAGTTATGGCATGAGTATTTTGGGACGCGACAGGAATTTTGTACATTGATTACCTTTAAGAAGGCCATACCATCAATAACGATCGCTATGTGGCCCAACTGGTGCGTTTGAAGGAGGAAATTGCAAAAAAACGGCCCCATATGAAAAAGAAAAAGGTGCTCCTTCACCAAGAAAATGCGCCGTGGCACAAGGTCACAAGTCGTTGGCTAAAATGGCCAAATTGCACGAATTACACTTTCAATTGCTTTCGCACCCACTATATTCACCAGATTTGGCTCCAACGATTTTTACCTATTTTCAGACTTCAAAAAAATTCTCGCTGGATAAAAATTTGCTTCGAGGTGATTGCCGCAGCAGAGACCTATTTTAAGGCCAAAGATAATTCATTCTATAAAAACGGTGTCGAAATATTGGAAAGGCATTGGAGTGATTGTATCGCTCTTGAAGGAGACTATGTTGATGATTAAAGTCGAATATAGCCAAAAAAAATAAATTGTTGTTTTATTGGTTATCCTACTAACTTTTCAGCCGATGCACACATGGCCAGAATGATCCAATTCTGGCCAAAAGTCTTTATCGATGCTGGATCCGGCTGAAAATGTGCTTCTATAGGATTTTGGGGTCGCTGATTTCAAAATTTAACTAACAAATTTAACGGACAAATTTTTTTTTAAATTGTCCGAGTTAACTCAAATTTTGTTTTTAGTATAATATAGGGTGACCCCTAAAAACTGTTCTTGCAAAATTTCGAGGGAAAAAGTTACCATTTGCAAAAGTTATGGCAATAAATTCATTTTTTTAAATGTATTTAGTACGATACTAACCTTAGTAAAATATGTGTTTGTTGCGAAAATTTTTGGAAATGGAAACTTTTTCGCTTGAAATTTTCATATTATACTAAAAGTTGGACTTTGGGGACATCTTGGAAAGCTATGCTGCCATACAAAATTTTTTAAAAATTGCGATTTTTACGTATAGACTGCTATATATGAATACATTTTTTTTATTGAAATATTTTCCTTTTAATTGGTTCCTTCCTAAGGCACTACATTTATTGAGGTCGATTGTACATTCGGCGAATAAAATCGCTGAAATAGCAAAAATCCATAAAAACCTATATAAAACGCTAAGTAATGGTTTTAATATCAAGATCAGCACATCGCATTTATGTAGTAAATATGGCCACAGGTCCTATGCTTACATTTTAACACAAAAAATTCATATTAATAGAATTTGAAAATTTTTTTATATGAAAAACTGAATAGACAACCGCCAAACTTTAAAGAAATTTAGCTAAGAATCCGTACCATTGATCGAAAAATAATGTACGCCATTGTAATCAGCATGTCCGAAATATATAGAACTGATCAGTGTTGCCACTTTTTGAATAATTATTCAAAAACGGGACCGTTTACACATTCGTTGAATAATTTTTGAATAAAGACATTTTTGTGTAGTTTTTGTGTAATTTCACTTTTTAAAGAAATTTCCGCAAATTTTTAAAAGTTTTGAAAGTTAATAAAATTTTGTCGATATATAGACGAAACGAGATTGTCAGTGAACCATTTACCACAAATCCCCAGTTTCTGGTGAATGATTTTGTAAATTTTTTCAACACTAAACCGAGTTTAGTAGAAATCAGAAATGGTTGTAGGTACTTGATTATTTACTAACTTTAAGAATTATAAGAAATAAGTTTCCATTGTTTCAGTTGTTTCTACAAGTCATGTTTTTATATAAAATTATTATAAAAATGTCTTTTTTCAACTCATAAAATAAAATGAATTTTCTTTAATATTATAATTGAAAAATATATATTTTAAATTACCGCCAACAACCGATATTTTTTTGTTTTGTTTAAAGCTCCGTCTTTTGTATATTTTTTGCGAAAATAATTGTCAAGCTTCTTTTGAAAATTCTCTTGGTTTGCAAGACCATATAAAAATGCAGCGAAAGATTGGGAAAATTTGGGTTTGTTATGATTGTTGCTTTCTCATCTCTGAACATTTTTTGGCTGTAGTTAACATGACACTGGGCCTTGACCAGACGAAAATTTTGTGAACGCAGCAAGGTGGAGCAGAATCAAAATATTTAAGAATTCGGTAAGTCCAACATGTTTCAGATTTCAACAGAATCGTATAAAATTTTTTAAAAAAATATCGGTAATTTTTTGTGAAATTTTTATATTTTTATTTATGGTTAAAATTTGAGGGGTATTGGAGAGAATAATTAGCAAGTAGGTAATATTTTTGCATACAACGCATCTGATTGAAGTACCCTTTCTAAAAAAAAAACATAAATACTTTTCTCTGATGTGGATAAAATACCATTTTATTAATATTCTAATTTAAAAGCACGCCGTTTTAAGCCTGAAAAAGATATTGAATTGAAATTCCCTTTAGTTAATAGACTAATTTGTTATATTTGTCAGGGAAATTTACCTGGATTTGCTTTTGCAGAATGCAAAAACTCAGACCAGGTTATTGCAAAAATGCAAAATTTTAGTTTTAAAAAGCAAATACTTTTGCACATTGCAGATGATATCATGCTAAGTCTTTAAAAATCGGTTTATAAATAGAAAAAATACAAAACTTTGGTAAGAAATGGCGAAATTTTTACAAAATATTTTTTTAATCTTCCCCAATGTGCTCAGGAGAGTTTATTTTGAAATTATGGTTTGTTTTTTTCGAATTTTATACCTATATCTATAACGACTTGTAAAAAAACGACTATCCGTACTTACCGGATTTTCTTTTATTTTTTGTAAACAAACAAAATTTAAACATTTGGGGTCGCCTTTGTACAAAAGCTGTTTTCGTACAAAGACTTCGCCGGAACTCGAAATGGAGCAATAATCTTGTGTGCCCTGCTGTACCTTTACCAACAAATGCATAATTCATTTGTTAACTTTTGTTGTTTTAGATATTTTATGAAATAAAAAATTCTAAAATTTCAAATATTTTTATGACAAATATTTTTGTTTACATTTAAAAGAGAAAAGCCAAGAATTTTGAAGACTTGGTAGCATTTTTAAAACTACTTAATTTTTAAGAAGCTAAATTTATACCTACTTAAAAGTTTTATAAATGCTTAAATTTGTATGGAATATTTATACAAAATTCGAAAAAAACAAACCTTATATAAGAAATTACAATTCTTTGTGTAATTTCATACGTTTTGGATAATTTTTGACCTACAGCTGTGTAATTTTTTCTTTTACTGGTGGCAACACTGGAACTGATGGTCAGAACTCCATTAATTTTTTGAGTGCCATGCAGTGTTATCAGTTATTTTTTAATTATCGATAAGTACCAAAGTAAGGCTATTTTTTAAAAACTTTTAACCACTTAATTTTAGGCAACTTACAAATATAGAAATAACCCCTTATTCTAGTAAATACTTTTACATAATTCTATTACGAAGCCTAATGTGGTTCGTAATTTAAGTATATACGATAGGTCCTAATGCTACTGCCTATTGCTTATATATTTATAAGGAGAACCCATTACCGCAATTTTGCTTGTTAGCTTAATTTCTCTTTAATATGTGGACATTTTGTATTAAATGTTTCATATATACAATATCTATATGATGATATATTGCATGTCATTTAATGTTATACTCTGCATATGAAGCCCCAGTGATTCAGTAAGTTTCCAATAAATCTTTGTAAGCATTAAAGGAACATTTAGTGTTTGTGTTTCTGTGTAAATAGCTTTTGGTTTGCCATGAAATACTTACTTTTGGGAAATCTTCACACTGATTGAAAATTAATAACATAAATTTCTTGTTTAATGTTATCTTTGTTCATCCATATGTAGGTAAATAAGTAATTATTACTTTTGTAGTCATACAATATTAGTTAGTATTAAAATGTTTATTTGTTTGTAGTTTTATTGTACCCTACACCACACTGTGAAAAGGGTTTATGGAGTTTGTGCACCAATAAAATATATGCGTATACCACCATTATAATATATCGATCGACTCATTATTAGTTTCTGAGTCGATTTCGCGATGGCCGAGTGTAAGTTTATATTTATTGACCAATGACGAGCCTCATTGAAAATTATTTAAATCGTTCGATGTTTTAGCTTATCGCCATAGAAAAGTTATATCTGACCTTAAATGCATTAAGTATGTATTCGGAAAGTTAAATATCCTATACGATAAAAATATATCAAAGAAATCACTAACTGAACTTGTTAATTACAATTGCACATCCTACACTGTGTGGTATATCATATATGTAGAACTTTCTGCTTATGCTTGTAATTACAAAAAAACACTTGACCAAGACCCACTTTTGATTACACCAATTTATATACTTTACTATATTTTTTACACCCCCAATTGAAACTCCCTTCCCGGATTTTGATCCGCTTCCCAGAATATGACTCAAATTGTGCTGCGTTGTAGGGTTTTATATAATCGCCGTGCTCAACTTCAATTTTCTTACTTGTTTTTCTGAAGTTTTGCTACAGCCTTCCAAATAACAATTCAATTTTGTAACCATAAGGTGATAAATGATTATAATTATTTCCAAATCCATTAATAAAGTTTGATGTGGTACTAATGTAATGTTAGAACCAAACAATATATAAATAAGAAGTCGGTGATTTCAAATTTGTATTTTGTCAAAGTCATTTTTAAAGTAAACTACCAGACTTAAATAGAATATTGACTAATGATTAAATATTATACCTATATAACATTTACACCATTTATTTACTATGAAAAAAATTTTAAATTAGTTGAACGATTAAACGAAGTTGTTGGGAAATCGAAGGAAAAACTTATGTGTAAATTCATAAATGATTTATAAAATTATAGGAGGCTAATAAGACAAATTTTTCATACAAAATTTGGTTCATAAGCCCCCTATAACTTTATAAAGCACCTATGAATTTACACATAAATAAATATTTAAAAATAAAATAAGTATCGCAAAAAAAATTTCCTCAAATTAAATTAAACTCAAAAAAAAATACTTAATATTTTATGAATTTTGCCAAAAAAAAAAACACCTGAAATAAACCTGAACCGTAATATCATTAAAAAACGAGTAAAAAGGTTAAAGTCGGGCATGCCGACTATACAATACCCTACACCAGTCTGGTGTATTGTTTGGATCCGAAATTCGAATGGGTTAAAATGGGGCTTGTGTCAAAATTTTCTATAATGTGAGTCAGCGCACCAAATTTCATTAAAATATCTTAATATTTGCGACCTGCAGTTTGTAACCAAGCCAATTTTGGGGGGACCCTTATATGGGCACTAGTTCTAAACATGGACCACCAAATCAATAGGCTTCGTCCTTGGGCCAACATAGGTCTATGTACCAAATTTCGTCAAAATATCTTAATAGTTGCGACCTGCAGCGTATAAACAGTATAATTTTGGTAGGACCCTTATATGGGCACTAGGTCTAAACATGGACCGATGTTCACCAAAATCAATAGGCTGCGTTATTGGGCCAATGTAGCTCTGTGTACCAAATTTCATCAAAATATCTTAATATTTACGACCTGCAGCGTATAAACAGTATAATTTTGGTAGGACCCTTATATGGGCACTAGGTCTAAACATGGACCGATGTTCACCAAAATCAATAGGCTGCGCTATTGGGCTAACGTAGGTCTGTGTACCAAATTTCATCAAAATATCTTAATATTTACGACCTGCAGCGTATAAACAATATAATTTTGGTGGGACCCTTATATGGGCACTAGGTCTAAACATGGACCGATGTTCACCAAAATCAATAGGCTGCGTTATTGGGCCAATGTAGGTATGTGTACCAAATTTCATCAAAATATCTTAATATTTACGACCTGCAGCGTATAAAAAGTATAATTTTGGTAGGACCCTTATATGGGCACTAGGTCTAAACATGGACCGATGTTCACCAAAATCAATAGGCTGCGTTATTGGGCCAATCTAGGTCTGTGTACCAAATTTCATCAAAATATCTTAATATTTACGACCTGCAGCGTATAAACAATATAATTTTGGTGGGACCCTTATATGGGCACTAGGTCTAAACATGCACCGATCTTCACCAAAATCAAACTTGTTCGTCCTTGGGCCAACATAGGTCTGTGTACCAAATTTCATCAAAATATCTTAATAGTTGCGACCTGTAGAGTGCGCACAAGATTGCATGGACAGACAGACAGACAGACGGAAAGACGGACATCGTTATATCGAAATAAAAAAAAAATCTGAACCGATCGGTATACTATAAGGTGGGTCTACGACCAATATTTTTTGGTGTTACAAACATCAGCACAAACTTATAATACCCTGACCACATAGTGGTGTAGGGTATAATGACCACATAGTGGTGTAGGGTATAATGAAGTTCATACAATTCTATAAAAACTTTTAAATTGCCAAAGAGCATTTAAAGAATTTCAAAACCGATCGACATTGAAAAGCAGAAAAAACAAGTTTTAATGGTAATGGAAACCTTACCTAACCTAAGGTGACCATATGTCATCTTTTTTGGAGGACAATCATCTATATATTTTCACTCGCTGTCATCTATAAAATTTGTGTCCTCTTTCTGTCATCTTTTTCATAATCTGTCATCTTTTTCCAAAGATATAGGCTTATCTGACCAGATCTTCGTAGATCTTACCAGATCTAATCAGATCTTAAAATTGGGGACAAATTTGAGATCTAATTAGATCTGATCAGATCTAGGCATATCTTGCGCATTTGTCCAGATCACTTTAGATTTGAACAAATTTGGCACTACATCTTATCAGATCTTGCCATAAGGTATTCCCGAGTAAAAAAGTTTTGATATAATCATATATTATTTTATGTAATTGCTTATAGTAACTTATAGCTACATATGGCCACATATGCTCTTAAATTCAAGCAGATATACTTTTATATAGTCATATGTTAGATATTTTTTCCTCACAGGTTTTAATATGGAGACATGTGTGATTTTATATTATTACATACTGGCATACATATAATTGCATATGCTATTTATAAGTACATAAAGTAACATATTACAGATATAATTACATATACGTTTATATATAATTTAGTATGACACTATACATAATAACATAAAACTATATGTGGAGCCATATAAGAAATATTCCACAATTTGTGTTACATATGATTATATATTGACAAATAAGAACCCATATATAAATTAATATGGTTCCATATCTACAATATTTCATAATTTCTTTAATATATAACAATACAACGTTCTTTATAAAATCATCTATAATTATATATCATCCCACATAAGCAATTATTTCAAAGTGATTTTATATAAAAATATATAAGGTCCATATAAAACCGTATTATATTATATGTGGTTCTATGTTAACAATGATTTTGAATTAGTTTTAGATTTAGTAATTACTAGGGATTGGCGCGTGACTAGAAATGTTCGTGAGTCACGTTATTCACACGTGATCGTGAGTAATAATTGCTATACTCAATTGATTCGTGCGTGAGTCTGAGAATATATAATTCGTACTTGATTCGTGCGTGAGCGTGAATAAGAATATATAACCCGTGCATGATTCGTGTGTGAGTTTATTTTTTGCATCATATATTTTTAGTCATTTTTACTATTTTGTAATATTTTACTATCTTTATCACTTTCAATTACAATTACTTATAATTGAACATTTTCAATTACAGTTACACGAAATGTAAATGAGTTTTTATACCCTACACCACTATGTGGTCAGGGTATTAAAAGTTTGTGCTGATGTTTGTAACACCAAAAAATATTGGTCGTAGACCCACCTTATAGTATACCGATCGGTTCAGAATTTTTTTTTTATTTCGATTTAACGATGTCCGTCTGTCCGTCCGTCCGTCTGTCTGTCTGTCCATGCAATCTTGTGCGCACTCTACAGGTCGCAAATATTAAGATATTTTGATGAAATTTGGTACGCAGACCTATGTTGGCCCAAGGACGAACAAGTTTGATTTTGGTGAACATCGGTCCATGTTTAGACCTAGTGCCCATATAAGGGTCCTACCATCATTTTACTGTTTATACGCTGCAGGTCGCAAATATTAAGATATTTTGATGAAATTTGGTACACAGACTTATATTGGACCAATAACGCAGCCTATTGATTTTCGTGAACATCGGTCCATGTTTAGACCTAGTGCCCATATAAGGGTCCTACCAAAATTATATTGTTTATACGCTGCAGGTCGTATATATTAAGATATTTCGATGAAATTTGGTACACAGACCTACATTGGCCCAATAACGCAGCCTATTGATTTTGGTGAACATCGGTCCATGTTTAGACCTAGTGCCCATATAAGGGTCCTACCAAAATTATACTGTTTATACGCTGCAGGTCGCAAATATTAAGATATTTTAATGAAATTTGGTACACAGACCTATATTGGCCCAATAACGCAGCCTATTGATTTTGGTGAACATCGGCCCATGTTTAGACCTAGTGCCCATATAAGGGTCCTACCAAAATTATACTGTTTATACGCTGCAGTTCGCAAATATTAAGATATTTTGATGAAATTTGGTACACAGAGCTACATTGGCCCAATAACGCAGCCTATTGATTTTGGTGAACATCGGTCCATGTTTAGACCTAGTGCCCATATAAGGGTCCTACCAAAAGTATACTGTTTATACGCTGCAGGTCGCAAATATTAAGATATTTTGATGAAATTTGGTACATAGACCTATGTTGGCCCAAGGACGAAGCCTATTGATTTTGGTGAATATCGGTCCATGTTTAGAACTAGTGCCCATATAAGGGTCCCCCCAAAATTGGCTTGGTTACAAACTGCAGGTCGCAAATATTAAGAAATTTTAATGAAATTTGGTGCGCTGACTCACATTATAGAAAATTTTGACACAAGCCCCATTTTAACCCATTCGAATTTCGGATCCAAACAATACACCAGACTGGTGTAGGGTATTGTATAGTCGGCATGCCCGACTTTAACCTTTTTACTCGTTTTTAATATCAATTACGTTTATTTGCAACTGTAATTGAAATCCCCCAGGTCTGATCTCCAGATATTGCATATCTTTTTTAATGAAAAAAATAATTTTTGTATATTGTTAGATGTGGTCATATATAATATGATCAAAAGTATAAGGTCAATATTTAGATATAATTGTATCCAACTATGTCCACTTTTATAACATTTTATATAATTTTATACAAAAAGATATAATTTGATGTAATTGGATGAGGACAAAATTCGGATACAATTGTATCGAATTGCATAAAATTGTATCAAATTATACCAAATTGTATACAATTGTATACAATTCGATACAATAAGATAAAATAAGATGTTCTCATTTTTCGGATATATTTATATCTAATTACATAAAAGATTATATATAATTAAATATAACTTCATATGGCTCCATATAATTTTTTTTTACTTGGGTTAGCACATATGCCATATCTGATCATATTTGATGTGATCTGGTACAGGATCTAATTAGATTGAATCATATCTATTGAGAACCAAAAAGATCTGGTCAGATCTAAACTTTTTTACACGGGATGTCATCTTTTTCTTTTTCAAAATCTGGTCACCTTACCTAACCCCATAGCAGAGAAACAAGCCAGCCGGTGTGAGCCGCAGACGTTCAGTTATGCCTGAGCCGCCTCGGGACACACTGCGGATTTTCGTATGGAGGTGAGGAAAAAAAGTTTTTTTTTTTAAATATTGGTGTTTAATGGCTGATATAGTTTTATTTATATAGTAGAACATAAAATAATTGATATTAAAAAAAGCATATGGGTCATTCCTTCTCAAATCGACAAACGGTTGGAATCGACCCCTTTCGATTTGGATGAATTTTGGTCAGAATTTTTCTGTCATCATATAACGAAATTTTGCTAAAGGAAAAAAATTAAAATTTTTTTTACGAAAGTTATGCAATATTTAAAATTTAAAAAAATGTCTTAATTCTTCTAATTTTCTGTTTTGTTACGAGATTATTTTTCTAAAACTATAATAGCATCAACAATGGTTCTTAGCTCGTTTTAAGGTGGATATTTAGGCCTATAAAAAATATATTAAAAAAAAAATGTAAATTAAAAAAATTTAAAATTTTCCAATTTTACAATTTTAGAAATCGAAAAACTCAAAAACCTATTCTTTGTTTTTGCTTAATTTTTTTTTATATATAAAAAAAGATATGAATTTTCGAATTTTGCTATTATTATTTTTAGGTTGAATCTTCATACAAAAATATTAAACAAATAATCAATGAATCAGGAGAATGTTTAATTGATCACTTTTTTTGGTAAATGAATGTTCTTTAGTTTGACTGTAGATCATAAATTAATATCACTTTCTGTTTAAATTATTTTCAAATTAAAGAAAGATGATACAATTTTTACAAGTAAATTACAAAGAATAAAAAATTTTTTGAAAGTCTTGAATGGGTTAATAATTGATAATTGTCTACTTATGTGACAGTTGAAAGCAAATCGAATTTGTTATCAACAACTCAACTTAGACTAATATCAACGAAATCTAACAATGCTATTTGTATCCTTTGTTATTATTACTCTTTTTTGCTTTGAACCTTAATTCTTAAGATATCTCAGCTGATTCTATTTTACCCTCAAATTTCGGATCCAAAGGTATATGGAAATATATGAGATCATGTATGATCATACATTGAACTATACATGGACGTATATGACTATGTATGCCCATGCATGATCACATACGAGCCAATGTATGATCATGTATGTTCATATATCTATATTTCGATTTTCACATGGGAATGTTACACTGAAAATATTATTACAATAACTGACTGCGGTTTATTTAAAAAGTTATCCGTACATTTATTTTTAAATAATTATACAGTTAAAATGAAAAGAAATTCATTTTTTAACTGTTTCTGTCTTTTATTTAAAAAATAAACTACATAGAATTACGGATTTTATGTTACAGTTAATATTTTCATTTAAAATGTTTTGTTAAAAAAAAGAAACCTTTTGAGATTTCTAGGTTAGTTAAAAAAACGAAATAAACTAAATATCATTTATTCTTACGGATTTTGTAGTTAATTTTTTGAAAGCCGAAATAACGAAATAAATGAAAACTCATTATTTTTGTAAGGGCTTTGTAGTTAATTTATTAACATTTAAAAATAAACGAAAAGTTCTTTTGATTTAAATGAAAAGTCAGTAGACCGGTTTTCAAGTGATTTTTAATTTATTTTAAATTACATTTTCAGTTAATTTAAACTACAAACTATTTTTAAGTGTAGTTTTTAAAAATAATAAAAAAAATATTCTGATTGTATAAAAATCTGAAAACGTACTATTTTTTATACTTTTTACAAATTAAAAAATATGCATTTAAGTAAAAATATGCAAAAACATGCATTTTTGTCAAAATATGCAAATATAAATCGATGCCATTTTGTTATAAATTTGATGATACGGATAAATGTTTAGCCCATATTAGTTTCGGACTATCGAGAAAAAACATGCATTTGCATGGAATTTCTTGCGCTACTAATAACCATAAAAGAAAATTTAATTTTTAACGCATTTTCTAAGTTCTAAACTAAATTACAATATATATTTCAAGTGTAATCTGATTTCTAAGTGATTTCTATTTTCAAAGATTTTAGTTTTTATACCCTACACCACTATGTGGTCAGGGTATTATAAGTTTGTGCTCATGTTTGTAACACCAAAAAATATTGGTCCTAGACCCACCTTATAGTATACCGATCGGCTCAGAATTTTTTTTTATTTCGATTTAACGATGTCCGTCTGTCTGTCTGTCCATGCATTCTTGAGCGCACTCAACAGGTCGCAAATATTAAGATATTTTGATAAAACTTGGTTGGACTTATGTCGGCCCAAGGACGACGCCTATTGATTTTGGTTAAAATCGGTCCATGTTTAGACCTAGTGCCCATATAATGGTCCCCCCAAAATTATATTGTTTATACGCTGCAGATCGCAAATATTATGATATTTTGATGAAATTTTGTACACAGAGCTAAGTTGGCCCAAGGACGAAGCCTATTGATTTTGGTGAACATCGGTCCATGTTTAGACCTAGTGCCCATATAAGGGTCCTACCAAAATTATACTGTTTATACGCTGCAGGTCGCAAATATTAAGATATTTTGATGAAATTTGGTACACAGACCTATGTTGGCCCAGTAACGCAGCCTATTGATTTTGGTTAACATCGGTGTATGTTTAGACCTTGTGCCCATATAAGGGTCCCCCAAAATTATATTCTTTATACGCTGCAGGTCGCAAATATTAAGATATTTTGATGAAATTTGGTACACAGACCTATATTGGCCCAATAACGCAGACTATTGATTTTGGTGAACATCGGTCTATGTTTAGACCTAGTGCCCATATAAGGGTCCCCCCAAAATTATATTGTTTATACGCTGCAGGTCGCAAATATTAAGATATTTTTATGAAATTTGGTACACAGACCTATTTTGGCCCAAGGACGAAGCCTATTGATTTTGTTGAACATCGGTCCATGTTTATACCTAGTGCCCATATAAGGGTCCCCCCAAAATTGGCTTGGTTACAAACTGCAGATCGCAAATATTAAGATATTTTAATGAAATTTGGTGCGCTGACTCACATTATAGAAAATTTTGACACAAGCCCCATTTTAACCCATTCGAATTTCGGATCCAAACATTAGTTGGCTTTTACCCAGACTGGTGTAGGGTATTGTATAGTCGGCATGCCCGACTTTAACCTTTTTACTCGTTTAATTTAAATTTGTGTTTATTCGACCTTTCAACTTCTAATTAAATAAAATATTGGAGCTCCAGGCCAGTTGTTATTATAAAAATTAATTTATTTTATTTCTCAATATTTCGACATTCATCGAATGCCATCCTCAGGAGAATTGTCTAAAAGATTTTAATAAAAACAATAGAACAACATTTAGAATTGCATTGAAGTATAAATATAATTGCAATAAAAATGACAGTATAACAAACAAAAACCAGTCAAACGGAGTATTTGCATTTATGTAGTTAGTTTTTTGTCAATATTTAAAATTTTCTGCAATCCGTTTGTAATATGGAGTATATTGTTTTTGTTTTGTGGGAATTTTCTGACAAAACTTGGTAGAAGAATAGGTAGACGCGTCTTTAAAGATATGTTGATAAAAAATGTGTTAAACAATTTAAATACTGTGTCTCAAAGTTTTGTTGCTTGATTTTAACAGTCATATTACATTTTAACACTTTTTGGAAACATTTTTAATTTATTTGTCCGGCTTCCTTATTCGTTATTACACACAGAAAATAAATTGGTTGGAATTCTATCGGAACCAACGAAATATTTTCATCATTCAATAATTTTAATTGCAGTTATTTAAAATTCATCATCAGGAAAGTTACATTTATTTGTGAACAAAAAATATATATGATGATACAAAACACTGTTACATTATCCAAAATATTGGCTTTTCTAACCAATATTGAAAAATTACTAACTTCCACATTACCTTCAATACCAACAACCAGCAATTTATCGAAGATTTAGTGATTTGAATAAAATATCGGCAGCAACAATTTAGTATCAGTTGTGTTTCAATAAAATCGATCACTCTATCAAAAGTAATAGTTTTTCTAATCAATTTAAATTTTTTTTAAACTTTAGTAGCTTTAACCATTATTTTGGTAATTGTAATAATATATTGAGACAAGGAAGAGAAATTTTATTTATCATAATAAAATTTTGGAATCTATTCTAAGTTAGACAACAACTAAACGTAAGTATCTGTGGCGCAGGAGGTAGCGACACAGCCTTAGAGCCTTAGAGATTTGAGTTCAAACCTCATCCAAGACATTACTTTTTTTTAATAATTTTTTTATTGATTCAAATTAAAAGACACAATTGATTTTCTGTTGTGAATATAATTATATTCAAAAACAAAATATGCAAATTTTCAATCTAAAGAAATTCAAATTTGACAAAAAAAAAAGTTATATATAGTTTAGCCTTGAAGAAAAGATTTAGGCTGACAAACGGAAGGTCGCCGGTTCAATCCCAGTTCGCGATATAAATTTTTTTTAATTTTCTTTTTTTATTCCAATTAAAAGACACAACTGATTTTCTGTTGATATAATTTTATTTATAGACAAAATATTCAAACTTGAAGAAATTCAAATTTGAAATTTGATGGAAAAAATTTAAATAGAGCTTAGCTTAGAGGGAAAGCAATGGGCTGACAAGCGGAGGGTCGGGGGTTCGATCCCAGTTAGCGACAAAAAAAATTTAATTTTTAAATAAATTTTGTGGAACGTGTTTTTCTATTTATAGAATTTATAATTCACAAACATTAAAGTAATCTATTAACACAACAAAAATTCAAAAATTGTAAATAAATTTCGGTAGTTACAATGGTATTAAAAATAAATAAAAGTAATTGTACCTGGAACTACAAAAATTCGGTTGGCAAAAAATTTGGTTGGAACTACGAATCTGTTTTCTGTGTGTACGGATTTTGTAGTTAATTTTTTGAAATTTAAAAAAACGAAATAAATGAAAAATCATTATTTTTTAAGGATTTTGTAGTTTATTTATTAACATTTAAAAATAAATGAGAAGTACTTAGGATTTAAATGAAAAGTTAGTAGACCGGTGATTTTTCATTTATTTTAAATTACATTTTCAGTACTTTTAAACTACAAACTATTTTGAGTGTACAAGACGTTTTATTAATTTTTCTACTAACTTATTTTTTTGAGTGCACAATATAAATTTATTCGAAGTATTGGCCATCGTTAGTTATGACCTTTTTCCAATATTTCTGGCAACTGTATTCTGTATTATCTTCAATAGCAGAAACTACAAATTTATCGAAGATTTTTTTCATTTGAATAAAATATGGGCAGCCAAATTCTAGTATCATTTTTGTTTCAATAAAATCTATCACTCTAACCAAAGTATTAGTTTTTGCAATCAATTTAAAATATTTTCGTCAACTTTAGTGCAATCAGATATTAATTTACATTATTTTGGTAATTATAATAACGTATTAGGATAAATAACATAAATTTTAATTACTATAACAAAATCTGTAGTGCAGGGGGTAGAGACATAGGCTGATAGTTTTAATAATCTGAGTTCAAGTCTCAGCAAAGTCATTATATTTTTTTTAATAATTTTTTTTTATTGATTCAAATTAAAAAACCCTACTGATTTTTCGTTGTTGATATAATTTTATTCATCAATAAAATATTCAAATTTTCAACCTGAGAAAATTTAAATTTGAAATTTGACCAAAAAAATTCAAATTGAGTTTAGCCTACACTCAGATAAAAAAGTTTGTAAAAAAATTTGTAAACAGTTTCCAATCGCACTATACTATTTTTATACTGATTATTAGTACAATTTTTATTTTTAGTAATCATTCTTGCTATTCTCTTATTACAAATTACTGATTTTTTTTACTAATTTTCGCTGCTGATTTCAGAAAAACATTTTACTAATTTTTCAAAACCGAGTGCTAAATTTAGCAGAAAAATATACTAACTTAAAAATATTTTTTTTTTGATTTTTTACAATTCTTGTTTAGTTCATATTTGTTACAAATTACTATTGATATATTTTTAGTTTAGAAATAACACCCAGAAAATTGTATTGCATCTCCAATGCATAAAACGGCAATAACTGGAGAACCGTTTGCAATTTTGACTCCAAATTTTAAGTACAATGAAATAATTATACGCTTGTTACAATCGAAAGAAATAATTTTTTTTTTTAGATTTTACAGTTTTTTTATTTTTTAGTACAATTTTTTGCTAATTTCAGCAGATTGATTTTAAATTACAGTTTCCAGCAATTTACTGAAATTTCCCGAAATAACAGAAAAATTTTCAGTAGCCATTACAGACTTTTTTGGTTGAGTGTAGAGGAAAAGCAATGGGGCTGATTAACGAAAGGTCGCTGGTTCTATCCCAGTTCGAGACATACAATTTATTATTTTTTAATTTATTATTAATTTTTAAATAAATTTATAGAATTATAATTCATAAACACTAAAGCAATCAATTAATGCAACAAAAATTAAAAAATCATAAATAAATTACGATAATTACAATGGGATTGTAATTGCAACTCTAAAAAACTGGCGGGAGTAAAATTCGGCTGGAATTACGAATCTCTATGGTGTGTGTTTGTAGTAGGAAATATCAGACAGTTTGTTTTAGTATGGGTTAGCATTGAAACAGACGAAGAAATATCAAGTAACTAATATTTTTCCGAAATTTACTAAAGGATAAATTGTGCACTCGTTATACTTTCGTGAATCTGAAATTGTGGAGACTTGAAATATCTCATTATTTTTCTTATCGACTGTACAGTGGTATTTCCTATGAACCATTAATCTGCACTAAGATTGCCAATGATAGCACTCTTTGATAGTTAATAGTCACAAGTGTATTGAATATAACACCATATACCATTATAAACATACATATGCAGTTAAAAAGTAGTGCCACAACTGTATGTGGCACTACTTGAAAATTAAGTTGAGAATAATAATATTGATGATATAAATGTATCAGTTATACGATAATTTCGTTATTTTAAGTTCCTTTATCAACAACATTGGTGAAAGAATAAGTGCAACATAATATATTAATATATAAATACTCGTAATATTATAACATCCAGAGTAGGCCATTTCACTAAAAATATTTCTTTTTTGGATTTTTGCAACTCTTAAAGCGGGAAAAAAATGTTTATAGCCCAAAAGGTTTTTGAAATTTTTTTCAGAATTTTTAAAGGGAGATACGTGGTTGCTGAAATGGATTTTATTCAAAAAATGAGGTTATTGAAATATAAATTTTTTAATTTTATTTTCTCTTCTGCTTTATTTTCACTACTCAACGATACCAGCCTACTAAAAATGACACTGCTCTACAAAAAAAGGTGAATGATATTGCAGTTGATTTAGGGCACTTGGGGGGAGGGGGAGAGGTGCTGATTTCCAATCTGCAACCAGTTTCTTATACATAATTGGCTCTAGATTTTGCACAATTCGCAATTTTAATTTTTTCCATTTTTCAACAGATTTTTTAAATAAAAAATTTTTAATTTAGTAACTGTAGCTTAACTGTAGCTTGAGAAGGAAAACCCTTTACACTGTTTAAGCCTATTTCAGTGCCCTATTTTTCAAACTAAAGTGTGTGTCAATACCTCAATAAATTTTGTAAATATAGTCGCTCAAAGTCAAAATTTAAAAAATTTGGTTAGGTTTTTTTATAAAAAAATTTTGAATATAAAACAAAGTCCGATTTTAAATGTAAAAGCCAATTTGGAAAGAAAAAAGTCACAAAAAAAAGTAAAAAAAGTGCCCCCCTCAAAATAAACCATGGTTTGTTTTATGATGATTCCCGAAATATTTCGGGTCTAGCAATGAGATCTCACAAGCTGGACCATTTTTAGAAAAGGTAATTTTTTTAGTTTTTACAAGAATTTAGCATTTTAGCTGAAGACAACATACTCAGTATGGGTATCAAATGAAAGGCTTTTTTGAGGCGCGTCCAGCGGTATATATAACATGTTCAAGCATATCCAGACATGTCCTAATTTAGAACAGGTAGCAGCGACGAGGAACATCTGTTTATATATTGAAGATTCTACATTCTACAAAAAAAAACAAATTTTTTACTATTTTGTACGGAATTCGCGATTTTTAGCGTTTTATCAGAAATTCAATGTGGTGGAAACAATATGTTCTTAATAGAGCAAATAGGATACCAAGACATTTCTTTTGACAAGTGAATCATCGCTAAGTGGATATTGTTTGGAATTTTGCAAATTTCGTACATTTTGCACGATGCTCTGGACCAAATTTTGATAAAATATTTCATTAAATAATTAAAGAAATAACAAAATAAACTAAAAATATTGTAGTGAAGATTTGATTCGAATGAACAAAAATTAGACACGTTGTGGTGATACACGCCTTAAATCTAGGAAATGTTTTTATTTAGTTGTAGAGACAGGAAGCTTTTCAATATATAATGGATTGGGTTAAACCAACGAGAATATAGGCTAAAGAGTTCCCATACGGAAAAAGTGTACTCTTTGGTTCCCTTAAAATTTATATGGATTGGGTTCCTGTTAATTCCTTTGAAGAATAAGAGAAACAAAAGGAAAACCGAAAAAGTTAGCAGGGCACTGTTTTTATTGTTTCTTATGATTACACTATGGAACATTTTTGGGATTATTGTCTGGGGGGTGAGAAATTCCAAGTCAGGGTGATGGTACTAGGTCAGTATAGTAAAACCCTCAAAGGGTTTGGCGTTCGTATGTGTCATTTTTTTTATGACCTTTTAAATTTTTTCCTTATCTTGATGTTTTTTCGCTTAGTTGTAACATTTTGGCAAAAACGTAGTTTAACATAACTCGAGAACCACTTGTCCGATTTTGATGAAACAAATTTAGAAAAATTTAGAATTACAATTTCTCTAATCTGTTTCTATACCGTTTTCCTATATGTGCAACACTTTCGAAGTTAAAAATGAATGTATGAAGGGAAAAAAGTATTTTTTGCCTAAAAATTTAAATATTTTTTTTTAAAAATTCATAAAAAATCCAAAATGGAAAAAAGTGCCAAAACTAATTACTTTCGCGTAAAGTCACATAACTCATGAGCAAAAAAAGGCATAGATCATGAAAATCGATGCACGCGTTTCTCATTTATTCACAATTAGGTAAATGTATGAATTTCAAAAATTTGCTCAAGATATGCACAACATTATTTGGAGAAAACATTGACACTCACAAGCCGAACTCTCTCATATTTTTCTACTGTACTAAAAGAGAAATATTGATGTGGCAACACTGGTTCTGTAATGTTCACATAAAACATGCATTGTCATTATACTTCTTCTCTTTCTCACACTGGTTCTGTGATTTTTGTCATTCAACAAGTGCCGACGAACGCGAACAGTAAAAGTGATTTTTCTCCAGTTTTTTAAAAGTGAACAAAAGAGAACAGAATATGGAACTGTGCAATAGGGTTTGCTACTGCTGTGGTCAATATGTCTCAACACATAAAAAAAAGGGGAAATTTCAGTACTGATTTTGTTCAAACATACGAGATGTACTTCAACCAAAATGTTATAGTGAACGAAAATTGGGTACCAAATATAGTGTGTAAAAGCTGCTACAACCGTCTAATGGATTGGAAAAATAGAAGACGTGAAAGTATGCCATTCGGTATCCCAATGACTTGGACTAATCCTGGCGAAGGTCACAATCCATTGAATTGCTATGCATGTGCGAATAAAGGAGCCGCAAAAAGGATAAGAAAATCGTATAATTACGTTGGTGTTGCAAGTGCCGCAACACCATTGCCTCATTCGGACCACATTCCTGTGCCAAAAGCTTCTAGCCCAGATATTTTCTCTTCTACGACTGCTCCGACATATCATGCACGTGATGATTCCCCATATGAGCCATCAGTATCCAATGAGCCAATTTTAATAAATCAAAATAAGCTTGATTCAATTGTTGCCAAGTTGGAATTAACACAGCATAAATCGGAAGAGCTGGCTTCCATTTTGAAATCAAACAATTTGTTGGCACCCGGTGTGAAAGTCACAGCTTATCGAAGTCGTCAGGCAACACTCCAAAGTTTATTCCTTGTGAATGATGAAAAAACTTCTGCATATTGCCCGGATGTAGGAAAATTGATGGACGCAATGGAAATAAAATATGAAGCAGATGACTGGAGATTATTTATTGACAGTTCAAAACTCAGCTTGAAGGCGGTTTTACTGCATAAGACCAATAAAAAAACCTTCAGTTCCAATCGCCTACAGTACAGAAACGAAAGAAACATATGATGCACTGGAAAATATTTTAAAAATGGTTAACTACGCCAAACATATGTGGCGCATATGCTGCGATTTAAAAGTTGTAGCAATGCTTTGCGGTCTTCAAAAGGGCTATATAAAATATATGTGCTTTTTGTGCGATTGGGACACACGATTTTCCGGTGACCAATATGCATGCCACGGATGGAAACTCAGAGAGCACAGCAGGTTACAAACGGCCAATATTATTCGTGAGCCTCTAGTGCCGAAGGAGAAGATATTGCTGCCTCCACTGCATATTAAACTTGGAATTGTTAAGAATTTTATCAAAACTGTCGCCAAAAGAGATGAAGTTTTCTTGTGTTTGAAACTAATTTACCCGAGACTCAGCGAAAGTAAAATTAAAGAATGTAAGTTATAATATCACATTCATTTCCCATGATTTTCCATCTTAACAAATTAATTTTTTCCAATCAGGCGTACTAAATGGTCCAGATATACGAAAGCTGATTAAAAGTGATGCATTCAACAATATTTTGATTGACGCTGAATTGAATGCGTGGCAGGCAATCAAAGAAGTAATAGAAGGCTTGTTGGGAAAGCATCGTTCTAACAACTACGATGTTTCTGTCGCAAGGATGTTAAGAGCATTCTCGGAAATTGGTGTCCACATGTCCTTGAAAATCCATTATTTACATCATCATCTGGACTACTTCAGCAAACAATTGGCTACCGAATCTGATGAACAAGGTGAACGCTATCATCAAGTTGCTATGCCATTTGAAATGAGGTAATACTGATTTTTTATTTTTTCAAACTCATTTTAATAAAACAAAAACTTACAGATATAGAGGCAAAAAGTCGCCGAGTGCAATAATTGCGGAAATTTGCTGGTGGAGTAAGTTAGTGTGGCAAGACAAGGATGATCTTGATGATAAAGAATTTTCAGGAGATGCAGAAGGGCCAACAGTGGAGTCACACATTGACATTATGTGTGGTTCAGAAACTGATGATAGCGATGAATGCGATGCCACTAGTCCCGAACAACCACCATCGAAAAAGTCTAGGCAATATTTATTAAAATAAATAAAAATAAATAAATAAAATAAAAATAAAAAATTATAAAAATGTTTACTTAATTTTTTTAGTAGTTTATGGCCAGAAGTCTGGAGTTATTGGGGAAAATTTATGAAAAAGGAGATAAATGACACTTTGAATAAAAACAAATATCAATATTCTTGTCAAAATGGGATACCTTCACTTAATTGTAAATAAAAGCAGAACGCGTTAAATTTTGTTTATAGGTTATGTGACTTTACATGAAATTAATAACACTTGATCCTTTTTTCCGTTTTGGATTTTTTATGAATTAAAAAAAAAAAATTTTTAATTTTTAGGCAAAAAAATATTTTTTTTTCTCCACAAATTTATTTTTACCGGCAAAACTGTTGATTATAAAGAAAAACGTTATATGAACGGATTAAAGAAATTGTAATTCTAAATTTTTCTAAATTTGTTTCATCAAAATCGGACAAGTGGTTCTCGAGTTATGTTAAACTACGTTTTTGCCAAAATGTTACAACTAAGCGAAAAAACATCAAGATAAGGAAAAAATTTAAAAGGTCATAAAAAATTGACACATACGAACGCCAAACCCTTTGAGGGTTTTACTATACTGACCTAGTACCATCACCCTGACTTAGAATTTCTCACCCCCCAGATTGGCTGTTGTACTGTGTTATTGATTAACTCGGTAACAAAAACAACTTTAAGAGTGAAATAAATAATAAATAATCAATTTTAATTATTTTTTTATTGTTTTTAATGATTTTTAATCATTTTTTGCTTGTAAACACGTTTTTATTAATTTTGTTGTTTTCGTGACGTCCTTCATTTTCCCTCGTTCGCTGTTAAATTTCTTCAAATTCTTTGTGTTTTTCCTCTCATTCGCGTGTGAATTTTTTTAGAAATCTTAAAACACTTTAACGGATACCCCTGGTTAAACTAAACTAATATATTTCTGAGAAAAAAGTTGGTAACGGAATTTAGATTGAAAGCAGAGGTATGGCATCACCAAAAAAATAAGCTATAAAAAATCGTTATCACTAGATGACACTGAAAAAAAAATTGACAATTTTCTTTTTTTATTTAAATTTAAATAATAACAAAGAACAAAGGAAAAAATACGAACAAATATTTCAAATTTTATTATTTCAATATTTTCCGCGTTTCTTTTTTCCTTATTTTGAGCAGTTTTCAGCAGTTTTTGAGTTTTTAAATATAGGCTCAGCTGATACTAAACTGATACTAAATAGTTGCTCACGTAACACTAAATTTCAGCGCCCTCTATCGGTAATTAGTGTAAGTTTTGATTTCCTATCTCTATAATTAATAGTCTCTGATTGAAAGTACATGTATTCAAAATGTTCTGTCAAAGGGAAATGTATGTTTCGAAAATTTATGAACCAAATGCATTATTTTAAATGTTTTTGTATAAATTATTTAGTTTTCAATATTTTCTATTGTAATAACATCAATTTGTACGTAAATGAAAGGATTTAAAAAAATTTTTTGATAAAACAAAACAGAATGTCAAAATTTTTAAACTTATAAAGCAGGTATGTGTTTTTGGGAAATTAGTTTAATTTAGTTCCAATTTAGCGACACCGCACACGCTATGCAAACTGAAATACGAAAAATTTATACGAACTGAATCTTTTTCGTAGATATTTTTACTTTTCACGGGATAAGTATTTTCATTTCCAATCATGTTTTGACCAGCCACGGAGTTAGGTCCTTTCAGACTGGTTTATTTGTACCGGTCACGGCAAAGATCACTACTTTGAAACAGGTCCCATTTTCAGCAGTCCCGTAGTTAGTTCTTTCAGACCGGTCCACTTTATTTAAAGAAGAAGCTTGCCTTGAGCTGATTAAAAAATTTAAGAGACTAAAGATACCATACTTGCGAATTTTTCATTGTCATTGAAATTTACTTGATCTCAATGCCAATGCCAAAAATTTCAGCCATTCAATGCCAATGAAATTTTTTTCAATTGGCATTGATTAAAACAATGGTAATGAAATGTACACGTAATGGTAATGAAATGTACATATAATTGAAGAAAAAAGCATTGTAGGTGTACAAAAAATATTGTTTTATAAAATAGGACATTAAGGCAAGAATGTAAAATTTCTGAGCTATAGACATTTTAAATATTCGCTATTTTATCAAGTTTTATCAAGTATACTGCTGTTCACTCTTCTTTTAACACTGGTTAGTCTAGATCAGGGATCGGCAAACAAAAACAACCACATTTGTATGCTAGTGTAAGTGAGCTGCAACTTTTCCTCTCTCAATGCAGTGAAAGAAATTTTTATGTAATTTTCTCAAACCTATTAACCCTCGAAGTGGCACATGGTTCTGGCCAGACATATTTCATTTTCATGCTTCAATTTAGCATACTTCTATTTTAGGTACATGGCTGTAATTTCAGGTAATCTCCCAAAATATTGTTGGCTTTCGATGTATAAATTAATAATTGAAAAAAAGTCCTTGGAACAGGACAAAAAAGCCAAATAAAAAATCTTCACCTTACTTTTGGTACATGGTGTCTGGCCAGACCCCTATGCATTTTGTATGAACGCATAGGCAAAGCACATGGCACGAGTTGGAAATTTGTATTTACTTTATTCTTTTATGCTTATTTCTTTCTTCTGATTTTGTTTGTGAGTTAGTTATTCATTGAACGTTGAACAGTGAAGAAGTAATCTAGTTTTTGTGCGGTAATTTTGAACTTGTGAATAATTTTACACAGGTAGATTTGTTGCGTTGTTAGTATATTATGGCTGATGAACTGGAATTTATTTATAATACACGTATGCGTAGCGCGAATTTGCAACCCCAATTGTCAGAGGCATTAGTGCGTGATTTTCAAAGTCAGGTAGAAGCTGATGAAAATGATGATGTTTTTGAAAACGATGGTGACGACACTGCTGATTATGTGCCAGAAGATGATGCATCAGTCATAGAAAATGATTTGGAAATTGAACCTAACGAACTTTATGATAGTGATGAAGACGTAGATGAAGAAGAAGAAAGTGGAAATGATGCTGAAGCAGCAAATGAAGTCGACTCAGGCTGTTTTTATGGTAAAGACGGTACTAAATGGAAAGAAACTGAACCCCCTGCATCTCGTTTGCGCCAGCATAATATCATGCGTTTTCAATCTGGAACAAAAACAAGGCTCACCAATCCAGTTGAGGTATTCAAGCTATTTTTCTCAACCAATATTACGTTCGTCATCATTAGTGAAACAAATCGGCATGGGCGAGAATCAATGAGAAAATGGAATGAAGAACATCCAGAGTCTACCCAAAGAAAATGGATTGATTTGACAAGCTCTGATGCATTCATTGGGATTTTGTTGGCTTCTGGTCTCAGCCATAATAATATGCAAGACTCCAGTATATTGTGGCGTTCTGATTCGCTACCCATATTCCGTGCGGCTATGTCGCACAAACGATTCATTACTCTGTCCAGATATATTCGTTTCGATAATAGTCGTACGCGGGCATTCCGACAGCAAACAGATAAAGCAGCTCCTATCCGGGACCTTTGGAATTTTCTCAATGAAAATCTGCAAAATTATTATGAACCTTATGAAAATATCACCATCGATGAGCAGTTGTTTCCGTATCGTGGGCGCACAAAGTTCACCCAATATATCCCATCAAAACCTGCAAGGTATGGGATCAAAGTTTGGTGGGCATGCTAAGACTAAATTTCCATTGAAAGGAAAACTATACACTGGAAAGGAAGGAGACAATCGGGAGATAAATCAAGGTGAAAACGTTCTAATGTATTTCGCAAATTGTTACGCAAACAGCGGCAGAACAATTATTTCTGATAATTTTTTCACCTCATTGAACGGCGCTAAACGACTTGCTGCTATGGGACTGGCATTTGTTGGCACCATTCGAGCAAACAAAAGATGTCTTCCTAAGGAAGTTATGAAGAGCACCAGACGACCAATTCTTTCAAGTGTGTTTGGTTTTCATGAAAATCTTGTTGCACTTTACAGCTACGTACCCAAAAAAAAAATAAGGCAGTCAATTTAATTTCAACCGTGCATTACACGAAACATGTTGAAGGCGTAGCCATGAAACCGGAAGCAATTTTATTTTATAATTCAACTAAAGCCGGAGTCGATACGATGGATCAAATGCTAACTCATTACACAACAAAACGGTCAACCAGACGCTGGACATACGCGTTTTTCTGCAACATGATTGATGTGATGGCATTGGCGAGTTACATTATATGTAAGCTAAATGATGAAAATACAAGAAAAGAAAGAAGACGCATATTTTTATATAAACTTGCAAAGCAATTGGTACTGGCCAACGATGAAAATCGCATAGCATTTGAAGCATTCTTTGGGAGACCTCTCAATATAGCAAACCTTAATGTGGCTCACGCAGTGGTCCAGACACATTAGCTGCCAAAAAAGATTGCAGAATTTGCCTGCAGCAAGGTGACAAAATACGCCGTAAGACACGCTTTTTTTGCTGCAAATGCAACAATCCAGTTTGTCAGCAACATTCAAAAGTAGATTATTTATGTTTTTGTTGCCTTCCGCAAAATTCTGAATAAAAAAATCAATGTATTCTTCATAATAATTTTCTATTTTGTCATAAACATTTATTACTTTACCCATAATAAAGAGAAATATATATAGAACAAAAAAATTGTTGCCCTTTTCATTCCAAAGATTTTTTCAGGTCTATTTTTTCTTCCTTAGGTAGCTAATAACATAGTAAAAAAAAATAGAAACACAAAATATAACAAATATTTTCCTATCTTAGTAAAAAATTTAACGGCAAACAGCCCTTATTTCCATACAAATGCATGTAAATGTATAGGGGTCTGGCCAGACACCATGTGCCAGAACTAAGGGCTCAAAATATGTGCCACTTCGAGGGTTAATGTAAAAGGAGTATAGCAGTCACAATAAACTTCGATGTATTGAAAGCAAAAAAATATTGCAAATAAAAGGAAAAAAGGAGGAAAGGTACAAAACAAAACGCCTTTTTAAAAAAAGTTCAAAGTTAAAACAAAAATTAATTTTTTATGAACAAAAAAAAAAGCATCTCGGGCAAAAAATCTTTAAATACATAAAGTCAAATTTGTTTTTTCTGGTTATGGAATATAAAAACAAAAATATCTCTTAAAATAGCAAATGCATTTTTCTTAAAAAAAATTTTTTTTTTGATTTTTTGGATTCTTTAAATTAATAATCATTTGTTCCTAAAAAGGGTTTTTCCGCTCTATAACTGATAAATTATGACACAAAACATAATGCCTCTTTTCATATCGTTAAGTGTATTGCTATCAACAAGCGTCGACACAACCTTTTTCAACGAATGCTCAAGTGAGACTGAATAAATTTATTTGGTTTTATTAAATGTGTGAGGGTATGTAGGTGTGAGTGAGTTGCACGCGGGCATATAAATGCCGATCACTGGTCTAGATAGATCAGCCTCTTGTAATGTTAACTTGACAAAATAGCGAATATATGATAAAAAACACGCGAATGTTTAATTTTTTTTCTTAATTTGTTCCTTTATCGAAACATGAAAACAAATGTTTTTTCGCCAATTATAATTAGGCATTTAGGCATTGAACAATGCCAATTGCAAAAAAATTTCATTAGCATTGATCAACTGTAATGCCAAAAAATTTCATTGGCATTGGTCATTTGTAATGCCAATTAAATCATCAATTAATTGGTCCAATCAATTAACTAGTCCCAAGTATGAAAGATATTTATAGAAATGTTATAATATTATGTTCAGCTTTCGAAAATTAAGTTTTTTTGTCTATTATGCTAAACAGAGATGGTCACGGGAGTGACCATATTTTCGACTTCAATTTTTTTATTCACCCATGTGAAAATCGAAATATATATGAACACACATGATCATACATTGACTTGTATATGATCATGGATGGGCATTAGGCCGGGTCGATTTGTGGGGAGGCAAAAAAATGGCTCAGGGAAAATCGTATTCTAGGGATCAAAATAAGAAACTTTGCCGAAGGAACCATACCTCTAAAACGAATTCTACTACCCCCCACCTGTTGACTTTTGTCCCGTAGGGTCAAGTTTTGAAAAATCACACTTTGACCCATTTAGAGTGCCCCAATCGAGTCCAAATGTATGACCGACCCCCACTAACTTTGGAGGGCCGATCCACCCATGCCAGTGGCACACCCCCTGGAACTCCCCTGGGGGGTTCCCCATACAAACATTTCAAAAAATCACCATTTTTGGCACTTTATTTTATTATTTTTTATTTATTTTATTTATTTTTATTATTTTATTTATTTTTTCTCCTTAGAAATTTATTTAGTCAGAACATATGTAAATGAAAAAATTAATTTAACTTAGTAATAGAAAAGAAAAAATAAAAAATTACTGTTTGAAGTCTTTTTTGCTTTCAAGTCTGGGCAATTTCGCACGGCTCTCTAATGTCGTCGCCATAACAGCCTCTACATTTTCCGGTATAACTCGTTTGGAAACGCTAGCTAGCAATTGAACGTGTCGTTCTGTTTCTTGTATGTGTGATGGAATTTTTGGATCATTAAACGGTGGATCATCTTGATTTAAATATTCTTTCAAAGTATCGTATGGAATGCTTTGCGTGAATGGTGGTTCAAATACGTCATTTATGTCATTCATATTGATCATTTCCGTGTAACTTGTGCAATAAAAGTTTATATCTGGTTTTTTATAAGCTCTAAGTCCCGTTGGGTCGTCAACATCGGTTCGATAGCGTAGAATTATCTTGATAGCACAGTCGCGCTTTTCTTTGCTATCATCAAACAACATTGATAACAAGATATTTTCCGAATGCGCATAATATGAATTATCTGTAATTACTTTATTGACAATTTTGTGTAAACGAGGTTCTAGAAATCTTGACCAACTAATGAATTTGAAAAATAATCTACTACCGTACACGACAGAGCTGTAATACTTGATATTGAAGTACATTGGCACATAACATGTAATTATAAATTCAACCAGTATTCTTAAATTTGCATCTGGATTTTCCGTTGTCACATTTAATCGTAATAGTCTAGCGGCCTTGGTGAGCCACCGAGAATGTACAATTTTCCCTGGTTTGATGTTTGCCAGATCCACTGAAACCACGCCGCTAGAAATTGCATGGGCCATGTCGTATAAGTACTTGGAATCGGTGGAAAATTCAATTTTTTCTGGAGCAGGGGGCATATTTTTCAACTCAATTTTCTGAAAGCCGTCCACCACCTGAAAATATATAAAAATAAAACAATTAAAAACGGTTGACAATTATAATAAATGAGTGATAGCAATAACTTACCGGAAGAGTTTCACAAGTTTCGATTTGACGGCTCAATTTTCCGGTTGCCGATCTTGGTCCAGTGCTGGTTGATTTATCCAAAGCTTCAAACAAATGCCGAAACGGAAGTTCGTTGAAGTGTAGAAGGCAAACGAACCAATGCAATGATCTTTTTAACAGCAATTCGAATCGTCGTATAATTCCACCGTTTGGGCCAGTGTTTGTTGGCTCACCGTCAGTGCATATGCCAATTAATGCATCCAGTGATATATTTTTATCGTTGAAAAAATCATTTAATTTGGTTGTTTTGTATTCAGCGGTTTCATGTTCCAGTCTTACGTAACCAATCAATTCAGAATTCGGTTCTCTCAAAATAACAAGATGAGGTTCTTTTACCATTCTAGTATGATACTTCTCATCAATTGTATCTCTCGTTAAAGTATCATCTTTTCTGCCATCGAATGAAAATGCTAACAAATTGGTATCATCTAACCGTTTGCGAAGCACTTCTTGTCTGCATTTCTCTTTTTCTCGGCGAACTTTCGATTTATCCATGATGAGAGGTTTGCCATGGATATCTTTCATTTTAAAATCTTGGAAAAGAGCTGTTCCCATTGCTGATGCTACTCTATCAGGCACGCCAAATCTGTCACATACCAAAGCAAAGTTAAAACAATCGTATCTCTGTGTGTATTGTGAACTTGTGCTCATATCCAAATCTTCTTGAACCGGTGGCGGTGCGTATGTTGAATCATCGGGATCTTGGTATGTTGGCATTGATGACATAGACGTTGCTCCTTGCTCTTCAATTTCCATCGCAAATCCATCCATTGTTAGACTTCTCTGATTATGTTGATCGTGCATAAACTCTTTGAGGCGTTCGGGAACCAAACCGCATGCACATGGAGCTGCCTTCAAATCGCATTTACATGTTCCAATGAAAAAAATTGTTTCCAGAGATTTTACATACTCTGTAAATTGTTGGGGTTTTTTTCTTCTCTTGATTTGCTCTTGATATTTGTCAAGCAATCTATTCAATTTATTACATACACTTTTTTTCAGCATTATTTCCATACCAAGTTTTTCCCAAATTCCAATCAACTTATCTTGTACTTGAATAGTGAATGCTTTATAGGACAACTTTTTTTGTTCGCTCAAGTAAAAATAATATCTCAAGATATCCAGATGGGTTGGTAAATTAAGATCAGTCAAATCAGTAGACACACCAAAAACAGTAACATCATGCCTGGGTATATGACTCATTGGGTTTTCGATAGTTGTTGATGTTGTTATTGCTTCATCTTGCGGTGTAGAGGATGGTGGATTCATTGTAAACTTCTTGATTTGGAATGATTTTTTTTTTAATATTTTTTTATCTCAAATTAGCACTTCACACTTCGAGTTCTTCACAACGACTTAATGCATTCACAAAAACTGTTGCGTTATATATGGTCTAGGAGACGAGGTAATAAGAATGAAATGGTAATTTCAATTCTACCTGTAACCGATTTTGTTGTCAAAACTGCCCATAAAGTACTTACATGTAAATTAAACGTTAATCTGACTACAAATTCTGTTAAGCAAGTGCGCCTTTTATTACTTCTGGAAAATCCTTTATGATAATTTTATGCTCAATTCTACCTGTAACCGATTTTGTTGTCAAAACTGCCCATAAAGTACTTACATGTAAATTAAACGTTAATCTGACCACAAATTCTGTTAAGCAAGTGCGCCTTTTATTACTTCTGGAAAATCCTTTATGATAATTTTATGCTCAATTCTACCTGTAACCGATTTAGCTTAAGTAAGTTTACGACATGCAGCTATGTCTTGTGGTGGCTTAAAAAACCCACACAACCTATTTTACGACCTGCAACAGAACGACACGTTCAATTGCTAGCTAGCGTTTCCAAACGAGTTATACCGGAAAATGTAGAGGCTGTTATGGTGACGACATTAGAGAGCCGTGCGAAATTGCCCAGACTTGAAAGCAAAAAAGACTTCAAACAGTAATTTTTTTTATTTTCTTTTCTATTACTAAGTTAAATTAATTTTTTCATTTACATATGTTCTGACTAAATAAATTTCTAAAGAGAAAAAATAAATAAAATAATAAAAATAAATAAAATAAATAAAAAATAATAAAATAAAGTGCCAAAAATGGTGATTTTTTAAAATGTTTGTATGGGGAACCCCCCAGGGGAGTTCCAGGGGGTGTGCCACTGGCATGGGTGGATCGGCCCTCCAAAGTTAGTGGGGGTCGGTCATACATTTGGACTCGATTGGGGCACTCTAAATGGGTCAAAGTGGGATTTTTCAAAACTTGACCCTACGGGACAAAAGTCAACAGTTGGGGGGTAGTAGAATTCGTTTTAGAGGTATGGTTCCTTCGGCAAAGTTTCTTATTTTGATCCCTAGAATACGATTTTCACTGAGCCATGGGCGATTATTAAATCGACCCGCCCTAATGGGCATACATTGTCATATACGTACAAGCATAGTTCAATGTATGACCATACATGATCTCATATATTTCCATATATCTTTGGATCCGAAATTTGAGGGTATATGACCGTACATATTCATATATGACCATATATGCTCACGTATGATCCATATATGCTCATATATGATCATATATGGCCATATACCTCCATATACCCTCAAATTTCGGATCCAAAGGTATATGGAAATATATGAGATCATGTATGATCATACATTGAACTATGCATGTACGTATATGACTATGTATGCCCATGCATGATCACATACGAGCCAATGTATGATCATGTATGCTCATATATATTTCGATTTTCACATGGGCATTCATAAGTATTTGAAATCCAGCACTATATAATTATCAGAATTTCCACTTCGTGATCCACCCTAATGCGCACACATAATAGTAATTGGCAAGCAATCATACTTAAGTATTTCCATTATGGTTAAAAAGGATATTAATACTGTATTGTTATTTTTCATTTGCAAGCATTTTGAAGAGGATATTTCTTGATGAGTTTGTTCGATTTATGCTCTATTTATTTTTAATTTTAAAATCAATATGTGAGTATCTTATTAGTGCATTTCTTTTAGTACTAGTATGTACAATACATATGTGTACAATTTCTATTAAAATAATAAAAAAAAAAAATGTTATTTTCATTATCAAAAAATTTTGTATTTCTTTATGATGATCTTATGTTGTTTTGCAATGAAATTTATGCAATATGTTCGGTATGGAAAACAAAATATAAGTTCTTCCACAAAATTATGTGTCGTTGCCTTCTTTAGGCGATATAATCAAAATAGGCTTAGTGTAAATCCTGGAAAATAATGCATAATTAAAGGGTGGACCAACCAAAACGAACTATGTTAATTCTAAATAAAGCAAAAAGTTTTCAGAGAATTATCTTAATATTTGTTATTATGATAAAAGGATCTATGACAATTATGTGTAAAACCAAATATCGGCCAAATGTTCGCCACGGCTTCGGTGACATAACTCTATCCGACGGTCCATATTTTCAATGACTCTGAGACATAATTGAGGTTCAATGTCGTTAATGTACCGAATTATCTCATCCTTTAGCTTTTAAATTGTTCTTGGCTTATTGGCGTACACTTTTTCTTTTAAATATCTCCAAAGAAAGAAGTCCAACGGTGTCAAATCACATGACCGTGGCGGCCAATTTACATCGCCACGACGTGAAATAACACGTCCAATAAATTTCTCGCGTAAAAGAGCCATTGTTTGGGTTTTAATTGTTTCACGAAAATAATTCTCAAAAATAAATTTTTTTAAAAACTTGTTCGAAGATTTTTTTTAATTACTTCAATATATTTGTAGTTAAATTAAAATATGGATTTTAGTATATTTTTACAGAACAATTATTTTTTATTGCTCCGAAAAACACATTTTTTTTTGTTGAAAATCCAAAAATTACTTAAGTTTGATGGAAAATAAAAAAAAATTATATAAAATTAAATATTTCTTTTTTCTTTTTTTTTTGTAAGTTTATACTGTTATATAATAGATCATTAAAAACTTAATTACTATTTTTACCACAAATTAAAAAAATTGATTTTTTGAAATGCCTAAATTCATGATTTTTACACAAATTTTACGCATTTAGGAGTGTTTAGTATTCAAACCATGTGAACCTTCCATTTTAGATATAGGATGTGTTGAGCGGACTTTTGTGAAACACTACGAGAAACATTTTTGTGGAACATTCTAACCCTCTAACTCTTCAATGAAAGAGAATTTTTTTGGGTCCTTTTTAAAAAGGCACAAATAAGACCTCTAAGTTGAAGAGTTAGAGGGTTAAAATGTTCCACAAAAATGTTCCTCGTAGTGTTTTACATAAGTTCGCTGAACATATCTTATACCTAAAATGGAAGATTCCCATGGTTTCTTCCTAAAATCCAGGTTTGTGGGACATTTGAGCGCCAATTCTGAATAAGTTCGAAATTAACGAAGAGAAAGTCTCTGGTTATCTGAATGCTCTAAATATTCTGTTAGTAATACTGATATTAATTCTAATACTAATGCTAATTCTGCGGTTTTAAATGCTGATGCTATCGTTTTTCCAGCTGATAATTTTCAAAGTGTTTCAGTTAGTAAACGTAATGATAATGTCAATGGTGCTGTTTTAACCGATGACAATAATTCTAATTGGCAAACTGTGACTAGGAAGAAAAATCGTTCTTCACATTGTAATGTTGTTGTTGGCAATAGCAAAAATTGTGAATTAGAAGTTGTTGCTAAAATGAAATGGATTCATTTATCATCTTTTAAGCTGAATATCTCTGAGGATATGTCATAAACTGGTGAAAAAATATGATTGTTTAAATGATTTTAAGTTTATAAATTTTAAACTTGGTATTTCGCCTGAATTTTATCAAGAACTGTTTAATGCGAAACTTTGGCCATCTAGTGTGAAAGTACGACCGTTTAAATATATTCCAAAACAGGTGGTAACTGAGTGAAATTTTCAAGCATCAGTAGTTCTTAAAAACTTTGCTGTTTTATTTTGAATATTTCTAATAATAAGTTTTAAACTTTAAAATATACTGTTATTATCAGGGCAAGGACTTTCATGCACTAAAAAATCTAAAATATACGCTTAAAATATGCACTACAGTGTTGCCATATTTGAAGCCCTTCATCTTTCACCACCTTACACTTCACCACCACCACCACCAGTGTATCCGAAGTTTTAAAGATGGCGCTACTTCATTCCCACCGATTTTTTAAAATGGCCTATATCTCCAAAACTAGGAGAAATAGAGCAAAATTGATGAAAATTTCGACTACCACTAACCATATAATACACCCGTGAAAAGGTTATCTCTATCCAAATATGGATCTTGGTGAGGCCTTAGACCCTCGGAAATTTTTAATAAAAATTTCAGTAATTATCAATTACACAGTACAACACTAAAAATGCATCGGGCATGTGACATATCAATTCTGATAGATTTTAGGATGAGTATCACGAATGTGAACACCAAATTTAAAAATTAGCTCTAGTTTTTGAAATATTCGCAAATTTAATTTTTACCAAAAAGTCAGGTTTTTCGTTAAAATTTCTTATTTATTCATATACCTGACTAAACTACGGATAATTTTTAATATGGTTTAAAAGTATAAACTCTGGGCTTTTAGAACCATACCAACTTATTTTTGTTAGATAAAGGATCTATGATATAATTGCAATTCAAATGAAAACTTCACTTACTTTCCTATTTTGCAAATCTAGTAAAATCCCTTAATCGGATTTACAAAGTCTTAACATATGATGTAAACTCATATTCCACTAACTTCTTTCTGTCAAAAAAATCACAACTTTTGCATCAACATTTTCCGAAAATTCAATCTGAAACACAAATTTTATCGCCAATTTACAAAAATATATATTTTTGTTAAAGTCGATTTCATTTAAAATTTTGGGTGGCAGTATGCTTTGACTTGGTTTATTTTTGGAGCATTCTGATTGGTTAATTTATTTTCAACCAATCAAAATGTTTGAAAATATAAATATTTTTGTAGGGTTTTCATACACAAAATGAACAAAATCGTATGTTTAAAAATAAAACGGACTACATTTGAAATGCTCTTTTATAGTACTTTTTTAAACATGCATATTTTAAAATCGTTATTTTTTAGGAATTTGCTCTTAAATTATCCAAAACTTTGTTGAAATTGATTAGAAAATATGTGTATTACATATTTCAATGGTTTTGTCTCAGTTTTTTAATTTCAGATTCGTCACAGACTCCTTAATTTTTAGGTATTAAAAAAATCAATCTTTTTCAGCTTTAGCCAATTTCTACTTAAAATTAAAACAAAAAGTGCGAAATTGTTTTGATAAATTAAGTAAGTATGAGTATAAGATGTTTACTGATGCTATAAATTAAAAAAACTGGATATTCCTTTCATCTCAGATTAATTATTAACGAAATCGTGAAAATAGAGAAATTTCAACTTCAAATGCATATATACCCAGTGTAGAAACGGTAATGACATATCATTATTTTTTAAACTACCAGTAATGACACTCACTTACCTTCTGCATCATTTTTATACATATAATAATGAGTTACTGATAATGACTTATTTTTATCATTATTTTAAATAGAAAGTAATTTTGTAGATTTTTTTGAAAATTTTTTGAAATCTATTTTTATAGTCAATATTTTTAAACCATGGGAAAGGATATATGTAACCACATATTTTTTGATTTTTTGTATGTTGGCGAGTAAGCTGACTTGTGTGCAGCTGGTCAATTACGTTTTTATCTATCAAACATTACATGTTGATATAGCTCAGAGGGTAGACCTATTGACTGGCAACCTGGAGTCCCAGGTTCGATTCCCGCACCAGAAAATTTTATTTTAAAAAATTTTACAATAAAAAAATATTTTTTTTTATAAAACTTATTTTTTGAAAATTTATTTTTAGAATCATTCTTTTTGTCAGTACTAGTAAGCATATAGGTAATGACATATTTTAAAATTTTTAGTATGCTGGTGTGTAAGCATAACTCATTATTTTTCGCGATATCGCCATACAAAAGTAATAAGGAACGTAATAGGAAAAGTAACTAGTTACCATTACGAAGTATGTAGTTACATAACCATATATCTGGTAATGATTTTCTACACTGGGTAGAGAATATTATCGCGGCTGTCAAAACGTGCGAAGTATCAAATTAAAGGGCATATTTCATCCTATTAAAATTTTGCAAAGAATAGCGTTCATACTTCTAATTTTGTATTTTTTTTTGCAAACAGTTTATTACAAAATTGAATTTTTCTGCAAATACGGTTTTGCAAATATTTCTTGAATTGTAGCTAACTTTAAAATTCTAGTGCCATATTCGTGATCTGCGTCCCATAGTCTATTAGAAATGATGTGTCGCAATCTCGATGCATAAAATTTTTCTTAGTTTGTTGTACTGTGTTATTAACCCATCAAGGCAAACAACACTGACGATGGATTTGTAGCGAAAACCAAAAAGACGTATTCTGTCTTGCTGGGCTTATCGAATATTTTAAATTTTTTATTCACTGTAATTACTTTTAAAAATTGTATCATCTTTCTTTAATTTCAAAATAATTTAAAAAGAAAGAGTTATGATATATATGATCTCAAATCGAACGAAAAACATTAATTTACCAAATTAAAGATCAACTATACATAGCCTTCATTCAAAAATTTTCTAATTCATGAAATGTCCCATATCTCGAAAACGAAGCGAGATAGAGAAAAGCGTACAAAATGTCTGCTCCTTTGGGCACATGCGTTTAGATGATATGGACTAGGCCCGGGGAGGGTCACGAGACCCTAAATTAGAACAAATTTTACGACCCAGTATAATTACAAATAAAACTGTGGTTTTACTAATTTTTTACTTAAATCTAGATTTGTTAAATTAACAAAAAATATTTTAAAATCAACAAGTTGTATTTTCAGCCAAAACAGAGAAACAAATTTTTGTGTTCAGCCAACAAACTTATTATTTTGAGTGTACATACTAAATTAAAGATGATTACTGCGGCGTTCTTTGACATACTTCACCATTTAAAAAAAAATATATATATAAAAATTAACATTCTGTAATATTATCTTAAGTAATTTGCGATATATAAGATTCGAAACTAATATTTTTTAGAGTTTTCGCAAATCTTTGATTCATTTTCGTAAATTACAGATCCATTTTAGGCACCAGCTTTAAAAATAAATATAATTTCAAATTCTTAACTTGTTCAAAACCTAAATGAGAAGGAATTTTGGAAATACAAAAAGCGGTTTAAGAAAGGCAGTTGTTTAAATATGAGTTGCCTTATGAAAAGCTGAGGGTAATTTTGTCGAATATGACCGATTTTTAGATATTTCTCATGAGTTTAGAGAACTAAAGTGGCCATATTTAAGTTCAGCAAAGTCAAGCTATTAAAACAGCAGTCGACTTCTATTTCAGTTTTTGTAAACAACTGATTTTGTACAAAATTCTCGGAATTAGTCCTGGAGCGAAGGACGTCAACGATTAAATTTGTTATACCAGCGTTTCACAGTTATACGCAAAGTTGAGTTTATACACTCTTGTCTAGATAATCTACAACTGGAATTGCCTGAAAAATTGCACGTGTTAATTTTATATTTTTGCTGATACACAACTTTCACTTTTTTGTAAACAACACAAATAATGCTCAAATGACAAAAAGCTCCAAAATGTTTAAAAATAAAAAATAACCTATGATAACTCAGTGCTACAATTATTACAGTGTTATGCATAAATTATATAAACAGTATAATTACACGTTTTTAAGCTTATTTGGCAAAAACAGTATGCATAATTCGTTTAATAACGACAAATTTAACAATCTGTTAAAGTAGGGTAAAGCCTGAAATAAGCATTTCATAAAATTTAGAAAATAAAAGTCTGAGTTGAAGCCATAAATATTGACTTTTTATCTATTTGAAGAATTTTTTAAGGATGATGCACCCAAAAACATGTAAAATCTAATATTTTATATCCAACAAATTAAAAAAATCTGGAACAATTGGACCATTTAAGCCTTTTTTCATAAAATTTTCTCAAATTGGTGTAGAAATAAAATACAAAATAAACTAAACAAAATAGTGATGTTGATTAAATAAAAACATAATCGTCATTCGAATACAGATTCATTGTGACAACTGAATTTTTTGCCAACCGAATGCTTTGGTTGGATCTACTGATTTATTTGTTTGTGTTAACAGAAATTCGGTTAACGCAATAAAATTTCGGTTGAAACTATGCATTTGAATTCTGTCAGGAACACATTTGATTGCTACAACTAAATAATTCGATTGCTGCAACCAAACCATTCAGTTGGCAATAAATTCGGTTGCCACAATGAATCTGTTTTCTCTGTGTATAAAAACTTTTTTTATCATGTTTTAATTTATTATAAATTATTTTTATTGATAAAACCTTGAAAACAATATTATTCATGTGCATAACATTTTTTTAATAAACGTTTAATAAGGAAAATGAATACATTAGCAATTGTATACTGTAACGACAGAAGTCGCACCGCTCGTTTCTGTCTACACTCCTTGCGAATTTTTCAGGCTACAACTATTAAATTATAACGAACTCAGCTGCCAAAAAGGGTATAAAAGGCAGCACATCAAAGAAATCTGGATCAGTTGCTGGCAGCCGCCAACGCGTGCACAACGAACATATCACTAATTATCCTTTCTATTCTAGCTCTTGAAGAAACATCCTGCGAAGATCCTTTGAGGTCCTGCCCATATCCTGCGAGGTCCTGCGAAGATCCTTTGAGGTCCTGCAGACATCCTTCGAGATCCTGCGAAGATCCTTTGAGGTCCTGCACACATCCTTCGAGGTCCTGCGAAGATCCTTTGAGGTCCTGCGAAGATCCTTTGAGGTCCTGCACACATCCTTCGAGGTCCTGCGAAGTTCCTTTGAGGTCCTGCGAAGATCCTTTGAGTTCCTGCTACATCCTTCGAGATCCTGCGAAGATCCTTTGAGGTCCTGCACACATCCTTCGAGGTCCTGCGAAGATCCTTTGAGGTCCTGCGAAGATCCTTTGAGGTCCTGCGAAGATCCTTTGTGGTCCTGCGAAGATCCTTTGAGGTCCTGCGAAGATCCTTTGAGGTCCTGCGAAGACCCTTTGAGGACCTGCGAAGATCCTTTGAGGTCTTGCCACATCCTTCGAGGTCCTGCAAAGCGTTGAGTGTGTGTCGAGCGTTGATCACCTCCTTTCTCAACGTCGAGTGTGTGCCGAGCTTCGAGTGTGTGTCGAGCGTTGATCACCTCCCTTTTCAGCGTCGAGTGTGTGCCGAGCGTTGGTCACCTCCTTTTTCTGCGTCGAGTGTGTGTCGAGCGTTGATCACCTCTTTTTCAGCGTCGAGAGGGTGCCAAGCATTGGTCACCTCCTTTTTCAGCGTCGAGTGTGTGCCGAGCGTTGGTCACTTGCTTTTTCTGCGTCGAGTGTGTGTCGAGCGTTGATCACCTCTTTTTCAGCGTCGAGGGTGTGCCGAGCGTTGGTCACCTCCTTTCTCAGCGTCGAGTGTGTGTCGAGCGTTGATCACCTCCTTTCTCAGCGTCGAGTGTGTGTCGAGCGTTGATCACCTCCTTTTCAGCGTCGAGTGTGTGCCGAGCGTTGGTCACCTCCTTTCTCAGCGTCGAGTGTGTGTCGAGCGTTGACCACCTCCCTTTCAGCGTCGAGTGTGTGCCGAGCGTTGGTCACCTCCTTTCTCAGCGTCGACTGTGTTTCGAGCGTTGATCACCTCCCTTTCAGCGTCGAGTGTGTGCCGAGCGTTGGTCACCTCCTTTCTCAGCGTCGAGTGTGTGTCGAGCGTTGATCACCTCCTTTCTCAGCGTCGAGTGTGTGTCGAGCGTTTACCACTTCCTTTTCAGCGTCGAGTGTGTGCAGAGCGTTGGTCACCTCCTTTCTTAGCGTCGAGTGTGTGTCGAGCGTTGATCACCTCCTTTTCAGCGTCGAGTGCGTGCCGAGCGTTGGTCACCTCCTTTCTCAGCGTCGAGTGTGTGTCACCTCCCGATAGAACCCGACCAATATACCCCGTGAGCGAAACTAGGTTGTCATTCTCCCTCTGAGGTCCTTCTTTTCTTTCGTCCCGTTATTCCTAAGCGTTTAAGACCACGCCTTTCACTCTCTGTCACCAGATCAAACAAATTTCTGTGACGATCCCTATCCCCGCGAGCTTACCCCAGCTAACGGAGGAAACTCGTCGTTACAATATCTTAACGCAAAATTAAGAAAAGTTTATGCTTAGTGTTTCTGTTAAAAATTAAGTACATCTAGATCATTCATTGTATTTCTTTTACAAATTCGAGCGCTTACAACTGTGGGAATCTGGTCCCTCATACATAGTAATATTTGTTTTGTATTTTTAATTACTTGATTACCTCAATATTTAATATATTTATATTTTTTTTAATTGTTTGTCTTTTCGTTATTTAATATAATAAATTACCTTTTACTCTCATAATCTTGTTTGGCAATTTTCAAAAAGGAAGTCCAAGTAATTTTGTGAATAAATATTTCAGAAATGTCAACAAAGCAGTTAACATGCGTATTTAAGCTGTGTACACACAGTTAGTTAATTATAATTGTGTTTCCATTTAATTACTTCACTGACAAAGTAGCGTTTAATTGAAATTATAACAAATATTTACCTTATACGTTTAAGAGCCGTAGACGGAAGTTCTTCATCATCTTTTGACCAAAATACTAAACTACTGAATTGTTTCTCAACACCAATTTCCTGTTCATTCGTAGATGTAGCAGTATGGTTTATATTGTGAAATAAGTCATTGTTACGAGGCGTACTAGCACCAGCACCAATAACATCACCTTTACCACCTCTACCAATTTTACTAGAATCATTTTTATTGTTTTTACTAGCAGTCATTTTAGTTTGATTATTGTTGTTACTATAGCCAGGACTAAAGGTGTTTGGACTACTACTTCTACTACCGCCGCCACTATTGCTGCTGCTGCTGACACTGCTACTGTTGTTGTGAACATTAAAAGGCTTTAGGGATTTTAAAATATTTTGTTTTTCTTTGTATAAAAAGCTACGGGAGACTTGACACTGTAAGTCAATGGTACTGCCAGTTTTATAGTAACGATCACCAACATCTCGTTCTTGGTCATCAATTAAACGTAAAGGAGGTTCTGCAAAAAAATGCAAAGAAAACAAAAATTAATGAAACTACATCAACACTGACTAGATAATGGAATAAATAGAATATACATACATCAACAATATCGTCGGATTGCCTGCATGTGCTATGTGTTTTTTAATAGATTTTCAGGATAGCGAAAAAACTGTTAAAAAATATCCTTTTAAGATATTTTATTGACATCATATGCCTTAATGATTCACGACCTCATTTACTAAAATAAAAGGATATTTTTTAACAGTTTTTTCAATCTCCTCAAAACTTGTGAAAAACACATAGCACTACTGCAGGCAAGCCGACGATATGTTGGTCTTAAAATATTGTATTAATTTTGTTTTATACGAAAATCCACAAATCGCTTAATGGTTGCGGAATTAATTCCATTTTCTTTTTTATTTGTGTGTCAGAATAATAAACATATTTGAACATGAATGTTGTTGTATAGAATATATGGATGCATTAAAATAAATATAATTGCATATTATAAAAATAATAATAATGAGTTACTGATAATGGATTATTTGCATCGTTATTTTAAACCAGAGTGGGAAAATAAACTGTACACAACGGTGCGCCCAAGGAACGCATACCTATCTATCGATTTAGCGGGTCACATGGGTTACCCTGTGACTTTTTCATAAAAACTGCTTCCTCGGAATCGCTCTCGAACCTACCTCATGTGGTAATAGGAGTGAGTATATTGCTCCAAAACTTGCAAAACATTTGTCCGTTTTGCTCTATCTCGCTAAGTTTTTGCGATACAGGCAATTTTGAAAACAGAGAAAAATTGCCATTTTTCAAAATTGCCTGTATCGCAAAAACTTAGCGAGATAGAGAAAAACGGACAAAATTTTTGCTCCTTTACTAATACACCCCAATAATACAAACAGACCAGGCCTTGTAAAGCTTCCGATAGATCCATTTCTATAAAACACTCACAGGGTGACATGTCATAAAAGCGTCACGTCTGGCATCACTGTATTCTCATTTTGTAGGAGAAAAAAAACAACAAAAACAAAATCAGAGTGGCAAACAGACGGTAAACGAACTGTATTCGGGTTATGTATGCGCTCAGAGACCGGTACATACTTGAAGCGTTTACGTTCGTTAAGGCTGAGTTCCCCAAACCGTAAACGTAACTGTTTCGAAACCACAAGAAGAAGGGGATACAAATGGTTACCAACGCGTAAATGTAGACATATTTGCCGGATCATTCTGTTGAAATCAGAATATTCTATCCGTCATCGAAACAGCTGAATGGTTTTAGTCAGAAAAAATATAAAATGAATAAAGAAAATTGATTCAACCAAAAATAAGGAATAAAAATTAACAAATAAACGGAAAAATGTAGAATAAAATAAAACGAGTTAAAAGGTTAAAGTTGGGCATGCCGATTATACAATACCCTACACCAGTCTGGTTAAGAGCCAACTAATGTTTGGATCCGAAATTCGAATGGGTTAAAATGGGACTTGTGTCAAAATTTTCTATAAAATTATAAAGAAAAAAAAATCGTAAATATAGCCCATATGGGCGATAGGTTAAAATATGGACCGATTCTATCTAGAATCTATCGGCTTTGTTCTCGGGACCATGTGAGTCAGGAAACCAAATTTCATTAAAATATCTTAATATTTGCAACCTGCAGCGTGTAACCAAGCCAATTTTGGGAGGATCCTTATATGGGCACTAGGTCTAAACATGAACCGGTGTTAACCAAAATCAATAGGCTTCGTCCTTGGGCCGATATAGGTGGGTGTACCAAATTCAATCAAAATATCTTAATATGTGCGACCTGCAGCGTATAAACAATATAATTTTGGGGGGACCCTTATATGGGCACTAGGTCTCAACATGCACTGAAATACATTTGGACAAATTTGAAATGCAATTGGAATTTTATTAAATACATTTGAAAAATTTTGGAATACAAATAGAGTCTTTTTAAATACATTTGGAAATTTCTGAAATACATTTGGAGAATTTTGAAATACAAATGGAATTATTTTGAATGCAATTTTACAATTCTGAAATACATATTTAAAATTTTTAAATGCAAGTGAATAATTTTGAAATGTATTTGACCAATTTTAAAATACAAATATAATTTTCTTAAATACAAATAATTTGTAATTTTGAAATCCATTTTGAAAATTTTAAAATACATTTTGGACAATTTGGAAATGTAATTGGACAAATATCAAAGTTTTTTAGACAATTTTAAACAATATTTGGACAATTTTGGAAGATTTTTGGATAATTCTAAAACATTTTTGAACAATTTTGAGTGATTTTTGGACAATTTTAAAATATTTTTGGAAGAATTTAAAAAATTTCTGGATAATTTTGAAACATTTTAGACAATTTTGAAACCTTTTTGGACAATTTTAAAATATATTAGGATAATTTTAAAACATTTTTAAACAATTTTGAAAAAAAACTCAAAATGGTGTAGTTGGAGATGTTGTAGAATTGATGTGGTTTTGAATCGATTATACACAGTTTCTTTGGAGATGTGAGAAAATGTAGAGTTCCTACAGAATTAAGATGTCAGTTGAAAGTTGTGGGACACATATTTGAAAAAATAAAATAAATAAAATAAAAATGCAACCTTGCCTTGAAGGACATGGAAATAGAATTAACATTAGTTTTAATTTTTAAAAGAACAGAATCAAAAATCGCCTACTGTATTGATTAAAGCCTATAGAGCACTTCGACGCTGATCCAGCCAGACACTTCGTGTATTTTGGGTAGTTTTAGAAACACCTTTATTTTGCTTAAAAAAGGTATCTAAAGGCTTAACGGCCTCTTTCACTCAATTTTGAAAGAATTTGATGGTATTTTTGTAATTTGATATTTATTCTAAGCTTTTCTTGTAATTTTTTAACCAAAGTTAAGAAAATTATGAAGTTTTGGGAAAAAAATAAGTGAAGAATTCCATATTAAAATTGTAACCGGTTAATCGACCTGTTTTAACCGATTATTCGGATCGAATAATTATTTGAATTTTAAATTATTTGTTTCGACATTAACCGAAATAGAGGCGATTAATCGAGGAATCGGTTAATCGATTAATCGAATTGGAAACACTAGTTACATCACATTTACGTTTACGGTCCCATAATCCGCCCTTTAGAGTTTATTTCCTACTCTGTTTTAAACCATAAAATAATGAAATGTTTATTTATACCCTTCACCACTACGTGGAGAGGGTATTATAAGTTTGTCCTGATGTTTGTAACACCAAAAAATAATGGTCGTAGATCTACCTTATAATATACCGATCGGCTCAGAATTTTTTTATTTCGATTTAACGATGTCCGTCTGTCCGTCCGTCTGTTCGTCTGTCCATGCATTCTTGTGCGCACTCTACAGGTCGGAAATATTAACACATTTTGATGAAATTTGGTACACCGACTTATGTCGGCCCGAGGACAACGCCTATTGATTTTGGTTGAAATCGGTCCATATTTAGACCTAGTGCCCATAACGCTGCAGGTCGCAAATATTAAGATATTTTAATGAAATTGGGTTTGCTGACTTACATGGTCCCGAGAACAAAGCCGATAAATTCTAGATAGAATCGGTCCATATTTCGACCTATCGCCCATATGGGCTTTATTTACGATTTTCTCTTCTTTTATTATTTTATTGAAAATTTTGACACAAGTCCCATTTTAACCCATTCGAATTTCGGATCCAAATATTAGTTGGCTTTTAACCAGACTGGTGTAGGGTTTTGTATAGTCGGCATGCCCGACTTTAGCCTTTTTACTCGTTTAACTATTTTTTTGATAGCATAATCTTCAAAAAGGTAGTTGCATTGATGAGGCCATGAGGAGCTTGAAAATTGCAATTGTAGCACCCAAATTTGCCCATATATGGAGATGTAAGTTATTTTTCTAGTATGTGCGAATATGGATAATCATATGTGATTACATACAAAATATATATGAACATATATGAACTTTTTTAACCAGGAAAGGAAGATTCAAACAAAATTTAAATATTTGAATCTGAAAATATAATAATATGGTCGGTGTAGCAAATTTCATTAAAATATCTTAATATTTGCGACCTGTTGAGTGCGCACAAGAATGCATGGACAAACAGACAGACGGACGGATGGTCATACGGACATCGTTAAATCGAAATAAAACGTGATTCTGAGTCGATTGGTAACTATAAGGTGGGTCTAGGTCCAATATTTTTTGGTGTTACAAACATCAGCACAAACTTATTATACCCTGACCACGTAGTGGTGTAGGGTATAAAAAGTTTTCATCTTAAGGTCTCTAATTGGCAATAAAGTTACGGCGATAGGAAAACAAAAATGTAAAATTTTCAAACCCGGTTAAAAATGTTCATAACACATCGGCTGAATAGTCCGTAGGATGGCCCACAAGTGGCGCTACTAATAATAAATCCATATGATTTTTTGGAACTAACAACTTTCAGATGATACCTGTCAAAATTAAATGACAATTCGTTCATTAGTGAACAAGTTACAGCTGTTTTAGTGACACTACTTTTGCGATTTTGAAAACAATAGATTCAAAGCGATTTCTTGTGTTGATTTATCATTGCTTTTTAATAGGAATAAACACCGTTCAAGCCAAAGCTTGGCTTGGTAAGTGTTATTCGGATTCTGTTCCATAGAGACAAATGGTAGAAAAGTGATTTGCTGACTGTAAACGTGGCCATAAAAACACCGATGACGCCAAATGCTCTGGTCGCCCAAAAGAGGTGGTTATACCGGAAAACATCATAAAATTTACAAAATCGTTTTGGCAGATCATAAAGTGAAGTTGCAGGAAATAGCTGATACCTTAAAGATATCGAAGGAACGTGTCGGATTTATTTTGTATGAGCATTGGTCCATTAGATAGCTGCTTCCGGTATGTAACAATGGACGAAACTTGAATCTGCCACTACACTCCATAGTCGAAACGGCCGTCAGCTGAGTGGACAGCAACTGGCGAACCTCGCCCGAAGTAGCCGAAGTCGCAACAGTCAGCTGGTTAAGTTATGGCATCAGTATTTTGGGATGCGGTTATACACTTTCTATTGCTTCCGCTCCCAGCGATTTTTATCTGTTTTCAGACATCAAAAAATTGCTCGCTGGAAAGAGATTTGATTCTAATGGAGAGGTGATCGCCGGAACAGAAGTATTTTTTGAGGCCAAAGATAAATCATTCTATAAAAAATTTATCAAAATGATAGAAAGGCGTTGGAGTGACTGTATCACTCTTGAATGAAACGTGGTTGATGAACAAAGTCGAATTTGCAAAAAAAAATTATTGTTGTATTGGTTATCCTTTTTAGCCAATGTGTTAGTGATTGAATTGCTTATCGATTCGTTCAAAATTTCCCATACAGCCCTAACTAGGCACCTAATGACTTTTTATAGTTCCGACACATTCAAATAAACTATGTGGACAACGATATTCGCCAGCAGAAGAAGCCGTAGTGCTTGTTTTCGAGGTGTCTCACGCGGAATGGAAAAAATACTATAACAAGTAGTTCGAATGCATGTAAAAATGTATAGATCATAAGGAGAATATTTTGAAAAACAATAAAGACATTTTAAATAAAAAAATTTCTGTTCTTTCATTGTTAGGCTCAAAATATAAATAGTACCCCACGTATTTATATAAACTCCTAAATAAATTTCAAATTGAGAAACAACTCAAACATTTACAGTTTTTTTTTGTTTCATAACGAAACTTACATGTTTTTGAAAAAGCTATTATTTTTCTCAAAAAAAAATTAAATTTTTGAAAAAAATCATTAACTTAGTAAAAAGTTTCAGTGCAACTTCATTGCTTTTGTGCAAAAAATCAACAACAGCATGGCTATAGTCCCCTCAATATATTACTAACCTCTTAACCATATATTCATATTTGATCTTAATAGCAGATTTAAGTTGGGCGATATTCCTTATTAGTTGTTATTTTATATTTGATATTGAATGTATGGGATTTACTTTCATAAAGTGATTTTCAAGTTCTATTTTTCATTCGTCTTATTCAATTTTACGCATATATTAACAATTTTTATTGTTATGAGATTGCGATTATAAAAGAACATTTAGATACACTCAAAATAATAAGTCTGTTGGCTGGACAGAAAAATTTGTTACTTTAACAAAATTTATTCCCAAAATTTGTTGATTTTGAAAACTTTTTTGTTAAATTTAACAAATCTAAATTTAAGTAAAAATTTTGTAGAACTACAGTTTTGTTTGTAATTATACTAAGTAATAAAATTTGTTCAAATTTAGGGTCTCGGGACCCTCCTCGGTCCTACTCCATATAATCTAAGGGTATGTAAGGTCACTCCGAAGGAGCAAACATTTTGTCCGTTTTGCTCTATCTCTCTTAGTTTCCGAGATATGGGCCATTTTGTGAAGGGGGAAATTTTTATTATAAATTTCCGAGGGTCCAAGGCCCCTCTATGGTCCATTTTTGGATTGAGTTGACCCCTTTCGCTGGGATATTACGTGGTTAGTGGTAGTCAATTTTGCTCTATCTCTCTTAGTTTTCGATATATAGGCCATTTTAAAAAATCAGAAGAGAAACAAATAGCGCCATCTTAAAACTTCGGATACACTGGTGGCGCCATCTACCGGGTAATAACAGAAACATAAAAATATTAAACTTTAGCAATAAGTTTTTTAAAATTTAACGAATGGGTTCTTAAAAGTTAGTTATAAATAAATATTTTTGAAAAATAACACTCAAAACTAGTTAAAGTACTGAGTATTTTTAGCAGGCTTGGCAGGCAATACCGCTAAAATACCATTATCGATTCAAAGTCTTTTCAACTGACTACCGTTACCCCTAAAATACTGTTACCGAAATAAACGAAATACCGCTATCTTAAAAATACCGTTACCGAAATAACTGAAATACCGTTACCCTTAAAATACCGATACTGAAATAAATTAAATATCGATACCCTTAAAATACCCTTACCGATATAAATGAAATACCGTTACCCCTAAAATACCGTTACCGATATTCTTAATTTTCTGTTTTTGGCAATTGCACTGGATTATTGAGTATTTTTCGTACATTAAGTTGGTAAATTGGTACTGTTTTAATCTCGTTGTTTTTCGTAAAAAAATTCAGGGATGCATCCAAAAACCTGACTACCGTTACCGAAATAACCGAAATACCGCTAACCTTAAAATATCGTTACCGAAATAATCAGAAAACCATTATCCTTACAATACCATTACCGAAATAACTAAAAAACAGTTATGCTTATAATACCGATACCGAAATAAATGAAAAAGCGTTACCCTTAAAATACCGTTACGGAAATAATATAAAATAGCGTTACCCTTACCGATAACCGCGTCGTTTCGGCTACACAGAAAAAACTAGGCACCAACAATGGGAATTTGTAAAAGCAATCACATTTTCTTTTAAATTGAATTTTAAATTGTTAAAAATTGTTTAAAAATAAAAATTCAAAGTTACAAAAAAAAAAAGATTTACAAATTTTTTTAAAAAACTTTTTAAAAAAATTTGTATTTATAAATTTGGTATGAGAAAGGTGTTTAAAAATTTAATTAGAATTTTTTAAATTCTTTCTGTGTACCATCCATAATTTTTAGTGTAGTGTTAAATGAAGATAACTAAAATCTTTGTTTAAATCAGTTTTCTACTAAAAATTCAAATCGATTTGAAACCCGTTTGACAGATTTTTCTACTGACGTATTATTTTAAGTGTACTAGTTTTACCTCAGATATCACAATTAAAAGATTTAAATTATATTCTAAAGTAAAACACGAAATACCGACTAAAGCTGTCTGTATTTCAAAAGTATTTAACTTATTACCTATAACGGTTAAATTTGTTGTAAAAACTCGTGGTGGATGTGTTGATACTTGACACATATAGATGCCGCCATCATCCCATTGGGTGGGATTTATCAGTAAACGCCAATTGTTGGGATATTGAAACTTTACACGTATTCTTGGATCACTACTATAAGTGACATTACCCACAGTCAGCAATGACACCTTTTCAGATGTGCGTCTCACCCACATGACCTGGAATGGGAAAAATTCAACAAAAAAAATGAATATAAAAATAAACGTATAAATAATAAATGAAATTTAATGTTACAAAAGCAACCAAACAACCGCAACAATAACAACGACAACAAGCCCAATAACAATCAGTTAAAAAAGCTAAAAAAAAAACATTGTGAGGAAATTAAATTTCCCCCTTAAACCATATTGTATATACGTATGTATATTAGGGGGTGCAGAATTTACTTGAGGAAAAAATTTAAAACAAATTCTTTTCAGTTATTATTAAAATACGTATTTATAAACTAAAAATGCAATTGCTATTTTGTGGAACTTTATATAAGCTTCTTATAAAGTTTTTTAAAAGTTTAAAAAAAAACATATCTTGTTTGATCTAATTATCTCAGACTATCTGTAAAAGTATATGGGTAATTTAAAAAAAAATCGATAAAAGGATTAAAATCCTCTAAAGATGCCTCTCAAGTTTTTGAAACTAAAGTTAAGTAGACTATATTTACTAGGGCATGCAAACATTTTAATTCTAAGGTTTTCATCTGTGAAATTAATGGCAATTTAAATATAGAAAAAATATTTAAATGACTTGAAATTTACAAGAGTTTTTTCAATGATTTAATTTTTCTACTTACCCATGCGAAAATCTAAATATATATGAACATACATGATCATACATTGACTAGTATATGATCATGCATGGGCATACATATTCATATACGGCAATGTATATTTCAATGTATGACCATACATTATCTCATATATTTCGATATATCTTCGGATCCGAAATTTGAGGGTATATGGAGGCATATGGTCATATATGATCATATATGAGCATACATGAATCATATGTGAGTATACTCATATTTTTTGATTGTTTTTTAACTTTAACACACAGAATACAGTTTCAATTTCTTGTCAATAGAATTCATACATTAACGACAACTATCTTTATATAAAACTATATTTTTAGTCGTGAAAGCCAATATTCAGTTGTTTAATCAAATATTGTATTCCACATAAATATTATTATGTTCCACAAGATTTTCTTCAAATCATCCATCTGTTGAGCACTTTTTGATCTACTTTTTGGATTTATTAAATCCAAGTTATTAGAAAATGCGGCTATTGTCTGATTTCAAATATATTTGTTCCAGTATTTAGAATAGTCCTTAAGGATGGACATAGGCTTTATATCATTCCATTAAAATAATTAATAAAAAAGTTATGAGCAATAATGTAAAAATATCCCAAAAACTAGGCCTAAGGCATGTTAACAATGTAGCGGGCTTTGCCCGGTAGTTATTAATAAAAAACGTACTAAAAAATAATTTTCTTTTTGCATTAAATGAATTAAATGTGCTAAAATTCCAAAACTTATTTGGCAAATTGTGCAAAATAATCTGTTGAAGCTGGTCCCTATCCGGATTTCAATATCGCCTAAGGAAATCGTCAGGGGACGACGTTTTAGTATTTCTAGAAATGCTTATTAGGTTAAATCTCAAACTCAATGAGACTTTCTTGTTCTCGTCTAGGAGCGTCATTTAACATTTAAGATATGAAAGAAAAAACAACAAAAAAAATTTACCACAATTTGCTTTGTCATCTTCCAAAATTTTATTTAAAAAAAATGCTTTTGGGTGGTTTAACTTTTTGTACAGCTGTGGTAGATATACGAATTTTTGTGGAATATTTACGCACTTTCTGTGGATTTTTGCGCATTTGCTGTCGATTTTTACGCATTTTATGCGTACACTAATAGAAAAAAGTCCGTAAAAAATTTAGTAAAAACTACTAAAAATTAGTTAAAAATGATGCTGCAGAAAAAAACTGCTAAATTAGCAGATTATTTTTGCTATATATTAGTAATATAGGAACAGCAAAACTAAAACTGTTAAATATACAGAATTTTAGTTATATATGAGCTAAATTTTTGTAAATGGAGATTAGCAAATTAACCTGCTAAAATCAGCAAAAAATTTTGCTAAATAATTAGTAGCCTAAAAAATCACCAAAAAATTTAAAATTTTCGAAGTTTTTTTTTCGATTTTTTTTTTAAATGCAAATAAAAATCGAGACTTTTGAAAACAGCAGTTTACAATTTTTTAGCAAATATTTCTGCTGATTTTAGCAGAATAGACTGCTATTTGCATTCAACTAAATTTAGCTTAAAAATAGCAAAAATTTTGTAGATTTAACAGTTTATTTTTGCTATTTTTAGTCTACAAAATATTTAGCAAAATTTTCTGCAGATTTTACAAAACAATTTGCTATTTTCAATTAACTAAAAGTTAGCCTAAATATAACTAAAATTCTGTAAATTTAGCAGTTTTAATTTTGCTGTTCTCATTTTACTAGTATTTAGTAAAAAAATCTGCTAATTTTAGCAGTTTTTTCTGCAGCATCATTTTTAACTAATTTTTAGTAACTTTTTCTGCTATTTTTACGGATTTATTTCTATGAGTGTACATGTAAAACATGCTTTTTTCGCAAAAATTTAGTAAGTTAACACAATAATTTCAAAATTTCATTTAATTTTTACGCACTTTCAGTGTAAAATTACGCATTATTTGTACACCATCTTAAATATAATGTGCGTATATATTTTTTTAATTACACACATAGGGTAAATTTACTCAATTTATAGCAGGAGTACAGATTCATACTATAAGTTGGGTAAATTTTAACAGAATTTAATTAGAGTGTATCATTTAAGATCTACACACATAGAGTAATTTTACTGAGATTATAGGTGAAATTTACCTACCACACTCTGAAAACAATTCTGTTGTGACAATAGAATTGATTTCGTTGCTGCAGCCTTCGCTTGGCAAAAAATTCGGTGGCCACAATGGAATTGTTTTGAGAGTCTATAAATAGGGTAAATTTTAACGAAATTTTATTAGAGTGTAGCTTAAATCAATATTTAAGATTTAAATTTATATACAAGCTTTATAAATAAGTGTTACCTTAAAGTTTTTGTATTTGAGTTGGGATGTGTGGAAAATATAAAAACCAATATAACTGGAAAGACGAAATGAACGAATGGATGCTTTTGCAGTGTTAAGGAATGGAAAAAATGGAAGAACTTCTAGTTCTATAAAGGGTGATTGAGTTAGAAGTACTTTTTTAAAAATACAAAAAATAAACAAACAATTTTACCGGAAAATCTTTATTAGCCGCAAAAGGGTCATTCATTTCATTCTTTTTTTTTTAATAATTTATTTAAAATATCAGCTGTTAGTGCGGCTTCTGAAACCCCATTGCTCTAGTCGATTAGTTTTCATTAACTGTTCGCCAAATCGTTCTAATCATGCCCGCCTAAACTTTTAAGAAATATTAATCCATTACTCCACCAGCCCATAAAACGCACAGAGGCAGATATTAAACCTTTTCGGGTTGATAGTCAGTCCAAATACGGGAATTTTGCTTATTGAAATCGCTGAACAATTTTTTTCTGTAAATGCAGAAAAGACATTGATCCAGAAACACTGATTTTCGGAACAGCTGAAGTCTTTCTATGATGAAATAACAAAGAATACTGAACAAAAATAAGTGCTACCATCGCAGTTTTACATTTTATTTGTCAAAAAAATTCCTTCTCAAAAAAGTACCTCAAAATGAATCACCCTTTGTAATAATGCATGACATTGTGTAACACATGCCCGTTTAAATTTCTGTTTTCAGAGTACACGCGGAAACCAGGAAGCAGGATATAGTTGAACCATAGTGGTTTTTGGCTTAAATTCAAGATACTATTGCTGCAATCTTCATCGCTATTGTAGTCATTAGTATACTTGTGGAAATCTGATGTCAAACCAATTAAAATTTTTTAAGTCTTTTTAAGTTCAAATTGTTCATACAGTTTTAATTTTACTTATATTTTTATTCTCCATTTCTTTGCTTTTCTTCAATCCTATTAAGATTACCAAAGATTTGCGGTTAAATTAAATAATTTTTTTTTTTTTTTTGTAGTTAAATGTTTTTAATGCATTTTTGTTATTTATTACATTTGTTCCCCTTTTTCGCTTTTAAGCTATTATAGTCAGACTTTTATAATATTGAAAATTAAGTAAGAAAAATAAGTATTAATTATATTTGAATTTAATATTTCGAGGGCTTATATTCAATAGGGGCCATCTACGGTTTTGAAGAAAATGAGCTTTTGAATGCAAGCGCTTCACTTGTATCGTCAATGATATTAATTTTGGACTGAAAAAACAATTCTAGACTAACATATTTAATTATATATTTTTGAAAAATGTATAAAGTTAAACAAAATTTAGACTAAAAAGGTTGTCCGTCAAAAAATAAAAAAATAATAATAGAGAACAACATTTTTAGAAAGTTGGAAAAAATTTCAAAAGCTAAAGACATACACCCTTACTATCTAAATTTTTCCAATGTGTATTTTAGTTAAAGTCGACTTTAGTTAAAATATTGGGTGGCAGTATGCCTTGACTTGGTTTATTTTTGGAGCATTCTGAATGGTTAATTTATTTTGAACCAATCAAAATGTTTCAAAATACAAATATTTTTGTAGGGTTTCCATAAACGAAATGAAGAAAACTGTATTATCAAAAATAAAGTCGACTATAAATTTAAAATACTCTTTTATAGTAAGGGGTATAGATTTTTACATACTACCCAACAAACCAAACGACATCGTTTCGAATTCGTAACGATGTCATTTCGATGATGAGTTTGTCCGAGAATGATATCATTAACGATTCATAAGTAATAGGTACTGTGAAGAAAATTACACATTTGTTAATGATATCGTTTTTTCATGAAATAACAACATCGTTATGATATCGAAAATATCAAGCAGCGCGATAATATTTTCGTCACCAAAATGTTGTCGTTATTTTGTCACTATTCCATGAAAATATGATATCATTAACGATATCGAAATAAACAATTATAAATGATATCTTTAACGATTAAATTAGAAGAAACAAATATGATTTTTTTAGAAACCTTATCGTTATTTAAAAAAATTATGATATCATTATGAGTTCATATTTTAGTATCATAAACTATAGCAAATATGATACTTAATATGATATCGTTAACGATACCGTATCGTTTTATGGTTTATTGGGTAGTGCTTAAAAAATTTTAAAACTCGATGGACAAATTTGTTTTACAATTTTTTTACAGACCAAGTGCGAATCAAATTTTTTTATACAAAAACTATTCAATTAATGTTTTTATTAAAAACTCTAGAAGAACTCCCGAGTATACGCATAAATGTAGCATATCAGTTGCAACAAATACAAGCCCAGCAAAATCTTTCATTACCAAATAAGTGGTTATATAATAGAAATTCATAGCTCCGCACAACTTATTTTTTGGCGTCTAAACTCATTATTTTTGTTTGGTGTGGTCGTTTTTATAAGTAGTCACGCTTACCCGCTCGCTTACGAAAAAATGAGAAATAAGTAGTTATGAGATTTTGAATAATAAGTGGTTACACACGTGCTTACAAAAAGTTGAATTATAAGCGGTTATCCGATTGCTTACTTGATTCTTAAAAATAAGCAGTTAAGCAAATACTATTAGCTTAAGGAAATATTTTCAGAAAAACTTAAGTTTTCTCTAGTGTGTAATTTTAGGACTCGTCATAAAAATTTAAACATAAAACATATTTACATATGTATAATAAATAAAAATGTATAAAATTTAACTGTGTAAAAAGTACTTATTTAAACTATTACGAGTAAGTCATTATTTTATATTTAGAAACAATGAATACAATAGGCCGTTATTAGGAAGTCATTATTTTATATTATAAAATAATGCAAAAGGTAATGCTATATCATTTTTGGTAATGCAGGTAGTAATGAGGTGTCATTACCAATATTTTTCTGGGAGGCCCTACACAGTTATGCTCTAGTTTATCTGAAGCAAACAACTACCCAGCAAAAACAGACATTACTAAATAATTAGGCGAGTAAGTAGCGCGCAAAGCATTTTACTGCTTACCAGGCTATTTACTCGCAATATTACTTTTGTTCGCGATGTCCAAAAATTTATGGCTGGTCATTACCGTCTCGCTTACAAAAATAGTGAGAATAATGAGTTACCCGTAGCCAAAGAATAAGTAGTTACTCACAAAGATAGAATAAGTGGTTACTCAGCAGTTGGGATATAAGTGGTTACCATACTTTGTGAATAGTTGGTCATATTGGCAAAATATCTTTTTACTTTGGAAAATTTCTTATTTAGTTCAAAACAAATTAATAAATAAAATATTAATATAAAAAAGACAAAATCGGTACTTATTTAATCAATTACCAGTAAGTGATTACTTTGCAAGAATTTATAAGTAAATACTTAAGCAACTTATTATCAGCAAGTCATTATTTTGTATTTTAAAGTAATAGAAAAGGCAATGACCTATCACTACATTGTAATCCGTATGGTAATGACCTGTCATTACCATGGTTTTGCTGGGTAGTACGATTTCTACCGCCTTTCCATACAAATAATTGTAGAATTTACACTTGTTGTAGTTGTAGAACAAGTTTGAAAACTACAATTCGAGGATAAAAAATGGGGAGGAAAACTGGTAGTAATGTGAACTTTGCGGAGCCAGTTCTGAAGTGACTCTCTGGAAATAGTATTGTACCAGTTGGTTAAGAAAGGAGTTATGCAGATTAGGATCGACCTACATTATATGGACGTAAAAATGGCGACTTGTGACCCGTCCCCCCTTGAAATATGGCTTTGGGTATAAAAATACACCATGCAAAAAATTGAGGTGATCGGATAATGGGAACACGTGCCGCATCGGCCATGAAGTTTGAAATACGATTTACAAGGCGAAAAAATCACTTTATGGATTTCTTTTAAAATACTGGCTCTTTAGTAACCATATTTTTAGAAAATGTAAATAGAATCATAATCTACACTGAATTACCTTTCCGGTAATGTATAAAAATCCAAAATCGTTTGGAACATATTTTAGTAATTGCAATTTTCTCAGATCATTGCAGGGTTAAAATGAGATAAATTATGAAAATCGTAAAAAATAAAAAAATTTCTTTAAAAAATTTACAATAATATACTCTAGTTTTATTTCTAAGATCCACAAATATTCATATATAAATTTTTGTCTCTCTTGGCTTATAATAACCTAGTCCCAGGTATGGCCAAAGATGGGATTTGTTTTTTTTTTAAATTTGCAAAAATCTATTTAGGAGTTTTTTAAAATTTTGTTCAACAATATATAAAAAAAAGTGGTCAACGGTAAAATGCGGTAAAATTTGTCTAAGTATGATTACAAAATCGACAATAACTTAAAAACGATTCAAGGCATAAAATTCGTTTTCTTATTATTTATTAGGTAAGAATGTACCCTTTAAAATGGTATGCATAGCGATTTTTACATGGAAGGGTCAAGGGGCTCCAAAAAAAAAATTGCGAGTTATAAACTGGCCCCCCCTTAGAATATGTATTTGGGTGGAAAACCACGTCTCCCACAAAATTGGGACAATCGGATAAGAGGAACACGTGCCTCAACGGCCCTGAAGTTTGAAAAACGGTATACATGGGAAAAATATTACTTTTTTTAATTGGTTAAAATTTTTAATATTTTAAATTAATATTGAATTAAAAGGATTAAAAAATCGTAATAAACAGTAAATTGTCTTTCTAATAAGGTAATAAAACATAAAATCGGTTAAAAAAAACCAAGTTATTACAATTGCCCCCGGCATCTAATGTGTCACAGAACGCTTAATCAAGAAGTTCGAGCCCAAATTTTGAAATTTGTAGAAATAATGTAATGAAAAAACATTTTCTTATTTTATTAACTCCAAGGTACTCAATTAAAAAGTATTTTTTATCATGTGCTTTGCTATTTTTTATCATTAGTGCCAAAAAGGTCGGAATTCTTAAACACTGTTTTCAAATCTACAATTTTACATTTTTAAAAATTTTTTTAAAGAAATTAAAAAAAATCAACGATTGGACTTTAAGGTTTTATTAAGAACATATTGTAGATTAAAAACTATAAAATATGTAGGAATTCCTTTTTTCATTTGGCTGGGGTGGAGATTTAATATTAGCGGATTTCGGGAAAATAGCGATTTTTGGCATTTATTTAGCTTTTAGGCAAGTTTTTCTCCTCTCTTCTTTTAATTCCAAATAATTTAGGCCGGAATATAACAACACAAGATTAAATACTTCAATCCTGAAAATTAGGGCAAAATAAAAAAAATACACTAAATTGCCGCTGTGTAAGGTCAGAGGTCAAATTTTAGGACATTTTAATTTTTTTAAACATATTAATATAACAGATATTCCTGAGAGAATATTCATTTCCCGCTGTCCCGGGAAATGAAAAAGTCCGGGAAAAGAAAACCCCTACTTAGAAATCACTTCTTTCATTAATTCCAAATTATCCCTTAAGGCATTTTTTTTAGAAGTAATTCTGGACAACTTCATAAAAATCGCTTTCTTCGTTGCTTCCAAATTATCCATTAGTATAGTTTTACAGCTTTTTTAGAAGGTATTCTGAATAACATCAAAAAAATCTCTTAGTTATTGCTTCTAAAGAAACGCTGCTCTAAAATACAGTTACAGTTGATTTCTTATCAGATAATAGCGGGTTCGAATCCTGGGTCGCCAATATTTTTTAAATTTATTTTTCAAAATAAAGGAAAAAAATTTATAAAAATTGCTTTTTTTGCACTTGTTAAATAAATACTTTTATTAAAGAGAGTAATACACAATTTCTCGTAAGGGCAACGAACAACATTCATATCAAGAAATAGCTCAACTGTAGGGGGCTAGACTAAAAATAATAAAAATATATTTTTTTTATTTCAACTGATATTTTAGAGTTTTCTTTACACTCGTTAAAAAAGTACTGAAAAAAAGTTGAAGTGGGAGTACTCCCTTCCTATCAAAACTCAATGTTAAGATCAATAATGTTTCTGTTAAAAAGAAATATTTACACCTAGATTATTAATGGTAGTGCTTTTTCGACAGTTTTTGCATCTCTGCTTTTGTTCGGATGTAAAAAATATGTAAAAGGCGAATAGTGCCTAAACAGTTTGTCAAATTAACAAATCAGTTCACGACATCACAGCTCAAAACAAAAAAGAACGTGTTGAACGAACTCTGATTCGAATTGACGATAATAACCGAGTCAGCAAAGAACTTGTTAAATTTGTTGATTAACCCAGAAAAATAAGATCTGAGAAAGTAGTAGTAAAAACACCACATCTACTGAACCCGGATAGTGCAAACTTAGGTCAATCATTAATGGTTCCAATATGGACGTGTCGTTGGAAGGATTTTGTTCGTGTATAAGTGCTTGAGTAGCATCTTAAATAAATTTTATTTAATAAAAATGTGTACACCGATAAAATTTCATAGTTACGTAGTTAACAAAATCAGTAGTTGATTTGAAATAAATTTGAACCAACTATTATAATCATCAACAACTATGCGTTTAAAATTTAACAAAAAT